>CM060956.1:155698840-156028840 GCA_030765055.1 Mantis religiosa | reverse complement strand
AACAATCAAGCCGAACAACTTGCTATTTTAAAAGTACTAGAGAAATTAGAAGAACTATATTATGCCAGTTCAATAGATAGAAACGGAACCGTTGCAATATACACTGACAGCAGAATTACTATAGATCTACTGAGAAACAACTGGAAAAGGAATCGACTAATAGAATCTATCAAAGACAAACTTCTTGCACTAAACCATTTAAATTGGAGCATCCACTTTGGCTGGGTTAAAGGCCACTGCGGAATAGAAGGGAATGAACTAGCAGATAAGCTTGCAAAACGCGCTGCTATCGAAGATAGTGAAATAGTGTACGACAAAATACCAAAAGACGTAATTGTAACCAGAGCGAAGGAATATGGACTCAACAGGTGGCAACGAGTCTGGACGAACACAACGAGAGGTGCAGTGACTAAAGCATTCTTCCCGTTAGTGAAAAACAGATTGCGTCAAAAGATTCCAATATCCCCAGAACTCACTACAATGTTAACTGGCCATGGAAAATTAAACGCATACCTATACCGATTTAGAATAATAAATAACCCACTCTGTCCCTGCGGAAAAGAAGAACAGACCGTTAACCATATAATATTTAATTGCAGAAGACTTGATGAAAAAAGACTAGAATTGGCAAAAAGTGTAACAAGCAATGGAGGGAAATGGCCTACCACCAACGAGAAGATTGCGAATAATCACCTGAAGTCGTTTGTAAAATTTGCAACTTCTATAAAAATCACGGACATGGACTGAAGGATTTGGAGTGTAACAACGACAAATTGTGAACTCTATACAATCAACTTACTCCGGTTTCATCATAATCTTACAATTAACTAAAACATAAAGCACTACTTCTAAAAATATGACAAGTATTTAAATTGAAATAATTACAAATTGTGAACTCACAAAAATCAGCTAGAAGAATAGACTCAATTTAATGTACATAGTGTCTAAAACACAGAATAACCCAATGTAAAATTGTTGTAATGTTTACAATTACTAATTCAAAATAGGACATGTAACTATAAAGCATGTAGTATTACTATGTAATGGAGCATGCTGTTGATATCAATAAAGCAAAAAAAATCATCATCATCATCATCATCATCATCATCATTACTATTATTATTACTATCATCATCATTATCATCATCATTATCATCATCATTATCATCATCATTATCATCATCATTATCATCATCATTATCATCATCATCATCATCATCATCATCATCATCATCATCATCATCATCATCATCATCATCATCATCATCATCATCATCATCATCATCATCATCATCATCATCATCATCATCATCATCATCATCATCATCATCATCATCATCATCATCATCATCATCATCATCATCATCATCATCATCATCATCATCATCATCATCATCATCATCGTCATCATCATCATCATCATCATCATTATTATTATTATTATTATTATTATTAATTATTATTATTATTAATTATTATACTGACTTCTGTCGCTTTTTGATCATAGCCTCCATTTTTTGCAGTTCTCTATCCTTACGATAAAACTGCGTCCCTGATCTGAGGAGGAAACCTCCTCAAACTTATTATAAAATTAAATGTTATTTAAGATTACTGATTATCTCAGCCTCCCATTCTGTATTGGGTGTCAAAGATCACTTAATTTTGCTCTTTATCAGACTTGAGGTTCATTTACGAGTCTTAAATCGACGACAGAGTATCTTATGAAGGAAGTCAAGCTTTCCCCAACTCGGCAACAGGAGGTTAGGATGATACAATTCATATTTTGAATTATATATCACATAAAATGTTTAAAAGTCATCCTCATACTGATTTCGTCCCTTGAATGACAACCAGGGTACAAATTTGTACTACATGACTTGACTAAAACAATAGAATACCACAAAGCTTACAATATACTTATATAGAAACTGTAACCTAACTAGACAAAACACTGTTTATGAGAATAGAAAATGAGTAAACCTTTCATGAGGTGACTTGTGAAATATAATTATTTATTTTATTTTATACAAGTAAGTATAATACTTACGTGCTGCACTCACTTGCCATTCTGTATATATTGTTCTACAAATATTTTTATAAAATCTAATTTCCTTCTATTTCAAGTTGCTGTTTATGAATATTTGCAGAAACTGGTGTTAGTAACAGTCAAACCATTTAAGATTTGCTCAACATGTGACTAGTTTAAAACTGTGTTTGTATGATCCAGAGAAAAAGGAAGAAAAACAAAAAGCAATTTTAAAAAATAAACTAAATTAAGGCTTCCATTTATGAAAACAACGTTAGTGATTTGATCGAACGAAGAGGATCCTAATATTTATTCTTAATTTCAGTCCTGTAACGTTAAGTCAACTCGGAAGATGAACGAAGTGATATACATATGAGTACAGGGTACATAGAGGTAAGAGTTACCACACATTCAATTTTCAGGATAAGACCAACCCTATTTTAAACACGTAACCATCTTATCTGTCTCCCGTATCCCCTTTTACTTAAAACTAAATGTAAAATTTAATATTTTAACGTAAACATTTATATCAAACTTGTAGAAAAATAAAAATATGTTGAAAAAGTATTGTGAATGTAATTCATTATCTTTTGTTTTAAACTTATGTTTCATAGATAACATTTCCTAATTACATTGATCGTCTGAGTTCGGAGTTCTTCTGTTATAAAGGGAGCAAATTGGCAAGCGAGTTTGCCCTGCTGTCCATAGGTGGCAGCTCCTGCCATATTTTATTCTGTCATATTTTATAATGTTCATTTCTGGTATCTTATATTCAATTAGTTTCATTGCATATAGGAAAATACTGATTACAGTGTTTATATTAAGGGAATATGGAAGCTATAAATAATTGACTGTGAGAAAGGAGGACCACTGAGACAAGTATAGATACTGACGTTATGGCAAACATTTCTCATTAGTTCCTTGTGATCATCCAGTGCATTTTACTTTTGTTGGAACTTTTAGGCATTCATAAACATCAAGAAACGAATAGCATTCAGAAATTGTGCAGTTTAACAACCTATGCATGTTTTGTAGTAAGGCTTTGTCTGATTTTTGTCAGTTTAAACACATTCAGAACTTTCGAAGGGATTTTCTCCTAAAAACACAAGGTACTATTTCGTTCGATGTCACTATCTATAATGAAAGTTGTATAAAATAACAAAGTGCGGTCCGAAATGTTGGAACCATTTCTGAAATCTTAACGAAATATTACAAATAAAGCTAATCTGTGCTATAGAGACATTTTCTGAGAACCGTCCTTGAACGATGAACTTAAATATCATGTTTGGTTTTTGAACAACAAACAATGTTAATATACACAGATATTTTTATTAAAGGGTTCTCAAAACATGTATGCTGGCCTAAATCTCCGTATTAGTATATGTGTGGAATGTAATACGTAGCACAAAAATTAATATTGCTGGATTTAACGTGACTTACGGCATCCTCTTTGTAAGCTTTCCTTTGTTCTATTGTGTTTTATATTTATTTCACTTGTAAGTGATATCTCGTAAATATTATTATAAACCAAAAATATTGCCAAGTCTAGAAGTTAGTAATATTAACACAATTACGTGGACGAAGTATTTGATAAGTTCAATGAGAGTGTAGTAACATTGTATTATATGTTAGGTATGTACTCAGTCAATACACTTAACAACTAATCACGGGATGTTTGAGGTGGTAATGTTGGTACTACTGTCTGTACAAAACTATTACGTGTTAGTTGAGATTGTGATTTGTTGAAACAGTTTTATTACAAATTTGCTGTTAAGTACAAAGTCAATAAGAGAATACAGTAGACTTAAGGGATAGTAAATAGTTACCGATCTGGCCACTAGGTGACGTTATAATGTTTTAATATCTTTCCGTGGTCAGAGAACAAAACCTGCATAACAAGTACTTAGTGAAGTATGTATTTTGATATTAAAGCGGCTGCCTTCAATTGCTTTAAAAATTAGATTTAAGCACATTTTTATATAATAGGACGTTTTGGATTAGTTAATCTTTATCAGTTACAAAAGACATTTAAGCTGGATAGTAGTTCATAGAGTATTCAAACAAAAATAAAGAAATACCTTTTATTTTTCTTAACAATTTCTTTGAAGTATATTATTATGATCAATATTATTAAGAACCTTTGTACAAGAATTACAAGATAGTCTGCTTGAAAATAACAGTTTCCACACTTCACAGAAAATATAGTTCAATGTCAAAATTTCTACGTGTGTTGGTGATCAGTGTATATTATCACAGATATTTGGAATAAATAAACAGTAGTGGTTGTATAATACCAATATATTACAAGTATGCAAGTTTTTGTACAATAACTATAATTAAAAAGCATATACAGATGGCCTTTTTAGTTCTACTTAACGTCCCGAGATGTACACGTTAAGAGAGATGAAATAGCAAGGCTGCGTCCTGCTGTCCATAGATGGCTCTAGCTGTCATATCTTACAGCGGCGAAGCAAATATATAATTGTTTATGAAGTTGTGTCACAGAATTTAACTTTGTTCATACGTTTTAGCTTAGATTTAAATGCTTTTTATTGTGTATAGAGGAGAATTGTATGTAATGTATATTAAGTTAATACTGAATGTACAAGTAACTGTTTTTGAGAGAGAAAGGCACCTGACATAAGTATATATATTCGCAAGTTCTGACAAAATACTCGTGGTTTCCTAGCAATTCAAAGTTGGACGTTGATTTGTTGGAAGACTTTTTGAAGCAGGTGTAGGTTTGTTGGAGCTTGTATCTCATTATACACAACATGATTCAGGAAAGACGGTGCTCTTACTAATTTTACCTAGATCACAATAATTCCTGAAATAATGCTTTCTATAATATTTTCTATTTTGATAGGAGCCCGTTTGTGAATTTGCGTTGAGGTATTTTATTCCCATGAATAAAATATTTCACAACAATTATTATGAAATGCCTCATGCACTGTCAGGCAGAGCTATCTTACAACTTTGTCTTATCTTGTAGACAAAATAGACATGAATGTGCAATGAAGTGTAATTATGTATACATTTAAATTGCAGTAGTTCCAAGAATGCGCTGAAGAAGCAGTGTGATAGAGCTGAGTATCTTCTATTACAAATATCGTATTTTATCGGGTAATTACCTCAAACATTTCCTTGAAAACACAGGGGAGTGAATTATGTGAGTGGTGCTTCTAGGAATTCAGAAAGAATGGGAAACCATGTAGGATTATTTAGAAGTTATATTGGAATTTGTGAATGAACTGTATAAATACCACGGTTCCATTGTTTCTTTTCTATGAGTATTCCGCGGTCTCACTTTCGTCACGAACATTATTATCTGGCTCATATAACACACCATTATCCTCATACTATTCACTATTCCATAACATATTGTGACTTTGTGGGTTCGTGAAATAAAAAGTCCAATTACACCACTCAAAAATGTTCTTTATTTCCACCGACTTACAGTTTAACACTTGCCAATTACACAGAATTACTTGCTGCACACAATTACAATTCACCAGTTCGTCCGTTACAACTTCACTTGTACTCGCGATTACATAAACTCCGATACACATACACAGTTCGTACAGTCTTCCGTTGCACAATCTTTTCGTTCATTAACACGTCACTGACTAACTCTTACACCAAGAACTGCGACTGTCTCCTCACTCACACTCACTAACCAAACCAACAACTGACTGACTGACTCTCTTCTGTCTGTCTGTGACTCTCTTTATATAGGAATATCGCCGGTTTCTAGTGACCAGGAGAATGTTCCAGATTCCGTAATTTCTGGAACCAGGTGGACAGAAACAGACGGCACACTGATTTTCCTCCCAACCAGTGCCTGTCACCACTACAAGACAAACGAGGGGGAGGTGTGGCTAACGCGGTCCTCCCCTGCCTTCCGTTCCCAGCTGGTTCCACAGGGTGTTCCAGTGCTCGGGTTACACTGCTCCCTCCTCAAAGCTGTTCGCCCCGAACAGCCCCATCGTAGCGTGCGAGGCGGTCCAGGTGTACCACCAGCATCTGCTCGGAGTCTCAGCCAGAAGTAGCGCTGCCGTAGTTTGTGAATTATTCGGTTCGCTCCCAGGTGTCCTCCTTAAGTACCGGCGTGCACTTCCTCCAAGACTTCCGGGACCTTGCTCCGGGGAAGTACCAACTGTCCTCTCTGCGCCTTCCCATCGGGTGACTCCCATACCCGGAACAGCACGCCCACTCTGGTCTTCAACGAGTCCCATTGGGCCCAGTACGACTTGTAGGTGGCGCTCCTCGGTGCGATGTCCTCCCAGGTTGGCCTCGTCCCTGCCTCCACTTCCCTCAAGGGTGGCCCCAAGTCTGCGTCCGCCAGCTGCTCCCTCCTCAGGCCTGCGCTATCCCAGCCTTCAGCAGGCACTGCCACAACTACTCGGACTGCTGCGACACGCTCCTTCTCTTCCACTCTTGTGCGCTCATGGCCGTCCTGGATCTGCGATAGGACACCTCCAATGCAATGGTCGCTGGCGTCGGTGTCCACAATGAAGGCGCCACCCGGTTGTGGGAAACCCAAAATTGGAGCACTGCACAGGGTCCCCTTCGGGTGCTGGAAAGCGTCTTCGGCGTCCTCCGTCCACACATAAGGCCGGTTTTCCTCCGTCAGGCGGGTGAGGGGTTTGGCGATGTTGTCGGCCTTTTCCTCTAAATCATTAAGGCGGTCGTCTACTAGCTCATCCGCTTGCCCAGCTTCGTGACGTCATCCCTCACGCCGGCCAACTGTTCGTCAAATTTGGCGGCGAGAGCCTCGTTCGCCACCTTCATTTCGGTAGCCAGACCGTCATTCGCTGCTCTCATTTCCGTGGTTAACTCGGCCTTCATTTGTTCCATCTTCTCGGCGATGTTGTCGTTGGCCGTCTTCGTTTGTTTCAACTTGGCGATGAGGTTGTTGTTTGCCGCTTCTATTTTTGCAACGAGGTTTTCATTTGCCGTCTTCATTTCCGAGATTAGTTCGGCCTTCATTTCTTCCATCTTCTCCAAAATTTTCTCCAATGCCGCGTCCATGGTTGTAATGTTCGGTGATGTTATCTTCCCGCTTCCTGACACCAGTGTGACTTTGTGGGTTCGTGAAATAAAAAGTCCAATTACACCACTCAAAAATGTTCTTTATTTCCACCGACTTACAGTTTAACACTTGCCAATTACACAGAATTACGTGCTGCACACAATTACAATTCACCAGTTCGTCCGTTACAACTTCACTTGTACTCGCGATTACATAAACTCCGATACACATACACAGTTCGTACAGTCTTCCGTTGCACAATCTTTTCGTTCATTAACACGTCACTGACTAACTCTTACACCAAGAACCTGTCTCCTCACTCACACTCACTAACCAAACCAACAACTGACTGACTGACTCTCTTCTGTCTGTCTGTGACTCTCTTTATATAGGAATATCGCCGGTTTCTAGTGACCAGGAGAATGTTCCAGATTCCGTAATTTCTGGAACCAGGTGGACAGAAACAGACGGCACACTGATGTTTTTCCTCCCAACCACTGCCTGTCACCACTACAAGACAAACGAGGGGGAGGTGTGGCTAACGCGGTCCTCCCCTGCCTTCCGTTCCCAGCTGGTTCCACAGGGGTTCCAGTGCTCGCGTTACAATATCGTCCACAGAACCACCAATGACAAAAGAAGTTCCACTTTTTTAAACTCTTCTTAATATCGACACGGATTATCCACTCTCACATCGTCGGTATTGATGTCTTCCTTATGACTCAAGATACTCGTTCATGTCAGATCCAATACTCAAAAGATGGGAACATGTATTAAAGCTGCTCTGTATTACAGCGATTATTTGGAAGATGTGAAAAAGGCGCTCGACCTGATGTACAGAAATATCAGTTAACTCTTGCAGTGAGAAGTGTCTCCAGAGTAAGTTAGTGTTTATTAAATCCTAGCTACAATTACACCAAGTTGCTGTCTTTGGAGACATATCAGAGAAATAGGAACTGTTTACGTAATAAAGTTGGCAAAACTGGAGCAAGGAGTTCAGATTTAATGTTTTTTCTTTCGTAATTCAAACAAGACACAAGGAGAAACTGTTAAAGAACTCAGCGCCCGTTCAGTTGGTGAAATAACCTGTTTTGGATAATGTCCTGTGACTTTGTGTAAGGTAGACAGATCATTCACTTTATGTAAACAACAATTTTAACAACAAAATTGTGTAAAGTTTACAATGTAAATGATTTCTTGCTCCAGGGGAAAATTGTGTTGCATTTGTCGAAACTGTCTAACTGGTGTATTTGTAGAGAGACAATGTGTTTGGCTACTACGTTCATAATAACATTTATTTGTTCTAAGTTTGGTTTTAATGAGATCTAATCAGTCCGTTGCCACTTTCTATCTGTTCTTGTATTCAATTGTTTACAGAAAATTCGAGACTTACTGTAAATTTGGTAACTCAATGGTATGTAAAGTTTAGTGGACATAAATGAGCGATAGATCAGGAAAATTACTTTGGTGTACAAAACTGCGTGAAAATTAACAAAGACAGCCCCTGTCCTATGTTTGCTATGATCTCAACCTAACGGCATGCAACTCTATAAACACTATATACCAATCTCATTTTAAATATGTAACTATATGGTTAGCCTCTTGTATAACCTTGTATCTAAAGCCGAAGGTACAAAGAATTTGTAGCAAGTCTGAATTTTCTTCAAAGCGCTTTCTTATTAATATATATTTTATATAGAACATCTTACAGTTAAACTGATTATCCAGGAGGAGAGAAATGTTGGTTAAAACCCTAGAGCAACTTGCTGTACATAGATGGCAGCACCTGTCATATCTTATTGCGCAGAAAGAAATTTGTGATTGTCCAGCAAGTTTTATTACATATTTTAATTGTGTTCGAAAGATGTCGCTTAGATTTCATTACCTTTTGTTGTAGGTAGAGAGATCCTTTACTGTAGTGTATATTCAGAAACTGGGGAATGTATAAATAATTGATTGTGCGAAAGGAAGGCTTTTGGGACAAGTATATGTACACAGATTTTAGCAATTTTCTCTCATTGATCTCCCTTAATCGTGAGTGAGCTTTTGTATGATTTTGTTGGAACCTTTATCTAATTATAATCAACAACCAATGTGGTACAGAGATGTCACCACAGTCATGCGATGTTACCAGTACCCCATGTGTAACAACAGTCCATAAACATTTATGACATATCTTCTAGATTGACAGAAACTGTTTGTGGCTTTTAGTTTAGTTACTCCATTCACATGGCCTTCTCCATTAATTGTATCAATAACAATTGTGACAAAGACTAACTCTGTAATTTATTTTAAACCAGTATGTCGACAAACTTCCGTCATCATTACTTATATATCATGTATCATATTAACCTGCACTGTCAGAGGTATTTCACTAATAAATGAAACTATATTTTCTTGTGTAAGCAATAGGCATAAAACCATCAAATCTTTTACGAGGTGGTCGCTAAGAAGTGAATTCGATATGATATTGTCTTTGAGTGATAAGTGTATATAATAATAATAATGATACTGATACTGATGATGATGATGATGATGATGATGATGATGATAATAATAATAATAATAATAATAATAATAATAATAATAATAATAATAATAATAATAATAATAATAATAATAATAATAATAATAATAATAATAATAATAATAATAATAATAATAATAATAATAATAATAATAATAATAATAATAATAATAATAATAATAATAATAATAATAATAATAATAATAATAATAATAATAATAATAATAATAATAATAATAATAATAATAATAATAATAATAATAATAATAATAATAATAATAATAATAATACCAAGTTACCTGGATGCTATTTCTCGAACGTACACACATCGTTTCCCATTGACACTGCTCTGTTTGCCAACTTTGATACAACTCCGATATTCGCTGGTGAACTGCGCTACTGTACTGGGTACACTAACTACAGACTTATCACTAGGGACCTGGAACGTACTGTATCATTGAACATCGACTCACAACTGTACTACCTTGACTTCTCTACTGTACACTGAACTGCCAGCTCTAGTGACAAGTTCGACTCCGCCTTTCGTAGCTTGCCGGTCTGGACGAGAAAGTTAGGGAGGTTGAATTTTCCTAATTCCTGGAGTTCTAAGTGTGCAGACGTAATCCTTGTACTGGCTAGGGCAGTGGTTGCTGACAGTCATGGGTACTGGTTTCATCCGGCTGGTCGACCACCGTCCGCAGACTGCAGTACGTACAGAACCGGGCATTAAGAATGATCCATGATACTGGGCGCAGATTCCCGTCTCATATACTACATGACCAATCCCGAATCCCTTATATCGTGGAAATGGTGAGAGAGGGACCTCGAAATCTCTGCCCACCCCAATCAGCTGGTTAGCACATTGGGTCGTTACGACCATAAAGCTCCTCGAAATAAGAGGAGCTACAAACTACCAAAAATGCCATTTGCTATTAGCATGTCCCTACACTTGTCCTAAATCCCAGGCCCAGAAATGAGTCTGCCGTCCTTATTCTACACACAATTCCTGCCCCCTGTCAACGTGCCGCCTGCACTCTGACCTTTTACATGCGCTAGACCAAGTGAAGGCGTACTTGGGCGTACATATGGAATGGGCGACCATTCGCACGTGTGGTAGCCTGAGTGGCTTAAACCCAACAGGTCAGAGAAACCTATGACCAGAGAGAAACGCTTGAAACAATCGACTAACCTCTAATACCCCCGAGATAAAGTCGCACTAAGCGGCTAGGTGCTGTGGCGTAAACACCCCCGCTGAGGTAAAGCTGTTGGTCTCCTGCTCGTCTGCCTGGCCGCCCCAATGGGGCTGAGCGACGCCTAACGGACGTTCCGGGTACTAATGTGCTAGGGCACTAGCGCCTCTACCGGTGGTTTCAGTAGTCTGACCCTGCGGGTTTTGGCGAATGTAGGTGGCGTATTGACTTCAACCCTGTAATGTATTACCCTACTGTAAACACTCAAGGAAGCACATACTTTCCTGGTTGAAGGGGTGGGGGTAGTCAGAACTCCTGGTAGCCCTCACACTGAACTGTCTACGAAACATCCCTCATAGCAAGACACGCGCTTAGTGACGTAAGCTAGTGACTGTCCTATTATATCGCATTCCTCTTTTTCTTCTTGCGACAGTAAACAAATTTGTTTGGATGGTCAGACTCACATTCAATTTCACTCGCCGTCACCGTGACAGTATCAACAACGCTATACGCTTCGGAAATACTCAACTAATGAACAATTTAGGAATCTAGATAAAAGTTTTATACCAAAAAGGTAACAAATCACAGTTCCTTTAGCGTTACCTTCGCAGAATTCATTAAAAGTATAATAGAAAAGTTCCATCTACGAGATTTTCACATGGTTTTAGATTTTAGGAACATTAACTTTTATATTAGTAAACTTCAACCTCATTTCACTAAGTTACAGTACCATAGACTACCTTCTGGAACTTTATTACAAATATGGGATATGCTTTACCTCAAAAAGCTAAACAGTGAAACTTAAAATGATTAAACATTAAGTTATTTTAAAACAGTTGTACATTTATATTACATTTCTTTCATATTTCACTGATGATTCATCAAAATTTTTGCGATTCTGACAAAACAGAGCTCAGCTGAATCAGTATATAGATATTTATATGATAAGCTAGCGTTACATACAAATCAACATTCTTTTGTCTATCTAGATCAACAATTGTACACTTATAATATAAAACATAACGAAAATGATAAGGCTCCTCACAAACTTGTAATATCTCAACAATTTTTACATTTATACAATAGAATTTAACACAAAAGCTCCGAAACCTCTTCAAACGTATTATAAATTGACATTTTATTTAAGAACACTGATTATCTCAGGCTCCCATTCTGTATTGGGTGTCAAAGATCACTTAATTTTGCTCTTTATCAGACTTGAGGTTCATTTACGAGTCTTAAATCGACGACAGAGTATCTTATGAAGGAAGTCAAACTTCCCCCAACTCGGGAACACGAGGTTAGGATGATACAATTCTTATTTTGAATTATATATCACAGAAAATGTTTAAAAGTCATCCTCATACTGATTTCGTCCCTTGCTATGACAACCAGGATACAAATTTGTGCTACAGGACTTGACTAAAACAATAGAATACCACAGAACTTACAATATACTTATATAGAAACTGTAACCAAACTAGACAAAACACTGTTTATGAGAATAGTAAATGAGTAAACATTACAAGAGGTAAGTTCTGAAATATAATTTCTTCTTTTATTTTATACTAGTAAATATAATATTTACTTTAAAAAATATTTTTGTTACATTACTGGCACATCTCTCATTTTATACGGAGAATCTTGTATCAGGTCAACAATAAACGTTCTGACGTGCTGCACTCACTTGATTTTCTGTACATATTGTTCAACAACGATTTTTATAAAATCTAATTTAATTCTATTTCCTGTTGTTTGTAAATATTTGCAGAAAGTGATCTTAGTAACTGTCAAACATTTTTAGAGTTACTCAACAGGTGACTGCTTTAAAACTGTATTTGTATGATCAGAGAAAAATGAAGAAGACGATTCAAAATTCAACACTAAAAAAGAAACCAAACAAAGGCTTCCAGTTATGAAACGTTAGTGATTCGTTCAAACGAAGAAGATCCGAATATTTATTCTTAATTTCAGTCCTCTAACATTAATTCAGATCGAACGATGAACTTAGTGATATACAAATGAGTGCAGGGTACATAGAGTTTAGAGTTACCACACATTCAATTTTCAGAATAAGGCCAACACTAGTCTTAAACATGTAACCATCTTATCTGTCTCCCGTATCACATTTTATATAAAACTACATGTACGGTATAATATATAAACGTAAACATTTGCATTAAACCTGTAGCAGAAGAAACATATGTTGAAAAAGCATTGTGGATGTAATGCATTATCTTTTATTATAAACTTATATTTGATAGATAACATTTTCTAATTACATGGATTGTCCCGTGTTCAGAGATCTTCTTCTGCTATAAGGAGATCAAATTAGCAAGTGAGTTTGTCCTGCTGTCCATAGATGGCAGCTCCTGTCATATCTTATTGTATGGAAGAAAAGTAGTAACTGTGTGTATAGTTCTATAACAAATTTTGCCTATGTTCAAGTGGTGTGCCTTATATTTAATTATCTTTATTGCATACAGTCAAATGTTCATTACGGTGTATATTAAGGTAACATGGAAGCTATAAATAATTGACTGTGAGAAAGGAAGACCGCTGAGGCAAGTATATATACTGACGATATGGCAACCATTTCTCATGAGTTCCTTCTAAATGGTACCTATCCATGTTGGTTTTGTTGGAACTATTTACCATTTATAAACATTAACAAATGGCATATCAACGATCTATTCATGTGTTGCAGTAAGACTTTGTTTGATATTTGTCAGTTTAAACACATTCAGAACTTCCGAAGAGATTTTCTCCTAAAACACAAGGTACTATTTCGTTTGATGTCACTATCTATAATGAAAGTTGTGTAAAATAAGGTTTGCTCCAAAATGTTGGAACCGTTTGTGACATATTAACAAAATATTACATATAAAGCTAATCTGTGCTATAGAGACATTTTCAGAGAACCGTTCTTGAACGATGAACTTAAATTTCAGGTTTGGTATTTAAATAATAAACAATGTTACTACACACAGATATGTTTAATAAAGGGTTCCCAAAACATGTATGTTCGTCTAAATCTCTGTATTGATATATGTGTGGAATGTAATACGTAGTACAGAAATTAATATTGTTAAATATAAAGTGAATTACGGAATACCCTTTTCATTATTTTCTTTCTTCTTGTGTGTTTTATATTTATTTCACTTGTAAGTGATATCTGGTAAATATTATTATAAACCAAAAATATTGCCAAGTCTAGAAGTTAGTAATATTAACACAATTACGTGGACGAAGTATTTGATGTTTATTTATTTGTGTATCTCCGTTATAATCAATGAGAGTGTAGTAGCATTGTATTATATGTTAGGTATGTACTCAGTCAATACACTTAACAACTAATCACGGGATGTTTGAGGTGGTAATGTTGGTGCTACTGTCTGTACAAACCATTACGTGTTACTGGAGATTGTCATGTGTTGAAATAGCTTTATTACAAATTTACTGTTAAGTACAAAGTCAATAAGAGAATACAGTAGACTTAAAGGATAGCAAATAGTTACAGATCTGGCCACTAGTTGATGTTCTGATGTTTTAGTACCTTTTTGTGGTCAGAGAACGAAACCTGTATAACAACTACTTAGTCAATAACGTATAACTAACGTATTTGGAAATAAATACAGCTGCCTTCAATTGTTATAAAATATTTTATTTAAGCAGATACATTTTTTTATATAATAAGCCTTTTTTGGATTAGTTAATTATATATTAGTTAAAAAAGGCATTTAGATTGGAGAGTATTAAAACCAAAAATGAAATACCTTTTATTTTTCTTAAAAATTTCTTTGAACATATACTATTATGATCAATTTATTAAGAACACTTATAGCAGAATTACAAGATAGTCTGCTTGAAAATAACAGTTTCCACATTTCACAGAAAAAATGTAGTTGAATGTAAAACGTTCTATGTGTGTTGGTTATCAGTGTATATTATCACAGATATTTGGAATAAATAAACAGTACTAGTTGTATAATACCAATATATTACAAGTATGCAAGTGTTTCTACAGAAACTCTAATTAAAAAGCATATACAGATGGCCTTTTTAGTTCTACTGATCGTCCCGAGATGTACACGTTAAGAGAGATGAAATAGCAAGGCTGCGTCCTGCTGTCCAGAGATGGCTCTAGCTTTCATATCTTATAGCGGCGAAGCAAATATATAATTGTTTATGAAGTTGTGTCACAGAATTTAACTTTGTTCACAGGCTTTAGCTTAGATTTAAATGCTTTTTATTGCATATAGAGGAGGATTGTATGTGATGTATATGTTTAGCATCGATTTGTAGTAAGATTTTTTGAAGCAAGTGTAGATTTGTTGGAGCTTGTATCTCATTATACACAACAAGATTTATAAAAGACGTTGGTGCTCTTACTAATTTTACCCGAGTCACACTAATTCCTGAAATAATGCTTTCTATAATATTTTCTATTTGGATAGGAGCCCGTTTGTGAATTTACGCTGAGGTATTTTATTCCCATGAATAAAATATTTTACAATAATTATTATGAAATGCCTCATGCACTGTCAGGCAGAGTTATCTTACAACTTTGTCTTATCTTGTAGACAAAATAGACATGAATGTGCACTGAAGTGTAATTATGTATACATTTAAATTGCAGTAGTTCGAAGAATGCGCTGAAGAAGCAGTGTGATAGAGCTGAGTACCTTCCATTACAAATTTCGTATTTTATCGGGTAATTACCCGAAACATTTGCTTGAAAACACTAGGGAGTAATTTATTTGAGTGGTGCTTCTAGGAATTCAGAAGGAAGGGAAACCATGTAGAATTATTTAGAAGTTATATTGGAATTTGTGAATGAAGTGGATAAATACCACGGTTTCATTGTTTCTTTTCTATGACTATTCTGCGGTCTCACTTTCGTCACTAACATTTACTATCTGGCTCATATAACACATCATTATCCACATATTATTCACTATTCCACAACATATCGTCCTCAGAACCATCAAGGACACAAGAAATTCCACTTTTTAAAACTCTTGTTAATATCGACACGGATTATCCACTCGCACATCGTCGGTATTGATGTCTTCCTTATGACTCAAGATACTCGTTCATGTCAGATCCAATACTCAAAAGATGGGAACATGTATTAAAGCTGCTCTGTATTACAGCGATTATTTGGAAGATGTGAAAAAGGTGCTCGATGTGATGGACAGAAATTTCGGTTAACTCTTGCAATGAGAAGTGTCTCCAAAGTAAGTTAATGTTTATTAAATCCTGGCTACAACTACACAAAGTTGTTGTGTTTGGATACATATCAGAGAAATAGGAACTGTTTACGTAATAAAGTTGGCGAAACTGGAGAAAGGAATTCAGATATAATGCTTTCCTCTTTCGGAATTCAAACAAGACGCAACAAGGAGAAACTGTAAAAGAATTCAGTGCCCGTTCAGTAGGTGAAATAACCTTTTTTGTATACTTTCCTGTGACTTTGTGTAAGGTAGACAGATCATTCACTTTATGTCAACTACAATTTTAACAACAAACTTATGTAAAGTTTACAATGTAAATGATTTCTTGCTTCAGGGAAACATTGTGTTGCATTTGTCGAAACTGTCTGACTGGAGTATTTGTAGAGAGACAATGTGTTTAGCTACTAAGTTCATAATAACATTTATTTGTTCTAAGTTTTGTTTTAATGAGATCTAATCAGTACATTGCCACTTTTTATCGGTACTTGTACTTCAATTGTTTACAGAATATTCGAGACTCGATCGTATGTTCAATTTGTGAAGACATAAATCAGTTAAGTGATACAGAAAGAAATGTGTACATGAAAACTGTGTTTTGGCGTACAAAAATTACGTGTGGGCCAACATTATAAATTATAATTGATATTTCGAGTAAATTAACAGTAGTAGTTATATAAGAGCAATATCTTCAAACCTTGCAAGACTTGCAGTTCAGAAGCTAAACATTTCACTAAAAATATGTGAGGGTTTCTTATTCCTTACAAAATATATCTAACAACTTGAACAAAACACACAGTATCTGTATATTCTCATAATAAAAAATTGGATAAATCAACATTTGATGTATCGATTATACAGTTCTCTTTGTTCTGAAAGACGTTTCCGTATTCTATAATGTTAAATCATAATATCAAAGTCTCCTCTTAAAAACATACACTTTTCGCTAAAACACACAATTTATATAAACTGTATTTCTTCTGTTTCAGCATTCCGATTTTTAAACATTTAACATCCTGATCACTCTCCCAAATCGCGTCTATATAAAACAAACTTTGGGATAATTAAATTTTTATATACATTTACGTTAGTCTTGGAGCAAGTACGTAAAACGGTCTTTGTAGAAGAATGTGCTGTAAATACAGTGTGAGTGATATCAAGTATCTACATGTATTA
Organism: Mantis religiosa; assembly: GCA_030765055.1. Lineage (NCBI taxonomy): Eukaryota > Metazoa > Arthropoda > Insecta > Mantodea > Mantidae > Mantis > Mantis religiosa. The sequence continues at coordinate 156,011,658 of CM060956.1, read as the reverse complement.
TATAGATGTCGATATTTAGTCGTATTGCTTCTCCCGAGGAGCAATGTTCTCATTGAGGAGAATTGGAATAGCAAGACCGCATCCCGCTGTCCATAGATGGCTCTAGCTGCCATATCTTTGTGATTGTTTACGAAAGTTTGTATCAAACTTTATGTTTATTCATAAGATATATTTGGATTTAATTATTTCTTTACTGTATTTCTTAAACTGATGTCTGTGGTGTACAATAAGGTAATATTTAACATTTAAGTGAGTGACGGTGAGAAAGGAAGGCTTTTGACACTAATATATATAAAGACGAAATTACAGTTTTCTCATGAACTCCTTGTTAGTTATGTTTGACCATGCTATACTTTTGTTGGAATTTATATACAATTATAAAAGACTTATTCTAGTGTTCATCATTTTGCCCTCTCTAATAGTAGATGAACCATAATATTTTAATATTTAATGTGTAGTGGGTCGTGTGTAACAACATGAGTATTGCAGAAATATTGTACAAATAGGAAAAGTATATTTCCTTGTACAAACAATAGACATAGAATCGCGATATTTATTACTGTCTGGTGGCTTAGTAGTAACTGTAATATCACATTGTTTTTGAGTTTAGAGTTACCAGACATTCATCTTTTAGAATAAGAGAAAACCTCCAAAGTTAAGTCATATCGGACGATGAATGAAATGATGTTCAAATGAGTACAGGGTACATAGAGCTTAGAGTTACCAGACATTCATATTTCAGAATAAGAGAAAACCTCCAACGTTAAGTCATATCGGACGATAAACGAAATGATATTCAAATGAGTACAGGTTACATAGAGCTTAGAGTTACCAGACATTCATCTTTCAGGATAAGAGAAAACCTCCAACGTTAAGTCATATCGGACGATGAATGAAATGATGTTCATGTGAGTACAGGTTACATAGAGCTTAGAGTTACCAGACATTCATCTTTCAGGATAAGAGAAAACCTCCAACGTTAAGTCATATCGGACGATGAATGAAATGATGTTCAAATGAGTACAGGGTACATAGAGCTTAGAGTTACCAGACATTCATCTTTCAGGATAAGAGAAAACCTCCAACGTTAAGTTTTATCGGAGGATGAATGAAATGATGTTCAAATGAGTACAGGTTACATAGAGCTTAGAGTTACCAGACATTCATCTTTCAGGATAAGAGAAAACCTCCAACGTTAAGTCATATCGGACGATGAATGAAATGATGTTCAAATGAGTACAGGTTACATAGAGCTTAGAGTTACCAGACATTCATATTTCAGGATAAGAGAAAACCTCCAACGTTAAGTCATATCGGAGGATGAATGAAATGATGTTCAAATGAGTACAGGATACATAGAGCTTAGAGTTACCAGACATTCATATTTCAGGATAAGAAAAAACCTCCAACGTTAAGTCATATCGGACGATGAATGAAATGATATTCAAATGAGTACAGGGTACATAGAGCTTAGAGTTACCAGACATTCATCTTTCAGGATAAGAGAAAACCTCCAACGTTAAGTCATATCGGACGATGAATGAAATGATGTTCAAATAAGTACAGGGTACATAGAGCTTAGAGTTACCAGACATTCATATTTCAGGATAAGAGAAAACCTCCAACGTTAAGTCATATCGGACGATGAATGAAATTATGTTCAAATGAGTACAGGGTACATAGAGCTTAGAGGTATCAGACATTCATATTTCAGAATAAGAGGAAACCCCCAAAGTTAAGTCATATCGGACGATGAATGAAATGATATTCAAATGAGTACAGGGTACATAGAGCTTAGAGTTATGAGACATTCATATTTCAGAATAAGAGGAAACCTCCAACGTTAAGTCATATCGGACGATAAATGAAATGATATTCAAATGAGTACAGGGTACATAGAGCTTAGAGTTACCAGACATTCATCTTTCAGGATAAGAGAAAACCTCCAACGTTAAGTCATATCGGACGATGAATGAAATGATGTTCAAATAAGTACCGGGTACATAGAGCTTAGAGTTACCAGACATTCATATTTCAGGATAAGAGAAAACCTCCAGCGTTAAGTCATATCGGACGATGAATGAAATGATGTTCAAATGAGTACAGGGTACATAGAGCTTAGAGGTATCAGACATTCATATTTCAGAATAAGAGAAAACCTCCAACGTTAAGTCATATCGGACGATGAATGAAATGATGTTCAAATGAGTACAGGGTACATAGAGCTTAGAGGTATCAGACATTCATATTTCAGAATAAGAGGAAACCCCCAACGTTAAGTCATATCGGACGATGAATGAAATGATGTTCAAATGAGTACAGGGTACATAGAGCTTAGAGGTATCAGACATTCATATTTCAGAAGAGAAAACCTCCAACGTTAAGTCATATCGGACGATAAACGAAATGATATTCAAATGAGTACAGGGTACATAGAGCTTAGAGTTATGAGACATTCATATTTCAGGATAAGAGAAAACCTCCAGCGTTAAGTCATATCGGACGATGAATGAAATGATGTTCAAATGAGTACAGGGTACATAGAGCTTAGAGGTATCAGACATTCATATTTCAGAATAAGAGAAAACCTCCAACGTTAAGTCATATCGGACGATGAATGAAATGATGTTCAAATGAGTACAGGGTACATAGAGCTTAGAGGTATCAGACATTCATATTTCAGAATAAGAGGAAACCCCCAACGTTAAGTCATATCGGACGATGAATGAAATGATGTTCAAATGAGTACAGGGTACATAGAGCTTAGAGGTATCAGACATTCATATTTCAGAAGAGAAAACCTCCAACGTTAAGTCATATCGGACGATAAACGAAATGATATTCAAATGAGTACAGGGTACATAGAGCTTAGAGTTATGAGACATTCATATTTCAGGATAAGGGAAAACCTCAAGCGTTAAGTCATATCGGACGATGAATGAAATAATGTTCAAAAGAGTACAAGGTACATAGAGCTTAGAGTTACCAGACATTCATCTTTCAGGATAAGGGAAGACCTCCAACGTTAAGTCATATCGGACGATGAATGAAATGATGTTCAAATAAGTACAGGGTACATAGAGCTTAGAGTTACCAGACATTCATTTTTCAGGATATGAGAAAGCCTCCAACATCAAGTCATATCGGACGATGAATGAAATGATGTTCAAATGAGTACAGGGTACATAAAGCTTAGAGTTACCAGACATTCATCTTTCAGAATAAGAGAAAACCTGCAACGTTAAGTCACATCGGACGATGAATGAAATGATGTTCAAATGAGTACAGGGTACATAGAGTTTAGAGTTACCAGACATTCATATTTCAGGATAAGGGAAAACCTCCAACGCTAAGTCATATCGGACGATGAATGGAATGATGTCTTTCAAACAACAACCCTTTCAGCTGTTGTCTGCTTTCTCTGTTCACAACTCTGTTTCCCAAAATCTCTACGAGCCGTCACGTCCCTAAATACCTATTTCATAAATTCGAGATACTTCTGGACCAAACAGGAATCGCATGTTTTATCACCTTCTAGAGGCAGGTCACCCTATCGGTGTCGGCAGGTCTTTTATCTCACGCTATCATTATGTCTTCCGGTATGCCCCTTATCTCCAGGCTTTTTGTGTACATAACCCGCGAAATGGTTATCGGGTACGCGACAATCTGTTGAAAAAGTATTCTGTATCTAATTCATTATCTTTTATTATAGATAGATTACATTTTCTAATGACATGCATTGTCTGAGATCAGAAATCTGATATAAACGAAATAATTGGCAAGCGAGTTTGTCCTGCTGTCCATAGATGGCAGCACCTGTCATATCTTATTGTACGGAAGAAAAGTAGTAACTGTTTGTGAAGTTTTATAACCACTTTTAATTATGATTAAACGGTGTGTCTTATATTTAATTATTTCTATTGCATATAGACAAATGTTGATTACAGTGTGTAAATTAAGGGAACATGGAAGCTATAAATAATTGATTGTGAGAAAGGAAGGTCACTGACGTAGTATATATACCGACGTTATGGCAACCATTTCTCATGGGTTCTTTGGTGTTTAAAACAGTTTGGTTTTTTCTGGAACTTGTAAGCATTTATAGACAGCAACAAATAGCACTTTAAATTGTGTACTTTAACATGCAATGCATTTTTTGTAGTAAGACTTTCTCTGATATTTGTGTGTTTAAACACATTCAGAACTTCCGAAGGGTTTTTCTCCTAAAAACACAAAGTACTATTTCGTTTGATGTCACTATCTATAATGAAAGTTGTGTAAAATAATAAAGTTCGTTCTGAAATGTTGGAGCCATTTGTGAAATCTTAACTAAATATTACATATAAAGCTAATCTGTGCTATAAAGACATTTTCCGAGAACCGTCCTTGAACGTTAAACTTAAATATCTACTCGGTCAGCCGGCCGTAGCAGCAGCTGCAGCCCTACATACACCCGCCAACCATCACAGCGGTCAGCCGGCCGCCTTTATAGATGCACAGCCTACCACTAGCAGCCACGATCCTCCTCTCAGAGCACCATTGGCTGCAGCATCCACCAGCGCTGACGTCCCCATGGACCAGAGCAGCGCGGAGGACGAGCAGATGGCCCGAAAATTCCAAAAACTGCCCCGGGAAGTTAAAGAGCTCCAGAAGGAAATCTCACTTCCAAGAAATTCTAGAAGCCATGGCTCCGGAGTCCATCATGCAGGCATGACTCATCACCGGTGATAATCGATTTAAAAAGTGCATCCCCTCCATCAGTAAAGAGACGCAGAACCTCATGGGTTTTCTCCATTCGCACAGCTTTTTGTTCGTGAGACAACAGACGTGGCACCCAACGAGCAAAAACTCGGATCATATAGAGATGGTCGTGCATAACTGTAAACACACTGCCACATGAAATTCTCAACACTTCACTGAGGCTATGTAATGTTGTTCGCCGACCCTCTCGGACAATCACAGCATCTGTGTTGATGTTGAGTTCAGTCACAGCAGAAGCCGAAACACCAGGCCTTTCTTGCTTAACACTGACAAGTCGACCTTTTTTGAAGTCCTTGAACCGGCTAAACATTGTTGCACGAGATAGTGCTTCCTAACTGTACGCTTGCTTCAGCGTTTCAGTGGCTGTATGGTTTAAAGGAAAACAGAATTTAATTGCGCTGTACTCCAGAGTCTGGTATGCGAAATTCACATAGGGTTTACATATAGAGCATTACTACCAACATACCAATACGAGAGTGCTGCCACCTAGCAACATTGTACATAAAAACCTTCTCTTTTTTCAAATGTTTATGTTACAGATTCCTCCATATTCCTCCACTTGAAAAAAAATGTATTATCATTACTTTTTGTTATATTTACACAATTCATTTAGTAAGTTTTGTTGGAGCTTATAAAACGTAATGTCAAGGAATGTCTAATTATCCTATGAGAACTACATTTTGTAAGGTGTCTAGATAAGTATTTTATTGGTCGGCATAATAAACGTTCAATCAACCACAGATGTTTAAAAACGTGCAAGTCCAATGGAAGCTCGGAGTCAAACTTTTGGTTGAAATGCAGTACTTCTCTAATACGTTTAAGGTTGGGAGTATTTGAACATTTGTAACATTAATTATCTCAGAAACTAAGAAAAAGGAATAGTAAAAATTGTGTGCTTTCACGATATTTTCATCTGCGGTAGTAAGATTTTTTCGACTATTACTATTCACTGAGTCGCACCCTTAAATTTCTACGCCACATTCCAATAATTCCTATTACTTCAAGGTGATAGCATTGAATTCTATAAACAGAATATAATGACCCGATTTTTAAACATGTAACTGTATTATCAGTCTCCTTATGCCTTTGTATCTATTACTAAATGTGCTATGTAACAAATTTATGTATACATTCACATTAAACTGGTAAAATATGACAAAACATATTTTTGTAAAGAATGGGCTAAAGAAACAGTGTGAGTTGCATTCAATGCCCTTTCCTATAAACTTATATTTTATGGAGAACGTTCTTTTATTTTAATTGATTGTCCAGAATGAGCGAAATTTGTTTTAAAAGTTGCAACAAATGGCTGCACATAGATGGCAGTAGCTGTCATATCTTATCGTGCGGAAGTAAATTTTTAACTGTTTGGGAAGTTTTATTAGAAATTATAACTATTTTGATAAAGTGCATCTTAGAATTAATTATTTTAACCCGCATGTACAGATATATTCTTCTAGAATCTAAATTCAGAAACTGGGCAGTGTATAATTAAGTAGCTGTGAGAAAGGAAGGTTTCTGATACGTGTATATGTACACACGTTTTGGCAATTCTTTCTCATAAATTTCTGTTAATTGCAATGAATCACATGGAATTTTGGTGGAACATGTATAACTTTATAGACAGCAAACAATTTGGAATGTCACCTGAGCTAAACACATCTGTAAAATGTCTGATAGAAAGTAATCGCTGTGTGGCTCTACGTTTATGTATTTATCCACACGACTTTCTCCATTCAATAATTAGAAACTACACGTAGTATAACATGTTGGTTTGATATGTGGCCTTTCTCAGACATTTTTAAGTTATACTTTTAATCAAAGAAACACACTCGTTCACAGAACCTTTTATGAAAACGGATTTTTGTTTTGCTTTTAGGAAAATTGAAAACGTACATTTCTTGATAATTTGAAGTCTCGAACGTTTTGTTGTAATACAATGCTTGCTCTACCTGCTGTAAGTACGTGGCAGAGAAAGTGAAAAACAATTAAAACAGCTGATTTATCCTTCTATCTGAGACTGAGATAGTGTAACCTTCTATATCAGGTGTCAGTTCATTTATTTCATTGTTATTATAATCCAATAATAATATTGTAACAAAAATGACAATTGAGAGTTCACTTTAACTCCTTCAGTTGTCAGCAAAATCGTGAGCTCTATGCTCACTTAATATCACCTTTTCTTTTTCCACAAATACTCAATGACAAAAGTCTCTTTAATTCCCTCAGTGTCTCTCTTGGACGAACCAAGTTACGCCGGGTGCTATTTCTCTGACGGACGCTGCTCTGGATGTCGTCTGACACAACAACTCCGATATTCGCTGTTCAACTGTTCACTGTACTACACACACTGTATGTACACTTGTCACTACGGACCTTGAAGGTAGTACATTCCTGAAGACCGAGTCACAAATCTGGACCGTACTACACAACATTGAAGTTGACAACTTCTCTGCTCTTGACAGAACTCTCAGCTCAACATCGTGTTTTATAGACTGACCTTACAGGAACATATAACTCAGTGAAGTGATACCAAAGAAATGTGTGCTTTGGTTAATAAAATTACGTGAAAATTATATCGACAGTAAAGTTCTTTGTTCTGGAAGATCTTTACGTATTCTATTATGTTAAATTATAATATCAAAATCTCCCTTTCGAAATATACACTTCTCGCTAAAACACATTGCATTCTAAACTGTACTTCTTCTGTTTTCTGGAAAAGGCAATGGAGTTTAAAAACAACATATAGCAAGCGGATTTTTAAACATTTAACATCCTGACCAGTCTCCCAAATCTCCTTTTTATAAAACAAAGTTTGGAATAAATATATTTTTGTATATATTTATCTTAAACTTGGAGCAAATACGTAAAACAGTATTTGTAGAAGAATGTGCTGTAAAACCAGTGTGAGTGACATCAAGTAGCTACATGAATGATACATATGGCCATATTTAGTTATATTGCTTCTGCCGAGGAGAAATTTTCTCTTTGAGGAGAATTCTAATAACAGTACTCTCTCCTCTGTCCATAGATGGCTCTAGCTGTCATATCTTATAGGTGGGATGAAAATTTGTGATTGTTTACGAAATTGTGTATCAAACTTTATCTATATTCATAAGATATATTTGGATTTAATTATTTATTTACTCTATGTCTGTAAATGTTGTCTGTAGTGTATAATAAGGTAATATTTAACATTTAAGTAAGTGATTGTGAGAAACGAAGGCTTCTGACACTAATATATAAAGACGAAATTACACTGTTTTCTCATTAATTCATTGTTAATTATGTTTGCCATGGTATACATTTGTTGGAATTTATATACAATTATAAATGACTTATTCTGGTGTTAATCATTTTGCCCTCTCTAATGCTAGATGAGTGATAATATTTAACTTGTTCTGTCAGGTGTAACAACACGACTACTGCAGAAATTTTGTCCAAATAGGAAAAGTATATTTCCTTGTACAAACAATAGACATAGAATCGCTATATTTATTTCTGTCTGGTGGCTTAGTAGTAACTGTGATATCACGTTGTCTTTGAAAGGTGATAAGAGATTCTCATAAATCACAAACTTCTATTTTATTTGTTCTGACGAGCGATCTCATGCATGTCGTGGAGACGGACCACCGGGTTCTCCACATACTTGCCGTCGTCGTACAATATTAACAGTTGTCCGTAAACCTTGGAAAACACTAGTCAAGTGTGTAATTTGAGATTCTAAATATGTTATTATACCTGAAAGGATAATAAATTAAGGTTTTGGGCATTTTGCTAAAATCAGCAAAACAAATATTTACAATATAAGCAAATAGTCAGATCTTAAGGAAGACGGTATGAAGAATTGCCATTCGAATGCGAGGGACAGAATTATATGTTTTATACGCAATATTTATAAACTGGAAAACAAAAACTTCTGTTCATGCCACATTTAACTTGTAGATGGCAGTACTGTGACTGGTTGATGTTTACCAAATTATATTAGTGAAGAGAATTACTAATAAGAACTAAATTATGAAAAGCTCTCTAATGAAATGAGCAGATGAAAAATAGTTCTGAACGAGTGCGCCAAAATGTAATATAGTGGAACCAAGTACCTTTAACTATTCATATATATTTGATAAATGAATTTTTATAATTTAATTGACTGTCCGGAAGACAACGCTTTTCATTATACATTACCAACCGACTACATCTTGCTCTCCATAGATGGCTCTACCTCCGTTATCTTATACTGTAGAAGAAAATGTGTATCTGATTACCAAGTCTTAGAACAAACTGTAATTCTGTTGATAAGTTATGTCTTAGATTTAATTAGCTTGTAGAACATGTAGACAAGTAAAGGCTGTAGTCTATATTAAGACAATATGAAATATATAACTAACTGTGTAACATGGGAAGGCTTCTAACTCAAGTATATATGTCCATGTTTAGCATAAAAAAATTAAATCGTGTCTCCCAAAAAGGGAGAACGATTAAGTGCAGCTGCCCACGACAAAAGGGGCAACCCATTCCAAACATTCAATAATTTCGAACACCCCAGCAGAACGTGGAACTACTAGCTCATTTCGCAGGTTAATCGCAAAGCGGCTAGGTACTGCGGCATAACACACCCAGACGGGGATAGCCCCGCCCGACTAGGACTACCTCTGGAGAACTTGCTAAAATTAATACTTTATTAGAAATAACTTAATGAAGTAATTTACCAAAAACGCCTCGAAGTCCATTTTTTTTTTTTTTTTTTGTGAAATGGCATACTTCTCTTATACGTACATATAATATACATGTGGTGGACGCCTCGGTAGCGTTCAATATCAAATGTTCTATATGTGTAGGTGACCAGTGTATATTATCAGTGTATATTATATTATCACACATATTTGGAATAAGCAGTACTAGTTGTATTATACCAATATATTACAAGTATTCAAGTTTTTCTACAGTCACTGTCATTAAAAGCATATACAGATGGCCTTTTTAGTTCTACTGATTGTCCCGAGATATACCCATTATAAAGAGATGAAATAACAAGACCTCGTCCTGCTGTCCATAGGTGGCTCTAGCTGTCATATCTTACAGCGTAAAAGATAATTTGCAATTGTTTGAGTTTCTATACCGTAATTTAGTTTTGTTCATAGTTTATAGGTTAGATTTAAATGCTTTTTATTGCATGTAGAGGAGCGTTTTCTGTAAAGTATATTAAGATAATATTGAATATATAACTGATTTTGAGAAAGGAGGGCAACGTATAGAAGTATATATTTATTTATTGTTATCTGAAAAGGTTCCCAGAGCCATAATTTATGCTAGGGAACAGTCAAAAAAATATAAAATGATGGCAAGCAGCCCTTAACAATACCTATATTACATTTTCATAGTAGGAATAAATTACCGTACAAGAATAACATATATGAAACATACAAAAATTCAGAAATTCACTATAACTCAAGAAATAATAGTAACAAAGAACTTAACAGAAAAATAGAAGCTACATATTCTATGGGACATTAATCCATATTAATTTTTAAACAGCTCAGCTTTCAAACCAGCTATAAATGTGTAACACTTTATCAGCTATCAATATATGCCTTCAGCAACTTTCCTTTTAAAACCTTTTATGTTCCTGCAGCCTTTAAGTTCCAGTGGCAGCGCATTATATAAGTTGATAACGTGTGAGGTTAAGCTGTTCAGGCCATAAGTAGAAGTGTTCACTGTTGGTTTTGTTAAGTTTCCTTTATTTCTTTTATTATATATATATATATATATATATATATATATATATATATATATATATATGTGTGTGAGGAGCTTTCAAATGTTAGATTGGATTTTAGAAGATTATTTTTTATTTTGTGGAGATATATCATCAAGGACAACTCTATGTTTTGTTGTAATGGTAAAATGTTAGTTACATGGTAGTGTTTTTGTGTTTGTTCTAAAGGGTAGAATGTAGATTATTTTCAAGGCACGGTTTTGAGGTACTTCGAGGTCATGAATTAAATATTTAACAGAATTACCCCATAAGATGTTTAAGTAATCCAAATGAGACTTAATTAAAGCATGGTAGATACTTCGTAAATGATTTACACTGAATCCTTTGAATTTCAGCCTGTGAATTACAGCTAACACAGGAAGAACGTTATTTTTTACATGCATGATATGGTCCTTCCATGTGAGCGTACTGTTAAGAATCAAACCTAGAGTTGTGATTTTTGTTACGCTTTCAATCACTGCGTTATCAACATGTATCTTGTTATTTACGTATGAAATGTAAATGTTTTACAACCATTTAATGTTGACTTATTGCCCTTAAACCAGCTATTCAATTTATTCAGGTCTTGCTGTGTGTCATATATCAGCTGGTGCTCAGAGTTATCTATATATAACAAACATATATCATCAGCAAACATAGTCAATTTACCTTTTAGTCTTAAACATCCTATGTCATTTATAAAAATTAAGAATAATATAGGACCTAATACAGAACCTTGTGGAACACTATGATGAATTACTGATAGAGAACTGGAAATGTTCATATTTACAAATTGTTTCCTATTACTGAGATAATTCTGAAAGCAGTTGAGAGGAAGTCCTCTTACACCAGCATACTCTAGTTTCTTAAGTAATGATCTGCAGTGTCAAAAGCCTATTTAGGTCAATAAATAAACCAGCAGCTAAACAATTTCCATCCAGAGCTCTTTGAATAAGTACGATAATATCTACCGTGGCAGCAAGAGTACTAGTTTTGTTAATAAATCCATACTGATGATTATGAAAAAAGTTGTGTTTTTCTAGATGCTGTAATAACCTAACCTTTACTACTTTTTCCAGAATTTTGGCAAATATATAACTAAGTTGTGAAAAATTCTCATGGTTTCCTAGCAATTTCAGCGTAACTTTCTGTAGATTTTTTGGAACTTGTATTTACTTATACACAGCAGAGACATTAATGCTTGCACTAATTTTACCAGAGCCACAGTAATTCATTTGGTTTGTGACAACAGTAAACGAGTCTTTCTATAATATTTTCTATTTTGATAGGACCCCGTTTGTAGATTTACGTAGAGGTATTTTATTCAAATGACCTTCCCTCATCATGTTACAATTATTATTATGAAATGAATCTTGCACTGTAAGGTAGAGCTATCTTATAACTGATAAAGTTATATTTTCTTGTTGACAAAATAAACATGAATCTTCGAAGTGCAATTAAGTATACATTTAAATTTAATTGGAGCAAATGAAAATACATTTCTCGAAGAATGCGCTGAGGAAGCAGTGCGATGGAGCTGAGTACCTTCCATTACCAATACCGTATTTTATCGGGTAATTACCTCAAACATTTGCTTGAAAACACTGGAGAGTGGATTATGTGAGTGGTGCTTTTAGGAATTCAGGAGGAAAGGGAAACCATGCAGGATTATTTAGACGTTATGTAGGAATTTATGAATGAACTGGATCAATACCATCGTTTACTTGTTTCTTTTCTATGACTATCCTGCGGTCTCACTTTCGTCACTAACATTACTCTCTGTCTCATATAACACATCATTATCCACATATTATTCACTACTCCACAACATATCGTCCTCAGAACCATCAATGACACAAGAAATTCCACTTTTTTAAACTCTTCTTAATATCGACACGGATTATCCACTCGCACATCGTGGGTATTGATGTCTTCCTTATGACTCAAGATACTCGTTCATGTCAGATCCAATACACAAAAGATGGGAACATGTATTAAAGCTGCTCTGTATTACAGCGATTATTTGGAAGATGTGAAAAAGGTGCTCGACGTGATGTACAGATATGTCAGTTAACTCTAGCAATGAGAAGTGTCTCCAGATTAAGTTAATGTTTATTAAATCCTAGCTACAATTACACCAAGTTGTCTTTGGAGACATACCAGAGAAATAGCAACTGTTTAGGTAATAAAGTTGGTGAAACTGGAGAAAGGAATTCTTATTTAATGTTTTTTTCTTTCGGAATTCAAACAAGACACAACGAGAAACTGTAAAAGAGCTCAGTGCTCGTTCAGTAGGTGAAATAGCCTGTTTTGTATACTGTCGTGTAACTTTGTGTAAGGTAGACAGATCATTCACTTTATATAAACAACAATTTTAACAACAAACTTATGTAAAGTTTACAATGTAAATGATTTCTTGCTCCAGGGAAACATTGTGTTGCATTTGTCGAAACTGTCTGACTGGAGTATTTGTAGAGAAAAAATCTGTTTAGCTACTAAGTTCATAATAACATTTATTTGTTCTAAGTTATGTTTTAATGAGATCTAATCAGTCCATTGCCTTTTTCTATCTGTACTTGTACTTCAATTGTTTACAGAAAATTTGAGACCTATTGTTATATAAAATTACTCGAACGTATGTTGAATTTATGAAGACATAAATCAGTTAAGTGATACAGAAAGAAATGTGTACATGAAAACTGTGTCTTGGGGTACAAAAATTACCTGAAAATTCATAAAAATGTTGGCCAACATTATAAATTATAGCCGATATTTCGAGTAAATTAACAGTAGTAGTTATATAAGAACAATATCTTGAAAGGTTGCAAGACTTGCAGTTCAGAAGTTAAACATTACACTAAAAATGTGTGTTTTTTTTTATTTCCTATAAAGTATATCTAACAACTTGAACAAAATACACCGTATCTGTATATTCTCATGATAAACAAAATGGGTAGACTCAACTTCTCGATGTATCGTATGTAAAGTTCTCTTTGTTCATAAAGACGTTTACGTATTCTATAATGTTAAATCATAATGTCAAAATCTCTCCTTCAAAACATACACTTCTCGCTAAAACACATAATTTATCTTTATTGTATTTCTTTTGATTCTGGAGAAAGCACTGAAATTTAAAAACGGCATATACCAACCCGATTTCTAAACATTTAACGTCCTGATCAGTCCTTCAAATTCCCTTTATATAAAACAAAGTTTGGAATAAATTTATCTTTATATATCTACCTTAAACTTTGGGCAGATACGTAAAACGGTATTTGTATAAGAATGTACTGTAAAAGCAGTGGGAGTGATATGAAGTAACTACATGTATTATATAGATGGGCATTTTTAGTTATATTGCTTCTGATTGCGCAGAGAAGAAATAGCAAGACTGCCTCCTGGTCTTCATAGATGGCTCTAGCTGTCATATCTTATCGCTCGGAAGCGAATGTGCGATTGATTGGCGATGGTGTGTAACACAGTTTATTTAGTACATAGGATATAATTAGATTTAGTTATTCATTTATTGCGTATGTGCAAGTATTGTCTGTAGTGTATCTTAAAATAATATTTAATGTGTAAGTAACTGATTGTCAGAAAGGAAACCTTCTGACTCAAATATATAGACATGTAATTACACGGCATGGCATGGTCGCGTTGGAATCATGGTCCCCGAGCGGATAGGAGAGGCAGTGACATTATCCGCATGTTAGATGCGGACCCTCACCTTCGAGTTGAGGGCCCATGGCAACCCACTCATTACCCGCGTGGTCGGGGTCGCCCATCTCATATCGACTTCGCTATCATCAAACGCTTTCCATTTCATCTCTCACTCACTTCGCTTAACGCATTACATTCAGATCACAACCCAGTACTTGCTGAGGTTAATACACGGATTGCCAATCATGACGTCTCGGTTCAAAACCGTGATGTGGACTGGGATTGCGTCAAAGTCTGCCTGAATGACTCCATTCCTCCCAACCCCAACATAACCGACATTCCCTCCCTTGAGGCTGCGGTCTCGTCCTTCACCTCAGTCGTGAAGCGAACGGTCCGCAACCTTACAGTTATCACCCCAGCCCCCCTTCATCTGGATGTTCTTCCCCTAGACATCCTACTTCTCATTCGCCGTTCCTGGGCAGCAAGGCGGCTATACCAAAGACACCGCACGCCTCATAATCGAGGGCTTCATCGGCGACTGTGCCGAGAGGTTCGTGCCCGCCTCCGTGAGCACAGAGGCGCGCGTGGGAGGACACAATGTCTCGTATGAACCTCGAGGATGGAGACGTGTGGAGGGTCATTAAAAGACTTCGCAACCGCCAAGGCACACCAAACTCCCCACTCCAGGGCATCCAAGGCCTTTCCTACGAACCACAGGCCAAGGCTACGGTGTTCGCCGACTACCTTGAGAGGACCATGAGGCCTAGAGAAGACCCCCAGGACCCTGCCTTCTCTGACCGCGTTAGGCAGGAGGTACGTCGATACTTTCGGCGACCCCCGGCTGAGGCGGACAGACTCCCAGTTATAAGGCCCAGTGAGCTTCAGGGCGTACTCCGGCGCCTCAAACCAAAAAAGGCAGCGGGACCTGATGGCATAACGCCACTCATGCTCCGCCACCTTCCCTTCAGGGCCGTGTTATTTCTAACCAAAGTCTTCAATATGTGTCTCTCCCTGAGTCACTTTCCACGTAGTTGGAGAGAGGCTCGGGTGATATGCATCTTGAAGCCAGGGAAAGGCCCGGTTAATCCTGCCAACTACCGTTCCATCAGTCTCCTCTCTGTTCTCTCGAAGGTTTTCGAGAGACTTTTCTTAGCCCGCATGTCCCCCCTTCTGGGTGACATACAAGCTATCCCTCCTCACCAGTTTGGCTTTCGTCCTGGGCATTCTACGTCACAGCAGTTGCTGCGCATGGTGGAGGCTGCAGCCCTGGGTTTCCAGGACAAGGCATTCACCTCGGCGGTATCTCTGGACGTGGAAAAGGCCTTCTCTATGACCTGGCACGCGGGTCTTCTGTACAAATTCATCCAACTGGAGCTACCCACTCAAGTCATACACCTTCTTCACTCTTTCCTAAAGCATAGATTCTTCACTGTCACAGTGGCGGGAAAAACATCTACACGAAGGTCTATCCGCGGCGGAGTCCCCGAAGGTTCTGTGTTATCCCCGACGCTGTACAGCGTCTATGTGGCTGACCTTCCCACTGAACAGCACGTCAACATAGCACAATATGCTGACGACGTGCTGCTATTCTCAACAAACAGACACCCACGCAGAACCTTCAACCCCATCCAAAGATATCTAATCCTCCTCCAGGAATGGTGCACGCTTTGGCGATTGTCCATTAATACGGAGAAAAGCCAAGCGATATTGTTCACCAAGCGCCGCTTTCCCGCCAACTTCCCCCAATTTACCTACTTCGGGCAAGGGATCAGGTGGGAGAATTCAATCAAGTACTTGGAAGTCAAGCTGGACAAGGGCCT
Organism: Mantis religiosa; assembly: GCA_030765055.1. Taxonomy (NCBI): domain Eukaryota; kingdom Metazoa; phylum Arthropoda; class Insecta; order Mantodea; family Mantidae; genus Mantis; species Mantis religiosa. The sequence continues at coordinate 155,995,662 of CM060956.1, read as the reverse complement.
AACTTTTCGGGAGCACATCCAGGAGCAAGCTCATCGGTCGTGTGGTGCCGTGGCATCACTATACCCTGTGCTTCGGTCTGAGATGTCTGTTCCCCTAAAGTTGCGCCTCTTTATGGCTCTGGTCCTCCCTAACATGCTCTATGCGTGCGAAGTCTGGGGTATGGCCGCAGGCTCACATCTAGTTCTGCTCCAACGTGCACAGAATAAATGTCTTCGGATTATTTATTCTGTTTGTACAAGGTTTCCCGTGAGATTACTTCATGAGGCTTCATCCCTCCGATATGTGGAGGATGAAATTAGACGCCGGGCGACAAAATTCTTCGAGGGTTTGCCCCAACATCAGAGCGCCCTAGTCAGATCCCTTGGGGATTATGTTCCTCGTGAGCGTCGCTATAAGCGATACCGGTTACCCCGCATGTCTTGCGGTCACTACCGGTAACCACATGATCTCCATTCCAGCCTAAATTAAATTTCAGCTACTCCAAAATTGTTATTATGGAATATTCAAAATTATACATACCTTCTTCCTAGTTTATTAACTAACCCACCAGCGGTGCTCGCTGTCCGTAGCACCCGGTTCATCATTCCCTGAGGAGCAAAAAGCTACCTCCCTACACTAATCCCACTTAAATTACACCCGTCATTCTGCAACATCCACATCCCGCCACTACGTGGTTAAGCTCTTCCCAGAGCAGGTACACGTTTTGACCACCCTTCGGGCTGTTCCAAACAGCCTGCCAGATTTGTGCTGCTGCTGCTGCATGGCATGGCATACAGCTAGTCAGCACCACATGGTATGGCATCGCAATTTCCCCATGATTTCCTTGTTAATAACGTATCATTCTGTAAAGTTTTGTTGGAACTTGTATCTAATTACAGTGGAATTAAACCTAGTATTAATATTTCTGCCCTCACCAATGCTAGCTGAATCATAATATTTAATTTGTACTGTTTCATGTGTAACAACATTTAATCAAATATCTTCAAGTAAGCTTTTGATTATACTTCAAAGAGTCCCAAAGTTGTCATTCCAGTTGAAGCTCTGAGTCGCAGTTTTTGTTGGAATGAAGTATTTTTCTACATAATACGTATATGGTCATATCGGACGATGAATGAAATGATGTTCAAATAAGTACAGAGTACATAGAGCTTGAGGTTACTTGATAGTCTTCTTTCAGAGAAAAGGAAATCCTTTTCCAGATAATCAAATAACTCGCCCTGACCGAGATATGAACTCAGGACTTCATGAACGCTACCAGTACGCTACTGATGCGGGCTTGTCCTACTTCCCTTGTAAATATAAGGAATCATACATACAGATTTTCTGTAAATGTTTACCTCGAATAACATGAAGTAGATACAAACATAAGCTCCTGTTATTTTTTGTAGAATATGTAAAGAAAATAATGTGAATAGAAGTTATTAGAGTTTTAAAATGTCGCTCTAACTGCCATCTTTAGAATACTAATGCACATTCCTGTGCTTCTTGTGATTTCAAGTGAACATCATAGATTTGTAAAAACAATATACACGAGCCGATATAACTCTCTTGTCAGTCTCCTTTATCCCCTTGTAGCTAAACCTAAATGTACAATGAAATATATTTATGTGTATATTTACATTAAACTTGCAGCAGATGAGAAAGTGTGTTTGTAGAACAATGTGCTGAAAAAGCATTGTCAGTGAAATTAAGTAACTTTTATTAGAAATATATATTTGATAGATCGAATTTTGTAATTACATTGATTATTCGTGAGAAGAGACTTGTTTTGCTCATGAAAGGAGGAGATTGCCAATCTACCTCGTCTTGCTGTCTATAGAGAGCAGCACCTGTAATATCTTATCCTGCGGAAGAAAAGGGTAGGTGTTTACGAAATTTTATAACAAATTTTATTTAGATTCGTAAGATACATTCTAGATTTAGTCATATTTTATGCCTTATAGACAGTTGTTGGCTGTAGAGTGTAATAACAAAGTATGGGATACATAAATAATTGATTGGTAGACAGAAAATCTTGTAAGACAAGTATATATCCACGTGCTTTGGCAATTTTGCTCCCTAAATTCCTTGTTAGTCTCGTCCTTTACACTTGTGCGCTTTTGTTGGAACTTTTATCTATCTACAAAGAGCATCCAATTTGAATAGTTTGAGTTAGATTAAATAATACAATGTCATAGACGGGCTTTAAACCACAGATCTCCCATCTCCGTCTGACTGCGTTTAACCAGTTTAGGTGTTCTCATATACAATGAGACACGTACCTTTTGTGACGACTTACTTTGCAGTAAGTACTTGTCATAGTTAACACTATTAGCTAAATTGATAGAAATTAATTAATTTGTGACAGCAGTTCATAAATATTGCTATAGCTTCTAGCTCGACAGCAATCCGTTTGTGGCTTCAAGTTGAGCTATTTTATTTACACTGCCTTCTCCATCAATTGTTTCTATAATTATTGTGACGATGACATTCCTGCACTGTCAAATGTATTTTACAAATATATAAAAGTATCTTTACTTGTACAGTATAGACATACAAATGTGGAATCTATACGAGCTGTCGTTAAGTGATGACTTTAATATTGCTGTGTTTACTTTAATTAGAATGTAACAACGTGGAATTAAATAAACAGCAAATGCAGACCTTCTTTTTAAATATGTAACTATACGGCTAATATCCTGTGTTCCCTTATATCTGAAACTAAATGAGTAGTGAAATATATTTATCCATATTTGCACATTAAATTTCTAGTAGATGAAAAATGCGCTAATGAAATAGTGTAAGTTGAATTTAATGGCGTTTCTTATAAACATATTTTACAGAAATGTTTTTCTAATCAACTGAATATTCGGGAGCAAAAACTTCTAGTTTAGATAGTACTGCATCTTGCTCTACATAGATGGCAGTACCTGTCTTATCTTATTGCACGGAAAGGAGGTTTTGATTCTCTAGGAAGTTTTATTACAAATTTTGATTGTGTTTATAAGATGTTGCTTAAATTTAACTACCGTTGTTGCATATATTTGTCTAGTGCATATTGAGAAACTGGGGAGTGTATAAATAAATGACTGTGCGAAAGGAAGGGTTTTGAGACAAGCATATGTCCACAAATTTTAGCAATTTTCTCTCATGAATCTTTCTTAATGATCTTCTGGCTTTTGTATGATTTTGTTGGACTTTTATCTAATTATGGACAACCAATATAGTTCAGAATGGTCAACTCAGTCATGCGATGTTACCAGTACCCCATGTGTAACAACAGTCCATAAACATTGCTGACATCCTCAAGTTTCTTCTAGATTGACAGAAACTGTTTGTGGCTTTTTGTTCAGTTACTTTATTCACATGTCCCTCTTCATTCATTGTACCAATAACAGTTATAACAACGACTACCTTTATAATTTATTTGGAAATAATACAGCTGACTTCAACTGCATTGTTATAAAACATTTCATTTAAGCAGATATACATTTTTATATAATAAGACTAATCTTTAACAGTTACAAAGGCATTTCGATTGAAGAGGACTTAAAGAGCAATAAATATCTTTTTTGTTTCTTAAAAACTTATGTAAAGTATACTATTATGTTCAAGATTATTAAGAACCGTTATAGATGAATTACAAGATAGTATATTTCAAATTAACTGTTTCACATTTCACAGAAAAATATATTTCAATGTAAATGTTCCATGTTTGTTGGTGAACGGTGTAAATTATCAGAGATATTTCGAAAAAATAAACAGTAATAGTTGTACAATAGCAATATATTACAAGTATGGAATTTTTACTACAGTAACTGTCATTAAAACATATACAGATGACCTTTTTAGTACTACTGATCGTCCCGAGGTCCATTAAGGAGAGATGAAATAGCTGGACTGCGTCTTTCTGTCCATAGATGGCTCTAGCTGTCATATCTTATCGCGACAAAGAAAATGTGTAATTAGTTACGAAGTTGTATAACAGACTTTAATTATTTTTATGTGATATGGTTCAGATTAAAATGTTTCTTATCTATTATGGAAGAGCATTGTCTGTAATTTATATTAAGATTAGATTGAACGTATAATTAATTAATTATGAAAAAGGAAGACTTCTGACACTAGTATATATAAGCACTTTCTGACCAATTTCGCAATATTTCCTCAATTCATTAAGGCATCGAAGAGTTGCATATACTACGATTTGGTCTTTAAGTAATAACATTGATACCACAATGTCTTTGAATGGTAAAGTGAGCAGAAACAAAACCAAAATCTGTATTTGAAAACAGTATTTTGGTACAGAATTTTGTAAAATTCTCCTACAAAAATACTGTTATCCATATTTGACCGGAAATTCAATTTGGTATCTAATAAACTGTGTGTCTAGTGTAAAATGATAAATTATAAGTACAATTATATAAATAAACAGTGACAATTGTATAAGAGCAATATCTTACAAGGAAACAGGGTTTGTACTACAGAACCTATCCTTAACAACAACAAAATTGTGACAATTTGATCAAAATATCATATACTTACTATACTGACATGGTAATCAAAATGTATATCTTGTATTTTCTGTGCATGACTTGTGAAGTGATCGTCATTCTGAATGACTTTTGTGTATTTCTTATAACTGTTAAAACAAAAGATAAAAGGTAAACAAAAGAGTAGATTCATAATGTACGTGCATTAACATCGGTCATTAAATACTTTCCAATTATTGGTTAGTTAAAGTTTCACATTTCTAATGTTTTTGCTTCTTTAAATTGCAAAAATCCCTTCCTGTGTTTTTTTTTTTTTTTTTCAAGGGAATAGAATTGAATTGTAATAACAGTAGATAAGAACCCCATTTTAAACATATAACTCTATCATCACTCTCCCGTATACCATTGTATCTAAAACGAAATGCAAAATCAAATATATTTATGTATACATTTACATTAAAATTGGAACAGATAAAAGATACGTTTTTCGAAGAATGCGCCGAAAAAACAGTGTAAAGAATTTAAGTACCCTTCATGATATATATGTATTTCATATGTCCTTTTTTAATTAATAAATGTTCGTTATTTTCTACTTGTCCCAGTTACTAAGTCTTTTTGTTAAATAACACACTTAAACAGAGTTACTTACATTCTTCGTGTAATCATTAAACTCCTTCAGGTCATCTTCAGTATAGTTCTGTCACTTTTACGTCACACGATTCTATCTACACTCATAAATTCTATATGACACAGTTATGATGGAAGTCCACGTCACATTTTTCACAAGTTTACTATAACCAGCCTTCCGTACCGTCAACTGTTTCAGTGTACTCTCGCGTTAGCTCCATCAGACTTTACTAGCCGCTCGTCAACTGTTTACAGTCAAGCTTACTACAGACGCGGAACACATCACACCACCTTGACCAACAGAAAGGAAGTATTTGTACGTACAGAACGTGAAGCATTCTACCCAGAAATACAGATCCAGATGTTTATGTTCGCTTTGAAGTACCAAGACTAAAATAAAATATTCTTCTAGACATATGAATGTATGTGTAGAAATGAACTGCATAACACCAAAACAATAGTCGCTTATATACCGTGGTATACAAGTTAAATGCCTTCTTAGAATGGGGCACATAGATTAGAAAAAACACTACCGTCTATATAGAACAATTTACACAATACGCTTCCGAAAACATTTTATTTGGTTTTCAATTTACGTATTCAAAACTTATGTCAAATTAGAGTAGGAGTAAAATGATCTTAAAATGAGTACAGGTTACATAGAACTTAGTTTTACCAGACATTCATCTCTCTGGATAAGGGAAAACCTCCAACGTAATTTCATATCGGACGATGGAAGAAATGATCTTCAAATGAGTAAATGGTACATAGAGCTAATAGTTACCACACATTCAACATTCAGGATAATACCAACTATAATTTTTATACATGGAACCATCTTATCTGTCTCCCGTATCCCCTTTTACCTAAACCTAAATGTGTTATGTAATATATTAACGCAACATTTACATCAAACTTGTAGGAGAAGAAAAAATATGTTGAAAAAGTAATGTGAATGTAATTCATTATATTTTATTATAAACTTATATTTGATAGATAAAATTTTCTAATTACATGGATTGTCCGAGATCAGAGGTCTTTTTCTGTTATAAAGGGGCCAAATTTCAATAACCCAGAACACCCGTTCTGAGCCAGTAGCGGAGAGGGCAACCTCTTCCATAGCACCACGGCAACAATTGCCTAACTCCAATACCCCATCCTTTGCTGAGGTGGTGCGCAAACCAGCCGGTGACTCGACGACTTTGCGGGGCAAGACACAACCTCCCAAGGATGCACACACATGCACAGCAAAGCCTAAAAAACAACACAAAGCTCCAGCCCCACCTAGAGCCACTCCCAGAAGGGAGGAGCGTCGTGAGGCGGCCAAAAGTGCGGACTCGGATTCCGAAGCTGGGAGCGGGTCTGGTGAACCCAAGCCTGCTCGACAGATTAGGGACGAGAAAGCCAAAGGTCGGCCAGCCCCAAGACACTCCTCACCTTCGAAGTCCCAAACTTCACACACTACTCCCTCCACCTCACCACGGTCGGAGTTGCTGACGTGGCTGTATCAACTGTTACAGGCCCACGGTGAGCGACTCTGTGAACTGCTGGTGCGGTATACCTCCACGACAGACCCCGCAACCCGCATGGTGACAGCCATGGAGGGGCTTGCCCTTCTAACCTCCTTTACCGACCCGGCCCAGAATGGCAGCACGAACTAGGTCAAGTACCTCGTTCAGGTTCGCGTTCTGGAACGCGGCTGGAGTGGCGGTTCAACGGGACGAGCTCCTACATTTTGCAAGATCCAATGTTTTGGACCTCATCTTGGTGTCGGAAACCCATCTCCGCCCCCAGATCCCCTTCCATCTCTCGGGGTATCACTGTCTCCGAACGGATCGCACTGGTCGCCGAGGAGGTGGCACTGCGATCCTGGTGAGGAGAAGTGTGGTCCATCGAGCTGTCCTGCTTCCACAACTCCAAACACTTGAAGCCACGGCAGCCTGCGTGAACCTTGGCGGTTCTGAAATCCTGGTAGTTTCAGCCTACCATCCTCCCCGCTCACAGTTCATAGCCAATGACTACCAATCCATTCTTTCCTTACATCCCAATGTCATTATGGCCGGGGACTTCAATGCCAAACATCAGCGTTGGCATCATGGTCCCCGAGCGGATAGGAGAGGCAGTGACATGATCCGCATGGTAGATGCGGACCCTCACCTTCGAGTTGAGGGCCCATGGCAACCCACTCATTACCCGCGTGGTCGGGGTCGCCCATCTCATATCGACTTCGCTATCATCAAACGCTTTCCATTTCATCTCTCACTCACTTCACTTAACGCATTACATTCAGATCACAACCCAGTACTTGCTGAGGTTAATACACGGATTGCCAGCCATGACGTCTCGGTTCAAAACCGGGATGTGGACTGGGATTGCGTCAAAGTCTGCCTGAATGACTCCATTCCTCCCAACCCCAACATAACCGACATTCCCTCCCTTGAACTTGCGGTCTCGTCCTTCACCTCAGTCGTGAAGCGAACGGTCCGCAACCTTACAGTTATCACCCCAGCCCCCCTTCATCCGGATGTTCTTCCCCTAGACATCCTACTTCTCATTCGCCGTTCTTGGGCAGCAAGGCGGCTCTACCAAAGACACCGCACGCCTCATAATCGAGGGCTTCATCGGCGACTGTGCCGAGAGGTTCGTGCCCGCCTCCGTGAGAACAGAGTGCGCGCGTGGGAGGACACGATGTCTCGTATGAACCTCGAGGATGGAGACGTGTGGAGGGTCATTAAAAGACTTCGGAACCGCCAAGGGACACCAAACTCCCCACTCCAGGGCATCCAAGGCCTGTCCTACGAACCACAGGCCAAGGCTACGGTGTTCGCCGACTACCTTGAGAGGACCATGAGGCCTAGAGAAGACCCCCAGGACCCTGCCTTCTCTGACCGCGTTAGGCAGGAGGTACGTCGATACTTTCGGCGACCCCCGGCTGAGGCGGACAGACTCCCAGTTATAAGGCCCAGTGAGCTTCAGGGCGTACTCCAGCGCCTCAAACCAAAAAAGGCAGCGGGACCTGATGGCATAACGCCACTCATGCTCCGCCACCTTCCCTTCAGGGCCGTGTTATTTCTAACCAAAGTCTTCAATATGTGTCTCTCCCTGAGTCACTTTCCACGTAGTTGGAGAGGCTCGGGTGATATGCATCTTGAAGCCTGGGAAAGACCCGGTTAATCCTGCCAACTACCGTTCCATCAGTCTCCTTTCTGTTCTCTCGAAGGTTTTCGAGAGACTTTTCTTAGCCCGCATGTCCCCCCTTCTGGGTGACATACAAGCTATCCCTCCTCACCAGTTTGGCTTTCGTCCTGGGCATTCTACGTCACAGCAGTTGCTGCGCGTGGTGGAGGCTGCAGCCCTGGGTTTCCAGGACAAGGCATTCACCTCGGCAGTATCTCTGGACGTGGAAAAGGCTTTCTCTCCGACCTGGCACGCGGGTCTTCTGTACAAACTCATCCAACTGGAGCTACCCACTCAAGTCATACACCTTCTTCACTCTTTCCTAAAACATAGATTCTTCACTGTCACAGTGGCGCGAAAAACATCTACTCGAAGGTCTATCCGCGGCGGAGTCCCCGAAGGTTCTGTGTTATCCCCGACGCTGTACAGCGTCTATGTGGCTGACCTTCCCACTGAACAGCACGTCAACATAGCACAGTATGCTGACGACGTGCTGCTATTCTCAACAAACAGACACCCACGCAGAACCTTCAACCCCATCCAAAGATATCTAATCCTCCTCCAGGAATGGTGCACGCTTTGGCGATTGTCCATTAATACGGAGAAAAGCCAAGCGATATTGTTCACCAAGCGCCGCTTTCCCGCCAACTTCCCCCAATTTACCTACTTCGGGCAAGGGATCAGGTGGGAGAATTCAATCAAGTACTTGGGAGTCAAGCTGGACAAGGGCCTAACTTTTCGGGAGCACATCCAGGAGCAAGCTCATCGGTCGTGTGGTGCCGTGGCAACATTATACCCTGTGCTTCGGTCTGCGATGTCTGTTCCCCTAAAGTTGCGCCTCTTTATGGCTCTGGTCCTCCCTATCATGCTCTATACGTGCGAAGTCTGGGGTATGGCCGCAGGCTCACATCTAGTTCTGCTCCAACGTGCACAGAATAAAGGTCTTCGGATTATTTATTCTGTTTGTACAAGGTTCCCCGTGAGATTACTTCATGAGGCTTCATCCCTCCGATATGTGGAGGATGAAATTAGACGCCGGGCGACAAAATTCTTCGAGGGTTTGCCCCAACATCAGAGCGCCCTAGTCAGATCCCTTGGGGATTATGTTCCTCGTGAGCGTCGCTATAAGCGATACCGGTTACCCCGCATGTCTTGCGGTCACTACCGGTAACCACATGATCTCCATTCCAGCCTAAATTAAATTTCAGCTACTCCAAAATTGTTATTATGGAATATTCCAAATTATACATACCTTCTTCCTAGTTTATTAACTGACCCACCAGCGGTGCTCGCTGTCCGCAGCACCCGGTTCATCATTCCCTGAGGAGCAAAAAGCTACCTCCCTACACTAACCCCACTTAAATTACACCCGTCATTCTGCAACATCCACATCCCGCCACTACGTGGTTAAGCTCTTCCCAGAGCAGGTACACGATTTGACCACCCTTCGGGCTGTTCCAAACAGTCTGCCAGATTTGTGCTGCTGCTGCTGGTTTCTCATTATTTTTTTACTGCTTACTTGATTTTCTAAACAGGTTTTGTTGGAAATTATACACTTTGATGGTCATCAAAGATGTATGTAGCTTAAACTGTGAGTTTTAGTAAGACCTACGTTTAGTAAGATGTCTAGTTTCGTATTTGTTAGGTTTGTCACATAAACATTCAATCAACAACAGAAGTTTAAAAATGTGTAAGTCCAATGTAACCTCGGAGTCAAATTTTTCGTTGTAATTCAATACTTCTCTAATATGTATAAGGGTAGTACGTAGTATTTGAGCATTTGTAGTAATCAACTATCTCAGAAACTGAAAGAAGTAGAAAATATTGTCTGTTTTGTGATGGACAATGCCCCCTACCACAGTGTGAGGTTACAACATATACGAAACACGTGACATCATAACATGACTACAGAGTAAAATATAGTTTTCCACGAGGGTCATGATAAGGAATTGCTGGCAATGGTCAAGTCTCGTGCTAAACTGTACTTAAAATACGTAATTGACGAATAGACAAAATGTGCAAGTTACACTGTTCCCGTAGGGGAGGGGAAACGTCCCCTTCAGCTGCTGTTGTGCGAGCGCTGTAGACCCTTAGCATTCGTGGTACCTCTGACGTTACTAGAGGAACCTCGGGCCGAACTGGCGTGACCCTCCCGTCGGGGAGTTGTTCGGATTGGGTTGGACTCGAGGGGGCAGTGTGTTCCCAACACCCACGGGGGATTGGGTACCTCTGGCCAGGCTACCGCCTCTCGGAGGGTAGAAGGTTGCCTAATAAGTCCGGGTACTAGCCTACAGAGCTAGTAGAAGGTGTGCTAGATCACCAGGTGGCTCCACCGAGTTTTTCGGTAGTCTTCTCTGCGGGTTGACCTGCGCAAGTGGCGGGTCCACCTCCATCCCGTCTTGACGTTGTACACAGAGGGGGGGGGGGGGGCTTTTTAAGAAACCAGGTATTGCCCTATGGAAGGAGCCCGCGGAGTATCCATCGCTCCCGGGTAGAACGAGGCCAGGGTCTTACGTCTCACAGGTCCTAGAGTGATTGGGTATAACCTCTGCACATAACTGTTTTCGGACTGTCACCTCATCATTGTTACTTGAATGGATCGAGCGACACGGAGACGTCGGACCTGGAGGATATCGAACCAATTTCCAGTTCAGATTAGAGGAATGCAATTGACGTAGGTAGTAGTTAATTGTCATGGATATTAATAGTGTCCTGCGTGATACATAGCTCGAAAAATTGTGTTTAGTGTCGAAAATTTATATTAATATTATACTTAACGAAGTGATTAAGCTGTTGGCTTGAATAAATGCGTGTTCTTTGTACTGAAAATGCGTATTCATATTAATATTATACTTAACGAAGCGGTAACAGTACCGTCATTCCGAACGCACGTGGACGCGGAGTGATAGGATACCTTTTTCTCACGTTGGACATAGTATAGACAAAATAGACATGAATGTGCCATGAAGTGTAATTATGTATACATTTAAATTTAAGTTGGAGCAGATGGAAAATACGTTTCTCGAAGAAGGCGCTGAAAAAGCAGTGTGAAGAACGCGAGTACCTTCCACCACAAACACTGTATTTTATCGCGTAATTTGTCCTCTTTTCATAAAAAAAAAATGTTTTTGAAAACACTGGGGAGTGAACTATCTGAGTGATGATTCTAGGAATTCAGAATGTATTGATCCAGAAAAGCGTGTCTAGCCAGAAGTGTGATCTTAATTCTCTATCACTTATGTAGTGTTTTATAAATGTTAAAACATGACACAGCAAGTCCCCCCTGCCACAAATGTACACATCTCTTCAAGAAACATAATTTATCTCAAATGTATTTCTTCTGAATTTTGTATAACACTAAGTATTCTAAAAACAGAACACACCCTCTGAATTTTAAACATTTAACAGCCTCAAATGTTCACTGTAAATATACTTCTATATACATTTACCTTAAACTTGAAGCAGATAGGGAGAAAACCTTTTGTAAAAGAGTGAGATGAACCAGCAGTGTGACACCAAGTAACTACATATATTATATAGATGGCCCCCGAGGAGATAAGTGCTTCTTAAGAAGAGATGAAATATCAGGAACGCGTCGTGCTGTCCATAGATGGCAGCGCCTGTCATTTTTTTCGCACCCAAGACAATTAGTGATTGTATACAAAATAGTCTAAAGAATTGTAACCAGGTTCATAAGATAAACCTTAGATTTGATTATATTTCATTTTACATAGACGAGTGTTGGCTGCAGTGTATATTGAGATAAGAAAGAACGAATTAATAATTCTTTTATAGAAACCAAGGCTTCTCAAATGACTATATATAACACGTTCCGGAAATGGTTTTTCGTGAGTTCTTTGTCAGTTCTATGTGTTTTAGTTGGAACTTGTATTGAATGAACTGCAAATTAGTACGTTTGAGTAAGTGGTAGCTTGTTACACGCACTTTTCACTTGGAGCGTGGAAAGTTTAGTCACACATATCTTATGATGGTAACCAGTTACTGCTCATCTAGTCAACATGTGTCTGAGCTAATAGTTTGTCGAGGTCCATGGTCTCAATGCTGTAAAAGTCTTCCCATATGCTCACTCTCTCCTTGATGTGTTGTTCTGATGACAGTTGTAGCCTGACTTTGATGTCTATGTAGCGCTGCTCTTTTGTTTGTTCATAAACTAGACGTATTGGCACATATAGCGTACGACTAAGGAAACTTGCCTTTACTCGTTCTGTTCTTGTTAAATCCGTTGTTGTTAAATTTTGACATGTCAGTTGTAGTCCATTTGTCAGTATGAGAGTGATTTTGTAATTATAAACAACCACGACTGTAATAATCTTAACAAATTTACCAGTGTCCCATTTGTGGGAACTTTTTTTAGTTAAGTAATATCTAATTGTGTGAAATTATGCACAAATGAGTACAGGATCCATGGCTCTTACAGTTACACAAAATTCGCCTTCCAGGATAATGAAAATATTCAACGTTAAGTCATACAGAACGAAGTATGGAGCTATGTTCAAATAAGTACAGGGTCCACTGAGCTTAGGGCTTCTAGAGATTATTCTTTCACCGTAAGGGAAAACCGAAGGAAACGTCTCCCAAGTAATCAGGTAACTCACCCTGACCGGGATTCCAACACGGGACCTCATGAGCGCTACCAGTACGCCACTGATGCGGGCTTGTCCTACTTTCCTTGTAAATTTAAGGAAACATACATAGAGATTTTCTGTAAATGTTTACCTCGATTAACATGAAGTATATACAAACATAAGCTCCTGTTATTTTTTGTAGAATGTGTAAAGAAATTAATGTGGATAGAAGTCATCAGATTTTTAAATGTCGCTCTAACTGCCATCTTTAGAATACTAATGCACATTCCTGTACTTCTTGTGATTTCAAGTGAACATCGTGGAATTGTAAAAACAATATACACGAGCCGGTTAATCATTAATTCTTCATGCAATAATCAGATTAAATTGTATCAATGTAAACAAATACAGAAAACTTACATGAATTGTCAACCATTAGTATCATAAAATTATTCTCATGTAATCATTTACTCTACTTAATCTGGTGTCTAAAATATTCAAAGAACTCTTGAGTACTATAGAAGCACTGATTTATTAAAAATGATTTCACATCTCTTCTGAATCTTTTCTTATCATTGTTTTTTATTTTCTTTAAGTTGTACATGTGAACCCCTTTATGAAGTACTGAGTTAAGTTTTTTATTTGATCTTGATCCCAGTATATGTAATTTAGTATTATTCCTAGTATAATGTTCATGAATGGTGTTATTTGTTTGAAAATATTGTATGTTGTTGTCTATAAAGCATACGGTTTCTAAGATATACAGATATGACAGACATGGCATTACGCTACTATGACCAACATGACATTAAATTCTCCACCTGACTCGTATGTTTCCCGATAAACCACTAGGAGTTCTCACATACAATGAGACACGTACATTTTGTGACGACTTGCTATGCTGTAAGTACTTGTCATAGTTAACACTATTAGCTAAATTGATGGAAATTAATTAATTTGTGACAGCAGTTCATAAATATTGCTATAGCTTCTAGCTCGACAGCAATCCGTTTGTGGCTTCAAGTTGAGCTATTTTATTTACACTGCCTTCTCCATCAATTGTTTCTATAATTATTGTGACGATGACATACCTGCACTGTCAAAGGTATTTTACAAATATATAAAAGTATATTTACTTGTACAAAGAACAGACATACATATGTGCAATCTTTACCAGCTGTCGCTAAGTGATGACTTTAATATTGCTGTGTGTCCTCTGATTAGAAAGTAACAACGTGGAATTATATAAACAGCAAATACAGACCAGCTTTTTAAATATGTAACAATGTGGCTAGGTTCCTGTATCCCCTTCTATTTAAAATTAAATCAGCAGTGAAATATATTTATCTATATATTCACATTAAACTTTTAGTAGATGAAAGATGCTCCTTAGAAAGTCTGCGCTAAAGATATAGTGTAAGTTGAATTTAATAACCTTTCTTATAAATATATATTTTATAGAAATGCTCCATGAATGTGATTGTCACAAGCTTTTATAGTTTACCAACATTAAGAGTATAACAATGATCTTAACTTTTTTATCAGCAATTTTCTATCCAGTTTCACTGATTGGGTACACCAGGGGCTACGTTTTGGCACTTTATTACAAATGTGGGATATGCTTAACCTCAAAAAGTTAAATACTGAGACCTAACATGATTAAACATTATGTTATTTTAAAACAGTTTTTCATTTATATTACTTCTCTTTCATATTTCACTGATGATTTATCAAAATTGTTGTGATTCTGAGGTCAGCTGAATCCTATAAATAGATAAAAATTTGATAAGCTAGAGTTACATACACATCAACATACTTTTGTCTATCTAGATCAACAATTGTACACTTATAATATCAAACATAACGAAAATGCTAAGGCTCCTTACAAACTTGTAATATCTCAACAATTTGTACATTTATACAACAGAAATTGACACAACCACCCGGAAACCTCCTCAAACTTATTATAAATTGACATTTTATTTATGATCTCTGATTATCTCAGACTCCCATTCTGTATTGGGTGTCAAAGATCACTTAATTTTGCTCTTTATCAGACTTGAGAGTAGTAAAGAGCTACTTCCGGTGGTTTGACCTGGAAGTTCCGGCGGTTTGACCTTGAATGACCTTTGAGGTCATGCAGATCCGGTGGTTTGACCTTGAAGTTCCGGCGGTTTGACCTTGAATGACCTTTGAGGTGATGCAATATGACCTAGAAAAATTTGACCTTGAAGTTCCGACAATTTGACCTTGAAGGTCATGCCATTTGACCTTGAAGGTTATGGTGCACCCTCTGGACTGGTTGCCTCCACCGACGCCCTGCCAGGTACCCCCGTGCACCCTATTGAATTTTTGCATCCCCCCCCGCACGCCCAACCTGGACTTCCTGCATCCCCTGAGCAACCCCTAACTACCGCGCGCAACTTGACGCACTTGACTCTCTGCATGTGCCACCCACTGCAGGTGCAACCGCGCGTACCCTCTTGACGCATTTCTTGACGCACCCCCGCGCACCCTCTTGACAACCAGCATGCCCCGACGCACGGCACTTCCCTTCCCCGAGAACCATCTGGACCCTCCGTTGACGAACTGATCTACGCGTGCGTGCACGCGTGTGCGTTCGTATACATGGCGCGGCACCCCGGGAGATTGACCTTCGGTCTGTGGTGATCTTTTTTTTATTTTTATTAAGAATACATTGGAATAAAGGTCACGTGACTTTAGGAGAGGGAATGGAGACTGACCGGATTTCGACCAATGGGGAAAAGGGGTTATCTTTTTTTATTTTTATTAAGAACTGGAACGTCCGGTATTGTAGAAGAAAGCAAATTGCTTGTGTGTGCATTTTATTCTTTAAAAAAGAGTCAGACTTCCGGGTTACAGAAAAAATGCAACATTGCACAAATGTCCTGCTGCAGGTACGTGGATATCTGAGCGTGCAGTATACTGTTTTCGCACTTTGGACTGTTTGAACGGCTATAGCCCGACTTTTTTATTCATTTTCCCTTTAAGAGAACTATTGGAAACACGCGTGCAAGAAACAGCTGATTAAAAATAGAACTTCATCAGAATGAACAGTTTTGAAAACAATATGTGTTGTGCGCTGACTTCCTCCCCACCTCTTGTTATACCGGAAGTTACGCAACCAAAACACCCACGTCTTTTTTCCTGTTACCGTGAGAACTGCTTTTTAGGCAGTTTTTTCAGTAAATTTCTGAGAAAACACGATGCTTCACATTTTACTGCCGGAAGTGACGTGTAAGGTTTCGATTGGTTAAAATAAGAATGTCTTTGATTGGTCGAGAGGGGTAAAGGCAGAGTTGTGAGAAAACAAATTGCTTGTGTGTGCATTACATTATTTTAGAAAGAGCATACAGCGGAAATATATAATAACATTTAGCTGCATTAACATGAATTAGACCAATAATAAGTTTAAAGTACGTGGTGCGTAAGTGATGAGAGTGCGAAAAGTAGACATTTCCCTATATTGTATTTGAATACATTCCAGCAATGTTTGTTGTCTTGGCTTGTATGTGTGTGTGTTTGTGTGTTTGTGTGTTGTGTGTGTGTGTGTGTGTGTGTGTGTGTGTGTGTGTGTGTGTGTGTGTGTGTGTGTGTGTGTGTGTGTGTGTGTGTGTGTGTGTGTGTGTGTCATTTAAAGCAGTAACACTTACGGGTTACAGAAAAAATGCAAGCCTGCAAAAGTGTGTCCTGCAGCAGGAGCGTGGATATCTGAGCTTGCAGTTTGTACTTTGGTCTGTTTTGAACGGCTATAGCCGGATTCACTTTGCCTTTAAGAGAACGATTGGAAATTTCAGACAAATAACAAGGAATATCTCGGAAGGGTTAACTGTAGGAAAAAGTTATATAAATTACTGTCACATGAATTTTTCAACTCAGTGTTCTAATGAATGAATTTCGCATCTTCTAATTCAAACATTTACATGAATTTCTCATCTAAGACATTCAATTTACACTTTTGCATGAATGACGCTGCTTTTTTTGTCCTAATTACCACTCTCAGAAGAATTTCCCACCTCACATTTCGGACACTTCGCGGCACGTGGAGGTGATTTTGCTTACTCAACTTTCTGTGAGCTGATGCCGTAGCAGATCTAACGATAGCAGAACTTGCTTATTCTGTAAAACAAATCATTGCAAAACAATATAAAAGAAAACTTTATTCCCCTGCCGATTGGATAATTTGAACCTGCTATGAGGCACGTGTGGGGTGTTTCGGCTTACACAACTTCCTGCGCGGTGATGACGCCGCGGAATTACCGATAGATGATGCTGCTGATTTTGCAAAACCTAAGCCGCTGCAAACTATATGTAGAAAGTTTATTCCTCTGCTGATTGGATCATGCGACTATGCAGTCCTTATGCTATTTAGACACGCATGGGTGTTTTTGCTTACACAACTTCCTGCACGGGAGATGATATTGCAGAATTAACGATAGAAGATATTGCTTATTCTCGAAAACATAAACCATTGCAAAGCTATATATCAAGAAAATTTATACCTCTGCTGATTGGATAGTTTGCCTTTGCATTTTCCGACGGTCCCAAACACGGGCGGGGTTTCGGTTACGCAACTTCGAGTATAAAAGGGGGTAGCGGAAGACAGCGCGCATGGTATTTCAAGTTAGGACAGATGGAGCTGGAAGACTTATCCAAATATTTCGTGAATGAGTACGATGTACCTATTCCCGATGATCTGCTACCCAAACCCGAGGAGCAAGAAGAGAACGCATCTGGAAATTTCGATGGTGACGTGAAATCGAAACCCGAGGAGGAGGAAGACTTATCCAAATATTTCGTGAATGAGTACGATATTCCTATTCCAGATGATGTGCTACCCAAATCCGAGGAGGAGAAGAATGCATCTAGAAAGTTCGGGGGTGATGTGGAATTCAAACCCAAGGAGGAGGAGGAGGGGAGAGAGGATGGTGAGGTAGGAGATGATGAGGTAAGAGAGGAACCGCAATTTGATATTATAGAACATAGGCAAAGAACGATGAAAAAAATGTATTCTGGATACTCGGAAACGGATATAGTGGTGCGCTCTATACCTGACGGTGTAGATCCAAGGGAGTAGGTTCATGGTATGTTTCGGCAATTTTTACAATTTGTTAACGATAACCTGCTACAAAAATCGCCAGGGTGGTTGGGAATATCCATAACGGATGGGCAACATCCCGATAGACCATTTAACATGAGTGTTCGAAAATTTGACCAGGTAGACCCGGATGTCATTTTGCGCTCTATTGAGCGAGTTATGCAAAGTAACAAGGACTTTTTAATGAAGGGGCCTCTTAAAATAAACTGTGTGTGGACGAAGGAAACCCTTTAAAAAAGTGCCTAATTTTTGCAAAAATGCCTAAACTTTTAAAAACTGCCTAAAATTTCATAAAATCCCAAAAATTTTAAAAAATCTATAGTTTCAAAAATTGCTAATGTTTAAAAAAATATCAAATTTTGAACTTTCAAAAAAAATTTTAATCTTTCAAAAATAATCAGACAGAATGCGCCGCGCGCACGAAGCGTGCGAGAAACAGCTGATCAACAGTAGCACTTCAACAGAATGAACATTTTGAAACAATAATTTCGCCAAAATAACCAGACCGTCCTTTGAAATGATTTTCCCTTTAAGAGAAGTATTGGAAAATTCAGATTGAGAATGTACATATACAGGATGCACTTTTATTTTAATGGTAAATACGAAATCTGCTACTACTTACAGGAAAGGACGCTGAAGATATTACACTTTATACTTCTTTTGCTACGAAATATTTCATATTGTTAAAATTGTTTTTGTATGTTCTTTGAATGGAACATATGAACTGATTGAATACAGGAAATGTGAACACTGATGATGAGGCACCACTTTTTGTCCTCCGTTCACACACACTGCTTTTTGACTCACTTTGAGCACAAGAAGAAGGCATTTTGCAAGTGATTATGCGTGGGGGAATCTAGGGACTTTTGGGGCGTAATTAGGGAATTTTGCGAGGTATTTAGTGGTTTTATAGTGTAATTTAGTGGTATTGGTGACTTATCACGCGTTCAAAAACAGCTGATTAACGATAAAAATAATAAATTAAAGAATAATTTCGCAACAGTGGCTTAGGGTTGCATTTAGGGATCTCTGTAGTGCATTTTCTGCATTTAGATGGAACTTAGGGGGCTCTGAGGGAGAGCATTTGTATTTGAAAATAGGAATAATGTTTATATTTGTGAATGGAGGTAATAGGATAATTTCAAGAATAATAAAGTAAGTTTACGTTCTAAAACTCTCTTTTGTTGATTTTATTGTACATTAGCATCATTTTCTCTCTCCCTTTCCTACTTCCTGAACAGCTAGATTCTTTAAAGAATTCGTTTAAATTGTTTAAGTGCCGTTCAATATACGGCAATAGACGTTTTAAATTTCTTATAGCCACAAGATTTAAAGATATTTCATAATCATTTAAACAAGTATTTCTAAAATGCGCTGTATTTGAAAGAATTACAATACTATTATATGCATAAACTACATTATCACAGTACTCTGCAATTGTAAATTTTTGCTCATGTAGTAGATACTCTTCAATACCTTCAATGTTCTTAGATATTGTATCCCAATCCGTCTTTTTTATATAAACGAAGGAATTATCACTTTCACACTTTATGAAGAGGGAGGGCATGTCGTAGTACAAGCCGATGTTGATTGTATGCGCGGGTGATATGGTGACGTCATCAAGCATGTTGAGACGATTCTGCATTTTCCGGTGGTTGGTCATGTGATACTTGAATGATTAAGAAGAGTAAATGTTCATTACCTGCACTATTACGCTTCTGCTTTTTTGGGATATTCTCGCTTCTTCTCTTCCGCCGCACTATGCTTGGTGTTCTATAACATATATTAAAAGGATTGTTAGAGTCATGCTAAAATATGTTTTTTCATTAGCTAAAGAAAAAACAAAACAAACATACATCTATTAGGGAATGCCATAAAGGTTAAACAATTATCAAGAAATGTAATACGTACCTTCAATTTTTGCCTGTTTTCTGAGAACGTCTATGCATTACGCCATTACACGTTTCGGTGTGGAAGTACTTGTAATGACTCGCTTCCAACGCACACTCGTTCCAATTTTCTGAACTATCACCCATTTTCCTCTTTGCTATGCAACTCCCGAATACCAAATGACCACAAAAAGCTTGCTATATAGCTGCCTGCTTGAATGCTTAAACCAGGTAGTGACGTGATATTCGAGTGGCGGGGGGGGGGGGGAGTCTGCATGAAGAAACCTGTTTTTTTTTTTTTTTTTTTTTTTTTTTTTTGCTGAAAAGACAACTCCGCTTTTACAGAGCATTTTTACATGGGAAATTGTCGGTTTTTTCACAATTGTGTCTAATGAGCTTCAGTAAAATACATGTTTCATCGATTCGATTCTTGTTAACTAACCACTGGGTTTTACGAGGGTGGTTTGAAAATTATCCACCTAATAAATATACAAAACATTTTTTTTTTTCAGATTTTTTATTTTTATTTTTGCATCATATTCTCCTTTTTCTCTCCGCGATGCTTCCATCTGTGGAACTCGTCCAAATAGTACTCGGCTTTTTCGCTGCAAAATAATTGTTCACGAAGGAGATTGCCTCTTCATTTGACGGAAATCTCTGCCCTTTGGGCGCAATTTTCAGATGAGGGAACAAAAAGAAATTGCTTGGGGGGCTAGATCTGGTGAGTAAGTCAAGCAGTTCAAACCATAGTTCTTGGATTTTCGCCATTGCAACCGCTGAGGTGTGAGACGGTGCGTTGTCTTGGTGAAACAGTTTTTTTCTTCTCTGCAAATTTGACCGTTATTCTGCAAGTTCCGCCTTTAGTTTGTGAATTAATGATGCGTAGTATGCTCCTGCAATTGTGTTTTCCTTTGTGAGGATAATCGATTAAAATAACTTAATGACTGTCCCAAAAAACAGTCGCCATCACTTTCCCAGCCGAAAGAACAGTGGCTTAGGGTTGCATTTAGGGGTCTTTTGTAGTGCATTTCCTGCATTTAGGTAGACCTCAATACCCATTGAGAAAATGGAGTTTGGAGTAAAGAAGATGAGGTGAAGCGTATTTGTCCAAATATTTCCAATATCCATTTTTGGAAACGAAGATGCAGACCCAATGCTTTCCTGGTTTAAGAGCCTGGATCGCTGTTGAATAACGTCACACTCAAATAGTGATATTGCAAAACAGCCACATGAAATGACACAAACTAAAAAGTGTTAAGGAACGAAACCACTACACTGATGACATGTGGATGTATTTCTGAATAAATGTAAGAGGATGCATAGGGGTGCGCTGGGGGTGGGTGGCAGAAATTTTAATGTTTTTATCAGAAAACCCAAAATATGCGTTTATATGCAACATCGAATTTGGCTTAATAAGCTTACGAACTGATGGTTCATACACATAAGTTAGCAGCGTTGTAAATATAACAAAGGAAAAGTGTGTAAATGCAAGAACTTCCGAACCCCAGTTATTTCTATATTACATTAAAATTGGAGGGCATTTCCTGCATTTAGGTTGCACTTAATGGCTTGCAGGAGTGCATTTATGCTTTTTTGGTGTATTTAGAGGGTTTTATGTGTTTTTAGAGACCTTTTGTGGGGTATTTGGGGATTTTTGGAATGCAATTAGGCGCTACTCGGGGTGAAACCAAGGTGAATCTCCCGATGCGACGCGCCGCGCGCGCGCAGAAGCACGCGTGCTAGAAACAGCCGATTAACAATAGGACTTCAACAGAATGATCATTTTGAAACAATAATTTCGCCGAAAAAACCAACGCGTGCGGGAAGCAACACATGACAAGATGGCGCCTAAAGAACGAACGCTTAAGGAGTGCAACACATATTGTTTCAAAAATGTTAATTCTGATGAAGTTCTATTGTTAATCGGCTGTTTCTCGCACGCGTGCATCTGCGCGCGCGCGGCGCGTCGCATCGGAAGATTTACCTTGGTTTCACCCCGAGTAGCGCCTAATTGCATTCCAAAAATCCCCAAATACCCCACAAAAAGTCTCTAAAAACACATAAAACCCTCTAAATACACCAAAAAAGCATAAATGCACTCCTGCAAGCCATTAAGTGCAACCTAATGCAGGAAATGCCCTCCAATTTTAATGTAATATAGAAATAACTGGGGTTCGGAAGTTCTTGCATTTACACACTTTTCCTTTGTTATATTTACAACGCTGCTAACTTATGTGTATGAATCATCAGTTCAAAAGCTTATTAAGCCAAATTCGATGTTGCATATAAACGCATATTTTGGGTTTTCTGATAAAAACATTAAAATTTTTGCCACCCACCCCCGGCGCACCCCTATGCATCCTCTTACATTTATTCAGAAATACATCCACATGTCATCAGTGTAGTGGTTTCGTTCCTTAACACTTTTTAGTTTGTGTCATTTCATGTGGCTGTTTTGCAATATCACTATTTGAGTGTGACGTTATTCAACAGCGATCCAGGCTCTTAAACCAGGAAAGCATTGGGTCTGCATCTTCGTTTCCAAAAATGGATATTGGAAATATTTGGACAAATACGCTTCACCTCATCTTCTTTACTCCAAACTCCATTTTCTCAATGGGTATTGAGGTCTACCTAAATGCAGGAAATGCACTACAAAAGACCCCTAAATGCAACACTAAGCCACTGTTCTTTCGGCTGGGAAAGTGATGGCGACTGTTTTTTGGGACAGTCATTAAGTTATTTTAATCGATTATCCTCACAAAGGAAAACACAATTGCAGGAGCATACTACGCATCATTAATTCACAAACTAAAGGCGGAACTTGCAGAATAACGGTCAAATTTGCAGAGAAGAAAAAAACTGTTTCACCAAGACAACGCACCGTCTCACACCTCAGCTGTTGCAATGGCGAAAATCCAAGAACTATGGTTTGAACTGCTTGACTTACTCACCAGTACTAGCCCCCCAAGCAATTTCTTTTTGTTCCCTCATCTGAAAATTGCGCCCAAAGGGCAGAGATTTCCATCAAATGAAGAGGCAATCTCCTTCGTGAACAATTATTTTGCAGTGAAAAAGCCGAGTACTATTTGGACGAGTTCCACAGATGGAAGCATCGCGGAGAGAAAAAGGAGAATATGATGCAAAAATAAAAATAAAAAATCTAAAAAAAAAATGTTTTGTATATTTATTAGGTGGATAATTTTCAGACCACCCTCGTAAAACCCAGTGGTTAGTTAACAAGAATCGAATCGATGAAACATGTATTTTACTGAAGCTCATTAGACACAATTGTGAAAAAACCGACAATTTCCCATGTAAAAATGCTCTGTAAAAGCGGAGTTGTCTTTTACGCAAAAAAAAAAAAAAAACAGGTTTCTTCATGCAGACTCCCCCCCCCCCACTCGAATATCACGTCACTACCTGGTTTAAGCATTCAAGCAGGCAGCTATATAGCAAGCTTTTTGTGGTCATTTGGTATTCGGGAGTTGCATAGCAAAGAGGAAAATGGGTGATAGTTCAGAAAATTGGAACGAGTGTGCGTTGGAAGCGAGTCATTACAAGTATTTCCACACCGAAACGTGTAATGGCGTAATGCATAGACGTTCTCAGAAAACAGGCAAAAATTGAAGGTACGTATTACATTTCTTGATAATTGTTTAACCTTTATAGGATTCCCTAATAGATGTATGTTTGTTTTGTTTTTTCTTTAGCTAATGAAAAAACATATTTTAGCATGACTAACAATCCTTTTAATATATGTTATAGAACACCAAGCATAGTGCGGCGGAAGAGAAGAAGCGAGAATATCCCAAAAAAGCAGAAGCGTAATAGTGAGATGAAGCTTGCAGGTAATGAACATTTACTCTTCTTAATCATTCAAGTATCACATGACCAACCACCGGAAAATGCAGAATCGTCTCAACATGCTTGATGACGTCACCATATCACCCGCGCATACAATCAACATCGGCTTGTACTACGACATGCCCTCCCTCTTCATAAAGTGTGAAAGTGATAATTCCTTCGTTTATATAAAAAAGACGGATTGGGATATAATATCTAAGAACATTGAAGGTATTGAAGAGTATCTACTACATGAGCAAAAATTTACAATTGCAGAGTACTGTGATAATGTAGTTTATGCATATAATAGTATTGTAATTCTTTCAAATACAGCGCATTTTAGAAATACTTGTTTAAATTATTATGAAATATCTTTAAATCTTGTGGCTATAAGAAATTTAAAACGTCTATTGCCGTATATTGAACGGCACTTAAACAATTTAAACGAATTCTTTAAAGAATCTAGCTGTTCAGGAAGTAGGAAAGGGAGAGAGAAAATGATGCTAATGTACAATAAAATCAACAAAAGAGAGTTTTAGAACGTAAACTTACTTTATTATTCTTGAAATTATCCTATTACCTCCATTCACAAATATAAACATTATTCCTATTTTCAAATACAAATGCACTCCCTCAGAGCCCCCTAAGTTCCATCTAAATGCAGAAAATGCACTACAGAGATCCCTAAATGCAACCCTAAGCCACTGTTGCGAAATTATTCTTTAATTTATTATTTTTATCGTTAATCAGCTGTTTTTGAACGCGTGATAAGTCACCAATACCACTAAATTACACTATAAAACCACTAAATACCTCGCAAAATTCCCTAATTACGCCCCAAAAGTCCCTAGATTCCCCCACGCATAATCACTTGCAAAATGCTTTCTTCTTGTGCTCAAAGTGAGTCAAAAAGCAGTGTGTGTGAACGGAGGACAAAAAGTGGTGCCTCATCATCAGTGTTCATATTTCCTGTATTCAATCAGTTCATATGTTCCATTCAAAGAACATACAAAAACAATTTTAACAATATGAAATATTTCGTAGCAAAAGAAGTATAAAGTGTAATATCTTCAGCGTCCTTTCCTGTAAGTAGTAGCAGATTTCGTATTTACCATTAAAATAAAAGTGCATCCTGTATATGTACATTCTCAATCTGAATTTTCCAATACTTCTCTTAAAGGGAAAATCATTTCAAAGGACGGTCTGGTTATTTTGGCGAAATTATTGTTTCAAAATGTTCATTCTGTTGAAGTGCTACTGTTGATCAGCTGTTTCTTGCACGCGTGCGTGCGCGCGGCGCGTTCTGTCTGATTATTTTTGAAAGATTAAAATTTTTTTTGAAAGTTCAAAATTTGTTATTTTTTTAAACATTAGCAATTTTTGAAACTATAGATTTTTAAAAATTTTTGGGATTTTATGAAATTTTAGGCAGTTTTTAAAAGTTTAGGCATTTTTGCAAAAATTAGGCACTTTTTTAAAGGGTTTCCTTCGTCCACACACAGTTTATTTTAAGAGGCCCCTTCATTAAAAAGTCCTTGTTACTTTGCATAACTCGCTCAATAGAGCGCAAAATGACATCCGGGTCTACCTGGTCAAATTTTCGAACACTCATGTTAAATGGTCTATCGGGATGTTGCCCATCCGTTATGGATATTCCCAACCACCCCGGCGATTTTTGTAGCAGGTTATCGTTAACAAATTGTAAAAATTGCCGAAACATACCATGAACCCACTCCCTTGGATCTACACCGTCAGGTATAGAGCGCACCACTATATCCGTTTCCGAGTATCCAGAATACATTTTTTTCATCGTTCTTTGCCTATGTTCTATAATATCAAATTGCGGTTCCTCTCTTACCTCATCATCTCCTACCTCACCATCCTCTCTCCCCTCCTCCTCCTCCTCCTTGGGTTTGAATTCCACATCACCCCCGAACTTTCTAGATGCATTCTTCTCCTCCTCGGATTTGGGTAGCACATCATCTGGAATAGGAATATCGTACTCATTCACGAAATATTTGGATAAGTCTTCCTCCTCCTCGGGTTTCGATTTCACGTCACCATCGAAATTTCCAGATGCGTTCTCTTCTTGCTCCTCGGGTTTGGGTAGCAGATCATCGGGAATAGGTACATCGTACTCTTTCACGAAATATTTGGATAAGTCCTCCAGCTCCATCTGTCCTAACTTGAAATACCACGCGCGCTGTCTTCCGCTACCCCCTTTTATACTCGAAGTTACGTAACCGAAACCCCGCCCGTGTTTGGGACCGTCGGAAAATGCAAAGGCAAACTATCCAATCAGCAGAGGTATAAATTTTCTTGATATATAGCTTTGCAATGGTTTATGTTTTCGAGAATAAGCAATATCTTCTATCGTTAATTCTGCAATATCATCTCCCGTGCAGGAAGTTGTGTAAGCAAAAACACCCATGCGTGTCTGCTGTTCTCCTCCCGATGAAAGCGCTTAGCTCCCGGGAGGAATCATCAAGGCTTGAATTTCCTGGAGGGGCCGAAACGGAAAATTCGGCTACGTGGCTGGGCTGAAGCAGTGTTTTCAGGGGCAAAAACGAAGAAGACTGGTCCAGGTGTACACTTGATTGTTCATGCAACTCGCTGGCAAAGCTGGTGACGGCGTAAATGTTGTCATCAGGATGGCTGTATTGTGTTAATGTTGCGGAGATTTCTGTAGATATTTGCTCTTGACGAGTTAGTAATTCTCTATATACACGTCCAGAAGGCGAAATATAAAGAACTTCGCGGGTGACGGTCACTTGAGTAACTTTCATGATGGTGGCAAACCAACAGCAATACTGAGAATGAAGCTAGCAATGTAAAGTTCCGTGTTTAAAAGGACAAGTAGTTTGAAATATAACTGAAACTGCAGTTTTTTGTGTGCCATCAAGATGTATAAACGGTTGAGAACTATTTTGATTACATGGGCTGTAACACGCACAACTTTTTGTTTGTGCAGCGCGTTTTTCTCGAAAGAACAGAATTGCATCTTCTTAGGGCAGTGCTCCTAGAACTGTTCAACAGCTGTTTTTTAAAACGTTTTTAAATATTTTCTATAGAGCAGAATATCGTATTTATTATGTAGTAGCGGTATTTATTTTTTCCTAAACATATAAATATTAAACTTAACTTTGTAATTCTTAAGGGAATATTTCACATGCGTATTTTAGTATTTCTAGAACTGCTCAACAGCCGTGTTGGCATTCTTCTCTTTTTAAAGCGTAGTAACTACATGCCTAATTGCCTAGTGCTAATCTAGGCGTATTTTCTTTATAAGCAGAAATACCAATTGTCTATAAACATTTATTCAGGAATACATCCATATGTCATCAGTGTAGTGGTTTCATCCCTTAACACTTTTTACTTTGTGTCATTTCATGTGGCTGTTTTGCAATATAACTCAAGTTATACACAGTAAAATATAACGGTGAATTTTTTCTTTAGTGTCCATCATGAAGGCTCTTTTAAACTTTTCTTCTTTGTGCATATAAGACATGTAATTTTTTCCTTGTAATTTTATTGTTTTATTGTTATGTTCATATTGCCTAATAATTGCAATATATATTTAAACAAAAATGCTTTTTCTGTATTTCATTTATTCAGTTTACCTATGCAGAACTCCTTCCATTTTGCTTGTAAGTGTAAAATTAGAATCTCAAGAAGAGGTATTCATGTGAAAGTTTAACTTAGAACCCGTAGGTTAGATGTTCATGTTAGGGTAAATTAAAATGACTTAAGGTCGTGATAAATTCATGTAAATCTTTGCATTAGAACATTCAGCTGAAAAATTCATGTAAGAGTAATTTATATAGCTTTTCCCTCCAGTTAACCCTTCCGAGATACTCCTTGTTATTTACCTCAATTTTCCAATACTTCTCTTAAAGGAAAAGTCATTACAAAGGACGGGCTGGTTGTTTCGGCGAAATTATTGTTTCAAAATGTTCATTCTGTTGAAGTTCTACTGTTAATCAGCTGTTTCTTGCACGCGTGCATCTGCGCGCACGTGGCGCGTTTTGTCCGATTTTTTTTTTTTTGAAAAATTAAAAATTTTTGAAAGTTCAAAATTTTTTATTTTTTGAAACATTAGCAATTTTTGAAACTATAGATTTTTTAAATTTGTTTGGGATTTTATGAAATTTTAGGCAGTTTTTAAAAGTTTAGGCATTTTTGCAAAAATTACGCACTTTTTTAGAGGGTTTAAGAAATTTTAGGAAATTTTGGAATGCTCAAAAGTATTTCGAAATTTTAGAACTTTGTGAAGTATTTAGAATTCGAAATTAATGTCAATTAGTTCATTAGAACACTGAGTTGAGAAATTCATGTGACAGTAATTTATATAACTTTTCCCTCCAGTTAACCCTTCCCAGATATTCCTTGTTATTTGTCTGAAATTTCCAATCGTTCTCTTAAAGGCAAAATGAATTCGGCTATAGCCGTTCAAAACAGACCAAAGTTCAACTGCACGCTCAGATATCCACGCACCTGCAACAGGTCACACTTTTGCAAGCTTGCATTTTTTCTGTAACCCGTAAGTGTTACTCCTTTAAATGGCACACACACAAGCATTTTAGTTTTCTCTAGAGCAGCGGACGTGCAAGGTAAAAGCCAAGACAACAAACATTGCTGGAATGTATTCAAATACGATATAGGGAAATGTCTACTTTTCACACTCTCATCAATTACGCACCACGTACTTTAAACTTATTATTGGTCTAATTCATGTTAATGCAGCTAAATGTTATTATATATTTCTGCTAAATACTCTTTTTAAAAGGATGGAATGCACACACAAGCAATTTGCTTTCTCACAAATCTGCCTTTACCCCTTTCGACCAATCAAAGACATTCTTATTTTAACCAATCGAAACCTTACACGTCACTTCCGGCAGTAAAATGCGAAGCATCGTGTTTTCTCAGAAATTTACTGAAAAAACTGCCTAAAAAGCAGTTCTCACGGTAACAGGAAAAAAGACGTGGGTGTTTTGGTTGCGTAACTTTTGGTATAAAAAGAGGTGGGGAGGAAGTCAGCGCACAACACATATTGTTTTCAAAACTGTTCATTCTGATGAAGTTCTATTTTTAATCAGCTGTTTCTTGCACGCGTGTTTCCAATAGTTCTCTTAAAGGGAAAATGAATACAAAAGTCGGGCTATAGCCGTTCAAACAGTCCAAAGTGCGAAAACAGTATACTGCACGCTCAGATATCCACGTACCTGCAGCAGGACATTTGTGCAATGTTGCATTTTTTCTGTAACCCGGAAGTCTGACTCTTTTTTTTAAAGAATAAAATGCACACACAAGCAATTTGCTTTCTCCTACAATACCGGACGTTCCAGTTCTTAATAAAAATAAAAAAAGATAACCCCTTTTCCCCATTGGTCGAAATCCGGTCAGTCTCCATTCCCTCTCCTAAAGTCACGTGACCTTTATTCCAATGTATTCTTAATAAAAATAAAAAAAGATCACCACAGACCCAAGGTCATTCTCCCGGGGTACCGCGCCATGTATGCGAACGCACACGCGTGCACGAACGCGTAGATCAGTTCGTCAACAGAGGGTCCAGATGGTTCTCGGGGAAGGGAAGTGCCGTGCGTCGGGGCATGCTGGTTGTCAAGAGGGTGCGCGGGGGTGCGTCAAGAAATGCGTCAAGAGGGTACGCGCGGTTGCACCTGCAGTGGGTGGCACATGCAGAGAGTCAAGTGCGTCAAGTTGCGCGCGGTAGTTAGGGGTTGCTCAGGGGATGCAGGAAGTCCAGGTTGGGCGTGCGGGGGGGATGCAAAAATTCAAGACGGTGCATGGGGGTACCTGGCAGTGCGTCGGTGGAGGCAACCAGTCCAGAGGGTGCACCATAACCTTCAAGGTCAAATGGCATGACCTTCAAGGTCAAATTGTCGGAACTTCAAGGTCAAATTTTTCTAGGTCATATTGCATCACCTCAAAGGTCATTCAAGGTCAAACCGCCGGAACTTCAAGGTCAAACCACCGGATCTGCATGACCTCAAAGGTCATTCAAGGTCAAACCGCCGGAACTTCCAGGTCAAACCACCGGAAGTAGCTCTTTACTACTCGGGTTGCGCAGGGGTGCGTCCCTGTCCAGAGGGTGCACGGGGAATGCAGAAATTCAAGAGGGTGCGTCGAGGAATGCAGAGAGTCAAGAGCGTGCGCGGGAGTACGTCAAAGAATGCGCGAGTAGGGTGGTGGTGCGCAAAAGTGCCTGGGGGATGCAGAAATTCAAGAGGGTGCACCGGGGTGCCCCGGGGGTGGGTGGCAAATGTAGAGAGTCAAGAGGGAGTGCGTCGAAGGATGCAAAAGGTCCAAGTTGCGCGTGGGGGATGCAGAAATTCAAGAGGGTGCACGGGGGGGAGTGCGTCGGGGGTGCGTCCAGAGGGAGCACCATGACCTTCAAGGTCAAATTGCATGACCTTCAATGTCAAATTGTCGGAACTTCAAGGTCAAATTTTTTTAGGTCATATTGCATGACCTCAAAGGTCATTCAAGGTCAAATTGTCGGAACTTCAAGGTCAAATTGTCGGATCCAACACTCAAGGTCAAATTGTCGGAACTTCAAGGTCAAATTGTCGGATCCAACGCTAGGGGTTTTTCAGGGGATGCAGGACGTCCAGGTTGGGCGTGCGGGGGGGATGCAAAAATTCAATAGGGTGCACGGGGGTACCTGGCAGTGCGTCGGTGGAGGCAACCAGTCCAGAGGGTGCACCATAACCTTCAAGGTCAAATGGCATGACCTTCAAGGTCAAATTGTCGGAACTTCAAGGTCAAATTTTTCTATGTCATATTGCATCACCTCAAAGGTCATTCATGGTCAAACCGCCGGAACTTCAAGGTCAAACCACCGGATCTGCATGACCTCAAAGGTCATTCAAGGTCAAACCGCCGGAACTTCCATGTCAAACCACCGGAAGTAGCTCTTTACTACTTAAATGCTTTTTATTGCCTATGGAGGAGAATTGTACGTAATGTATACTAAGATAATACTGAACGTATAAGTAACTGCTTTTGAGAGAGAAAGGCATCTGACACAAGTATATATTCGCCAGTTCTGACAAACTTCTCGTGGTTTCCTAGCAATTCAACGTTCAACATCGATTTCTTGGAAGATTTTTGGAAGCAAGTGTAGATTTGTTGGAGCTTGCATCTCATTATACACAACAAGATTAGGAAAGACGTTGTTGCTCTTACTAATTTTACCTGAGCCACAATATTCCTGAAATAATGCTTTCTAGAATACTTTCTATTTTGCTAGGAGCCCGTTTGTGAATTTACTTTGAGGTATTTTATTCTCATGACCCTCCCTTCTTATTTGACAATAATTATTATGAAATGCCTCATGCACTGTCAGGCAGAGTTATCTTATAACTGATAAAGGTACATTTTCTTGTAGACAAAATAAACATGAATGTACAATGAAGTGTAATTATGTACACATTTAAATTGCAGGAGTTGGAAGAATGCGCTGTAGAAGCAGTGTGATAAAACTGAGTACCTTCCATTACAAATTTCCTATTTTATCGGGTAATTACTTCAAAAATTTGCTTGAAAACATTGAGGAACGAATTATAGCAGAAGTGCTTCTTGGAATTCAGAAAGGAAGGGCAACCATGTAGTATTATTTAGAAGTTATATAGGAATTTATGAATGAACTGGATAAATACCACGGTTTCATTGTTTCTTTTCCATGACCATTCTGCGGTCTCACTTTCGTCACGAACATTACTATCTGGCTCATATAACACATAATTATCCACACATTATTCACTATTCCACAATATATCGTCCTCAGAACCATCAATGACACAAGAAATTCCACTTTTTTAAACTTTTCTTAATATCGACACGGATTATCTACTCGCACATCGTCGGTATTGATGTCTTACTTATGACTCAAGATACTCGTTCATGTCAGATCCAAAACTCAAAAGATGGGAACATGTATTAAATCTGCTCTGTATTACAGCGATTATTTGGAAGATGTGGAAAAGGTGCTCGACGTGATGTACAGAAATGTCAGTTAACTCTTGCAATGAGAAGTGTCTCCAGAATAAGTTAGTGTTTATTAAATCCTAGCTACAATTACACAAAGTTGTTGTGTTTGGAGACATACCAGAGAAATAGGAACTGTTTACGTAATAAAGTTGGCGAAACTGGAGCACGGAATTCAGATTTAATGTTTTTTCTTTCGGAATTCAAACAAGACACAACAAGGAGACACTGTAAAAGAACCCAGTGCCCGTTCATTAGGTGAAATAAATTGTTTTGGATACTGTCCTGTGACTTTGTGTAAGGTAGACAGATTATTCACTTTATATAAACAACAATTTTAACAACAAACTAATGTTAAGTTTGCAATGTAAATGATTTCTAGCTCCAGGGAAACATTGAGTTGCATTTGTCGAAACTGTCTGACTGGAGTATTTGTAGAGAGACAATGTGTTTAGCTACTAGGTTCATAATAATATTTATTTGTTCTAAGTTTGGTTTTAATGAGATCTAATCAGTCCATTGCCACTTTGTATCAGTACTTGTACTTCAACTGTTTACTGTTATATCAGTAACTCGATCGTATGTTGAATTTCTGAAGACATAAATCAGTTAAGTGATACAGAAAGAAATGTGTACACGAAAACTGTGTCTTGGGGTACAATAATCACGTGAAATTTCATAAAAATGTGGGTCAACGTTATAAATTATAACCGAAATTTCGTGTAAATTAACATTAGTAGTTATATAAGAACAATATCGTCAAACCTTGCAAGACTTGCAGGTCATAAGCTAAACATTACACTAAAAATATGTGAGGTTTGATATTTCTTATAAAATATATCTAACAACTTGAACAAAATACACAGTATCTATATATTCTCATGACAAGTAAAATGGATAAACTCAACTTTCCGATGTATCGACTGTAAAGTTCTCTTTGTTCTGAAAGACGTTTACGTATTCTATAATGTCAAATCATAATATCAAAATCTCCCCTTCAAAACATACACTACTCGCTAAAACATATAATTTACCTAAACTGTATTCCTTCTGTTTCTGGAGAAAGCACTGAAGCTTAAAAACAGCATATAACAACCCAAATTTTAAACATTTAACGTCCTGATCACCAAATCCCCTTTATATGAAGCAAAGTTTGGAATACATTTATCTTCATACTGTCACACGAGCGCTGGAACACCCTGTGGAAGCATCTGGCAGCGGAAGGCAGGGGAGGTTCGGTTAGCCACACCTCCCGCTCGTCTGTCTTATAGTGGTGACAGGCGGTGGTCAGGAGAAAAACATGACTGTGCCGTCTGTTTCTCTTACACCTTGTTCTCGATCCTTCTTTTACTGGAACATTCTCGCGGACACTGGAAGGCGGCGATATTCCTATATAAAGGGGGGTTGCAGACAGACGGGGGTTAGTCAGTCAGTTGGTTAGTGAGTGTGAGTGAGGAGACAGTCGCAGTTCTTGGTGTAAGAGTTTGTCGGTGACGTGTTAATGAACGAGAAGATTGTGCAACGGAAGACTGTACGTAACTGGTATGTGCATCGGAGTTTATGTAATCGCGAGTACAAGTGAAATTGTAACGGACGAACTGGTGAATTGTAATTGTGTGCAGCAAGTAATTCTGTGTAATTGGCAAGAGTTTAACTGTAAGTCGGTGGAAATAAAGAACATTTTTGAGTGGTGAAATTGGACCTTTCATTTCACGAACCCACAAAGTCACAATACATATTTACCTTAAACTTAGAGCAGATACGTTAAATTCTTTGTAGAAGAATGTGCTGTAAAAGCAGTGTGAGTGATATCAAGTAACTACATGTATTATAAAAATGGGCATTTTTAGTTATATTGCTTCTCTCGACGAGAAATGTTCTCATTGATCAGAGAAGAAATAGCAAGACTGCCTCCTGCTGTACATAGATGGCTCTAGCTGCAATATCTTATGGCTCGGAAGCAAATGTGCGATTGTTTGGAGAAGGTGTCTAGCACAGTTTATTTATGTTCATAGGATATAATTAGATTTAGTTATTCATTTATTGCGTGCGTGCAAGTATTGTCTGTAGTGTAACTTAAGATAATATTTAATGTATAAGTAATTTATTGTCAGTAAGGAAAGCTTCTGACTCAAATACATATAGACGTGTAATTACACAATTTCCCCATTCGAGCTGGAGACTTCACAGAGAGAGCACCTGTTCGAGCACTGTGGAGAACCTACTTAGCCTCTTGGAGGCCAGAAGCAGGGATCTGAGCCTGCTAGATCTTCAACATTTCAACATCTCATCAAACAAAGTGACTGGGTAGAACAGTAAGACCGCAGCCAACAGTCCTTGTGACTGGTTTTTCGGCGCCCTTTAAGGGTAGGTCCGCTACTGTTCGGGCTCCTCAGCGCCCTAGACTTGTTCTATTAAATCTTCTTCTTCTTCTTTTCCTCTTATCATCCACAATATCACGCAAAAAGGGGCCATCATACCCCTTTTTGGTTACACATCACACCCTCTCTTCTCATTGGTCGCTCCATTGCCCTTCCTGATTGGTCTTTGTATTGGCAGCCCCCATTGGCTAATACTTCACATTGATCATGTCGGCCACGAACGCACCAATTGTAGCACACATGAAGGCACAAAATAATCCATATGTGCACCCAACATCAGCCAGCGCAAGTTGCATAAGCACCGCCATGGACACCGCCATAACTACACCTCAAACAGACAAAACAGCGGCCGCTTCTGAGCATTCTTCAGAAGACTACTATCTGACTAGAGGCGACATAACTAGCTTCTTGGGAGAAGCTTTAATAACCCAACCAAGTTATCCACTATCCAGAGGGGAAATACGAACATTAAAGCTGGAAAGAGCAGCCAGAACCAAATACCTGAATCAAGCAGATACGCAAATGTTCTCCGTCCCCACATCTGAGGATGTCTGCATCACTGCCACTGCTTTTAAAATATATTCCTACCACCGCCAAAGGATCGACGTCATTGCCACTTATTTACTGCAGCATGACGAGCAACAATTTAACTCTTGGCAAACGCCTGCCTCAAAAAGAGCAGCCAAGGGTCCTATAAACATGAATATGCTACCACCTGCTACGTCAAATAGTTTTGCTGCTCTTGCAGAAAATACATGGATGAAGACTACCCCTCACTGCCTGTGGTAAATCAAAAGAGGCGCAAATGCTCAACACCACCGCCTCCTGCCGAGAATATGGAAGAGGATCTAGCAGCTGTACCTGCTCCCCCTCTCCTAAACCAAACACAACCTACCTCTAATGTACAAGGTACAACTCGATCAAACAAGGTCACACCCATCTTCTTACGAGATCCGTGCCAGGCCCGTGAGCTTACAAAAGCACTACACGACGGACACCCAGACACTAAATTTGTCATCAAGAACATGGGCGGCTCCATCGCTTTCCTCCCTGCCACACCTGCTGACCACAGACTCATTCGCAAGTTCCTGACAGATTCTAAAGTGCAGTATCTTACCACCCTATTACCAGAAGAAAAATTGATGTACGTTATTTTAAAAGATCTACCGATGTACATCACAGAATCAGATGTCCTGGAACTCCTGCAAAAACTAGAATACCTGGTTGAGCGAGTTGGACAACTTCGTTCAAACCGGTCCTCAACACAACAAAAACTGCCTCACTTTAGGGTAGCTCTTCGGAAGGAACCTAAATCAAGCGACATATATAAGGAGGCACATATGTTCGATGCTGTCATAAGGGTTGAGCCTTATAGACCACCAGCACGCTCGTTACAATGCACGAACTGTCAGCAGTTCACGCACAGCACTGCGGGCTGCCGACTAGAACCAGTGTGCTCACACTGCGGAGAATCAGGGCACAAACGGCCAGATTGCACGAAGCTAAGCCTCCCTGATTCAAAACCCACCTGCTGCAATTGTGGAGGAGAGCACTCCTGTCGATACGCCAAGTGCCCTGTCTGGCAAGAAGCCCGTATTGAAATGGAACTGAACAAGCACGGACAACGCACACGCTTTGATGCTGCCCCAAAGGTACCTAACCCGCAAGGCATCCCCAAGGAAGCTTTCAAAGGGACCCGATACCCAGGACTGCCGCCGACAATAAGGCCGCAATACAAAAACTACGCCGCGGCACTCACTGCTTCCGCACCACAACAGCAAGGTCAGCAAACTGCTGTACCCGAACCACAGCCTCTACAAAAACAAATCACGGCAGCAGCCCAACCCCAGACGCTCACATCATCCCAACGTCCTTCTACAATTAGGACACTTCCTGAAAAATCCCCATACATACCTGCACCAATCAACAAGTCTGCGTTTCCAGCAGGAACAACTGGCGAATCCAGAACGCCCATGCAACAACGGCTCCTGACTCGCCCAGCAACAATCCAGTCCCTACCGCAGAATCCTAAACCATCCATCCCTGATGAACAATTTCTAAACCTAATGTCCAGGATTCCTCTACACCTGCAGGCTGATTTTGCAGCTGCCTTAGCCGATGCATTGGCTACCCGCCCCCCTACGCTACCATCACAAACAATCCTGGTACACACCGTCTTCATCTTTATGGGCAACAATGGCGGACGTCAATAATATCATACAAAACCTCACCAGCCTACGCATTTGTTCCTGGAATGCTAATGGACTACGGCATAAGATACGTGAAGCCACTAACTTCATCGCCGTGAACAAAATTAACATCTTCCTTGTTCAGGAGACCCATCTAGCTCCACGGTACAAAGCCACCATTCCAGGAATGATTTGTCACAGGACTGATCGTCCGGACGGTTATGGTGGAACAGCAATTTACATCCAAAGGCACATCACCCTTCACCGCCTACACCTGCCTGCTGTTGACGGTCTAGAAGTAACGGGTATCCAGGTTGCAACCGACAAGGGACCCCTCAATATCCACTCGGTTTACATTCCACCGAGTAGAGCGATTAGTCAGCGATCTTTGGACCACATATTTACTGGCTCTCCCGCCATAGCCATGGGAGATTACAACGCCAAGAGCACTCTCTGGAACTCCACCATCACAAACAGTCGTGGATGCCTACTAGAACGCTACATAGAGCGTAAAAATCTGGTTGTGCTTGCTCCTACCTCTCCGACCATAACACACGGAGATCGTGGACCTCCTGATTGGTTGGATATAACTCTACTGTGCAACATCCGTAGTCACCCAACAATCTTTTCACTTCCTGAACTTTCTTCCGATCATTTCCCCATCATCCTTCTCTACAAGGCAAAATTAACACCTAAATCTTTACCTTCTCTTGCAAATCCCCGACAAACCAACTGGAGCAAATTCTCCATTATCATGGCCGAAAAACCTGCCCATATACACCCTTGGACAACAATTGCGGCAGCCGACGAACTGGAGGATTTCATCACCATCACATGGCTGATGCCATGCGCGAAGCAACGCCTGTCGGCAAATCTCCACATAGTCCCCTTAAACCCCTCCCAAAACATTTGCGCCAACTCATCTCGGCTAAAAACAGAGCACGGCGAAAATTTCAAAACACGCGCCAACCACAAGCTAAGAGGGAATGGAATCGCCTCCAAACTGTAGTGAAGCTGGAACTAGCAGATCACTTCAACGAAGAATGGGAGAGGAAATTATGTACACTCGACACCACCGATGTCTCTCTCTGGAGGATGTCTAAGGCTCTGCTCCGAATACCCACCTCCGACCCGCCACTTACCGACGGCCAACGAACTGCACAATCCTCTAGAGAAAAAGTGGAACTCCTAGCCGAACACCTGGCAGCTACCTTCCATCCTACAGAATCCCCCGACCATGAACAGGTCCCAGAAATTGAACAACAGGTACAACACTTCCTTGCCTCTCCCTATAATACACACGAAGTGCACCTCACCACCATCGCTGAGGTCAAAGGTTTAATTACTTCAGTCAGACCTTACAAAGCTGCTGGCTACGATCACATACCTTACGCTGCCTTCAAGGTACTCCCGCAAAGCTGGATAGCCCTAATAGTCCATCTCTTTAATAGCCTGCTCCTTCTCTCCTACTTTCCCAAAAAATGGAAACATGCCAAGCTCATTACCATCCCCAAACCCGGCAAGGATTCTAAAAACATTGAAAACCACCGACCCATTAGTCTGCTACCAGCAATCAGCAAACTATTCGAGAAGCTAATCAAACATCGCCTTCAAAAGCTCCTAGATGAGTTAAACATCCTGCGCCCGGAACAATTTGGATTCCGCCGATGCCACTCCACATCGCACCAACTGTTACGTCTGGTAGATGAGGTGACCCACGCATTCAACAATCGTCAGTACGTCGCAGCTCTCTTCCTTGATATTCCAAAGGCCTTCAACTCTGTCTGGCATCAAGGCCTCCTCTACCGTTTAATAAATTACGACTTCCCCCCCTACATAATCCATCTTGTCAACCATTACCTCACGCAACGCACCTTTTCTGTCGTCAGAGATGACATTGCTTCCCAAACCTATTTCATCAATGCAGGGGTACCCCAAGGTAGTGTACTTGGCCCCCTGCTCTTCTTAACTTACATCAACACCCTTCCCACTATCTGGAGCTGCAAACTCTATTTATTCGCTGACGATACAGCAATCACCACGGCCTCATGTCAACATCACATAGCTGTACAACGCCTTCAGAGATATGCTACCATGATTTCCGCCTGGTTCCTGGCGATTACGCATAAACGCCGCAAAATCGCAGGCAGTCACCTTCACCCGACGTCAAACCCAGGACGTTCCAGAGCTGCATCTCGCTGGAGAACACATTCCCTGGAGCAACCCAGCCCAATATCTTGGAGTTACACTCGACATGCACCTAACTTGGAAAGCCCACATCCTTTCTGTCGCCTCCAAAATTACAAAATGCATGGGCATGCTCTATGCATTATATAATAAAAAGTCACCAATGAGTCTCAGGAACAAGATACTCATTTACCAACAAATACTGAGGCCGGCGATAACTTACGCATGTCAAGTATAGGGTGCTGCAGCCCCTCAAATTTATATAAACTCCAGGTCCTGCAGAATCGATATTTAAGAATAGCTACAGGTGCGGAGTGGTACATCCCCAATAACAACATACACCAAGATCTCTCATTTCCCAAGCTCACCACCTACATCCAAAAACTCTCACATGAGTCCTACTCTGACCTACCTTCTAGTTTCAATCAACTCATCAGGGGTCTCGGGGAATATGATATAGACCCCGGGGCTACTTACAGACACCCCAGAGCCTCTCTATGCACACCATAAAGCTATCACCTTCATACTGAATTTTCATTTCTCTTCTCCTTAAAACCCAACTCGCCAGAACAAAAACCAACCATCAAACCACCATCCGTTATTCATCCTTCATAAAGGGACAGTGTCCCGGGATGGCAATAAGTCGAAGGCCCCTGTTCCATGGAGCAGGGTTCACCTTCAACGACACCTCTGTGCTGTGTGTGAAAATTCTCATGATTTCTTAGCAATAGTACGCTACAGGTGGATTTTCTTTTTATATATGTGGGAACTTGTAGCTTTTTAAACACAGCAAGATTTAGGAAAGACGTTGGTGCTCTTACTAATTTTACCTGAACCACAGACATTTATTTGAAGTGTGGCGTTTTTGAAAACATTAAATAACTTTTCCTATAAGATATTCTATTGTAACAGGAGCCCGTCTTTGGATTTACGTCGAGGTATTTTATTCACATGACCTTCCCTACTTATTTTATAATAATTATTATGAAATGCCTCATGCACTGCCAGACAGAATTATCTTATAACTATTAAAGTTACACTTTCCTGTAGACAAAATAGACAGGGTTGTGCAATGAAGTGTAATTATGTATACATTTCAATTTAAATTGCAGATGAAAAATACCATTCTCATAGAATGTGCCGAAAAAACAGTGTGATGATACCTTCCATTACAACTACCGTATTATATCGCGTAATCCCTCCTCTTTTTTCTCCTAAATTTGCTTGAAAACACTGGGTGGTGAACTATGGTGCTTCTAGTAATTCAGAAAGGAAGCGAAACATGTAAAAGTGTTATAGTTATACAGTAATTTGTGAATGAACTGGTAAGTACCATCGTTTCATTGTTTCTTTTCTCTGACTATTCTGCAGTCTCATTTTGATCACCATTTTCATCTATATCTGGCACAGAAAATATAATTTTACTATTCAACAACAAGTCGTTTTCAGAAGCAAGAGTGACGAAGGAAAATCCAACTTTTTAAAGACAAGATTTATGCCATCTCACCTCGTCGCTATTGATGTCTCTCTTATCTTGACTCATGGAGTCAGCGGATGAGATCCCACCGCCATCCATTTTGAGTACAAGCGTCGAATATATTCTTTGAAGAGTTTATTGACGCTGACATCTAAAGTTTCAAGAATGGACGGTAAACATTGAAGGATAAGGGCAGGACGGGACTTTATCCGTTTCATTGTCTCCTCTACAGCCTCCACCAGGTGACCTCGGAGACTAAGACAAGATGGGACTTCATTTGTAAGAATGCCACTGGTCGTCTTTTCCAAACAATACACCATCAACCAAATTTATGGTTCTTTCACTCCACAAGGCAGCGGTTTCTAATATTTTACCTAAGAGAGAATGTTGCCTGTTCCGCAGACATTGAGCTGCATCTCCGCCATTCTCTTCGTTGAGGTCCTCGCCTTATCCCCGGCAAGGTACCCGGGTCAGGAGGAACCTGGAGCTGACATGGGCAGGGTTGCTCATTTCCCTGTGTGACACTGTTTACCTTAGGAACGTTCTCACCTGCTACACTCGTATACGTCGTACTTTACCGAGATCTACATGCAATAAGATGACGAGGTTCCTATCCACATTCTACCAAGTATCTAAGTGTCATATAAACTTTCAAAGAGTTTAAAACGTGTCATTTTATTTGAAGCTTGGAGTGGTATTCTTGATTGGAAGGCAACATATTCATACCTAATATGTATATAGTGAAAAGAGTAAAAGGGACAAGGAAATAACTATCTCAGATATTGCTAAGTACGAGGGCTGTGAACAAAGATTGAACTGTTTTTTAGTGCAATAAACATGTTTTTCAAAGTGGCCCCCTCCTACTTCAATGCACCTTTCATAGCGTCTCTGCCAGTCCTTGAACACGTGCTGTAGACCATTCTCTCAGGTCCTTGAGAATCGCCTCACTTTTCTTGAGTACTGCTTCGGAGTTCTTAAATCGAATACCTCCAAGCTTTGCCTTTACTGATAGGAATAAAACGGTCACAGGGTGCAAGATCGGGGCGATAAGTTGAATGTTGTAAGTACACTAACTACAGACTTATCACTACGGACCTGGAACGTACAGTATTATTGAACACTGACTCACAACTGTACTACCTTGACTTCTCTACTGTACACTGAACTGCCAGCTCTAGTGACAAGTTCGACTCCGCATTTCATAACTTGCCTGTCTCGACGAGAAAGTTAGGAAGCTGGAATTCCCCTGATTTCTGGAGTTCCAAATGTCTAGACGTAATCCTTGTACTGGATAGGGCAGTGGCTCCCTACAGCCATGTGTACTGGTTACGTCTGGCTGACCGACCACCGTCCGCAGACTGCAGTACGTACAGAACCGGGCATTAAGAACGATCTATGACACTGGGCTCAGAATCCCGTCTCATATCCTACATGACCAATCCCAAATCTATTATATCGTGTGTATGGTGAGAGAGAGAGAGAGAGAGAGAGAGAGAGAGAGAGAGAGAGAGAGAGAGAGAGAGAGAGAGAGAGAGAGATCTCGAAATTCTATTCATTTTGATAAGGTGCATATTATGTCCATGAATACGTAATTTTGTTGTGTACGGAAGATATATGTTCCAAAAAAAATGTTGATATTAACTTTCCACCAGAAATATGGTTTAGATTTCTAAGCCTCCTAAAAATCCATTTTAAAAAGTGTTCATTGTATGTGTATGTGTGTGAACAGTATATAACTTACAACAAACATACGCAATAAGTAGAACATGGTACATATAGAAGTCGACAATCTTCCAGGAATACAGCTATACGACTCCATAATCCAAACTTTATATCAACGAAACTGCATCAGATTTTTAATTGTATAAATATATGTATACATTTACATTATACTTGGAACTGATGAAAAACATGGTAGTAGAAGACTGCCTTAGAAGTATCAAACTATCTAATTATCTTATATGTCTACATTTTATAAACCAGTCTTTCCAAATACGTTGATGAAATATATATTTGTATATGAATGCACCAAAAAGCTTTGAAAGTGGAACTAAGTAACTTTTATTATAAGTATATATTTTATAGAACACGTTTACTAATTACTTTGATTGTCCGGGAGTTAAGAATTAGGTACTGTTTAAAAGAGCACAAAATTGATAACCGACCTCACTTTGCTGTCCACAGATGGCAGCAACTGTCATATTCTGCATAGTGGATGAAAATTTGTTATATTTTACCTAATTTTGAAACAAATAGTGATTATGATTATAAGTTATAGCTTACACTTAATTGTCTTATGTTGACTGTAGACAAGTATTGAGTGCAGTGTATATTTAGACAATATTGAACGTGCAAATTCTTGAATGTAAGAAAGGAAGACTTGTGAATGTATTATATATAACACGTTTTGGAAATGGCTTCTCATTTTTGTCATTATTATCTTGTCAATTTAGTAAGTTTTGTTGGAACTTATAAATTGTAATGGAAAGAAATCTCTAATTATCTTATGAGACCTACATTCAGTAAGATGCCTAGATAAGTACTTTATTGGTCGGCGTCATAAACATTCAATCAACCACAGATGTTTAAAAACGTGCCAGTTCATTGAAAGCTCGGAGTCAGACTTTTGGTTGAAATGCAGTACTTCTCTAATACGTATAAGGTTTGGAGTATTTGTAGCATTAATTATCTCAGAAACTAAGTAAAATAAATAGTAAAAATTGTCTGCTCTAAGGATACTTTCATATTTCTATTTCAATGCCACATTCCATTAATTCTTATAACTTCATGGTAATAACATTGAATTCTATAACCAGAATATGCCGACCCCATTTTTAAACATGTAACTGTATAATTTGTCTCCTTATGCCCTTGTATGGATAACTAAATGTGCAATGAAACATATTTATATATACATTCACATTAAACTGGTAACAAATGAAAGCATCTTCTTGTAAACAATGGACTAAAGAAACAGTGGGAGTTGTATTTAATATCCTTTCCTATAAACTTGTATTTTATGTGGAATGTTCTTTTTTATAAAATGATTGTCCGGAAGGAGCGAAACGTGATTTAAAGAGTGTATCATCTTGCTGTTCAAAGATGGCAGTACCTGTCATATCTTATCGTGCGCAAGAAAATATGTAATTGTTTAGGAAGTTTTATTAGAAATACTAATTGTTATGAAAAAGTGCGGCTTAGAATTAATCACTTTAGCCTGCACGTACAGAGATATTCTGCTTTAATTTAAATTCCGAAACTGGGCAATGAATAAATATTTAACTTTGGGAAACGAAGGTTTCTGAAACGTGTATATGTACGCACGTTTAAGCAATTCTTTTTAATAAATTGCTGTTAATTGAGATAACGGAACTTAACTTGTTGGAACTTGTATAACGTTAAACACACCAAAAAATTTCTTAGACATTTTTAAGTTATATTTCTACACAAGAAAACAGACGCGCTCACGGCATTTTTTATGAAAACGGATTACTATTTTGTATTTAGGAAGAATGAAACAGTACATTTCCTGTTAATTTGAAGTATCGAAACTTTTGTTGTAATAAAATATTTGCTCTACCTGCTATAAGTACGTGACACAGAAAGTGAAAGTTAATTAAAACAGCTGATTTATCCTTCTACCTGAGACTGAGTTAGTGTAGCCTTCTATGTCAGATGGCAGTTTATTTATGTCATGGTTATTATAGTCTAAATATAATATTGTAACAAAAGTGACAAGAGAGAGTTCACTTTAACTCGTTCAGTTGGCACTAAAATCGTGAGTTCTATGCTAAGTTAATATCACCTTTTCTTTTTCTACAGATACTTAATGTCAAAAGTCTCTTTAATTCCCTCTGTGTCTCTCCTGGACGCACCAAGTTACGCCGGGTGCTATTTCTCTGACGGACACTGCTCTGGATGTTGTCTGACACAACAACTCCGATATTCGCTGTTCAACTGTTCACTGTACTACACACACTGTATGTACACTTGTCGCTACGGACCTTGAAGGTAGTACATTCCTGAAGACCGAGTCACAAATCTGGACCGTACTACACTACATTGAAGTTGACAACTTCTCTGCTCTTGACTGAACTCTCAGCTCAACATCGCGTTTTATAGCCTGACCTTACAGAAACACATAACTAAGTGAAGTGATACCAAAGAAATGTGTGCTTTGTTTACAAAAATTACGTGAAAATTCACAAAAAGTTGCATTATCCATATTTCACCAGAAATGTGGTAACGTAATATCTGTGTGTGTCACCATTACAAATTATAACCGT
Source organism: Mantis religiosa (assembly GCA_030765055.1). Taxonomy (NCBI): domain Eukaryota; kingdom Metazoa; phylum Arthropoda; class Insecta; order Mantodea; family Mantidae; genus Mantis; species Mantis religiosa. The sequence goes on along the minus strand of CM060956.1, from coordinate 155,951,415 downwards.
ATTCTATTATGTTAAATTATAATATCAAAATCTCCCCACAAAATATACACTTCTTGCTAAAACACATAGTTTTCTAAATTGTACTTCTTCTGTTTTCTGGAGAAGGCACTGAAGTTTAAAACCAGCATATACCAACCCCATTTTTAAACATTTAACATCCTGATCAGTCTCCCAAATCTCCTTTATATAAAACAAAGTTTGGAATAGATATATCTTTATATACATTCACCTTAAACTTGGAGCAAATACGTAAAACAGTCTTTGCAGGAGAATGTGCTGTTAAAGCAGTCTGAGTGATATCAAGTAACTATATGAATTATATATATGGCCATTTTTAGTTATATTGCTTCTCCCGCGGAGAAATTTTCTCATTGATGAAAATTCTAATAACAGTACTCTCTCCTCTGTCCATAGATGGCTCTAGCTGTCATATCTTATCGCTAGGGTGAAAATTTGTGATCATTTACGAAATTGTGTATCAAACTTTATCTATGTGCATAAGATATATTTGGATTTAACTATTTCTTTACTGTATGTCTGCAAATGTTGTCTGTAGTGTATAAAAAGATAACATTTAACATTTCAGTAAGTAATTGTGAGAAAGGAAGGCCTCTGACAACAATATATATAAAGACGAAATTACACAGTTTTCTAATGAGTTCCTTGTTAATTTTGTTTTATCATGGTATATTTTTGTTGGAATTTATATACAATTATAAATGACTTATTCTAGGGTTAATCATTTTGCCCTTTCTAATGCTAGAAGAATCATAATATTTAATTTGTAGTGAGCCATGTGTAACAACATGAGTATTGCAGAAATATTGTACAAATAGGAAAATATATTTCCTTGTACAAACAACAAACATATTTATTACAGTCTGATGATTTAGGAGTAACTGTGATATCACATTGTCTTTGAAAGGTGAGAAGAGATTCTCATAAATCACAAAATTCTATTTTATTAGTTCTAACGAGCCATCTCATGCATGTCGTGGTTATGGTCCCCCGGGTTCTCCACATACTCGCCGTCACCGTACAATATTGTGACTTTGTGGGTTCGTGAAATGAAAAGTCCAATTTCACCACTCAAAAATGTTCTTTATTTCCACCGACTTACAGTTAAACGCTTGCCAATTACACAAAATTACGTAATGCACACAATTACGATTCACCAGTTCGTCCGTTATCGTTCCGATGCACGTACACGGCGCTACTTCACTAGCACGTCAAACACTAACTAACTGTCTCTCTGAAACCCTTTTTATAGGAATGTCAGTGTTTTTCTAGAAGTCTCTAATCACCGAACGTTCCAGACCACCGGAGAAGGGGAGAGAAACATCGAGGGACCGGTGACACTACCGCAAATCACCCCTCAGTTAGTGACAGGAGACAAATGAGTGGGCGTGGCGTGGCCTCCGGCCCCTTCTCAGCTGTTGTTTGTGGTGCTTCCCGATAACTGGGTGACACTGCTCCCTCCTCAAAGCTGGTCGTCCCGAACAGCACCATCATAGCGGGCTAGACGATCCAGGTGTACCACCAACATCTTCCCTCGGGGAACATTCTGGATGCGGTAGACCACGTCGTTAATCCTCTTCACCACCCGGTACGGTCCTTGCCATGGCTGCTGGAGCTTCGGGCACCGTCCCTTGGTCCGGGTAGGACGGTACAACCAGACTAGGTCACCTTGCTGGAACCCTTGGCTGTTAGCTTGCCTGTCATACCTGGTCTTCATGCGGTCGCTCGCCTTCTGGATGTTCTGGCGAGCCATCTCGTGCATGTCGTGGAGATGGTCCACCAAGTTCTCCACATACTCGGTCGCTGGCTGTTTCACTTCCGGAGGGCTTCCAAAAGCAAGGTCACAAGGGAGGCGTAACTCTTGGCCGAACATTAAGCTGGCTGGCGTCATCCCAGTTGTGTCGTGTGTAGATGAGCGGTAGGCCAGCAAGAACAGTGGCACCTTGACGTCCCAGTCTCGCTGATGGCTGGCCACGACCTTCCTCAGGTGTTCCTCTAAGGTCTTGATGTACCTTTCGACCATGCCATCCGACTGGGGATGTAGAGGTGTCGTGCGGGTCTTGTTCACCCCAAGCCTTTGTAGTGCCTCCTTCATTAGGTTGGCCTCAAAGTTGGTACTCTGGTCACTGTAGCTCTAAAGGCACCCAAAATCGAAAGAACACTTGCTCCACGAGGCAGTCTGTGATTGTCTTTGCCTCTTGGTTTGGGATGGCATACACCTCCGTCCACTTGGTGAAGTAGTCCACGACCACCATTAGGTACTTGTTGCCTCGGTCGGAAACTGGGAACGGTCTAGCAATGTCAACGGCGATCCGTTCGAATGGGGCTCCGACGTTGTCCTGCTGCATGCGACCCCGGCTCCTAGTCTGGGGGCCACGACTCGCCGCGCACACGTGACACTGACGGCACCATCTCTCAGCATCTGCTCGGAGTCTCAGCCAGTAGTATCGCTGCCGAAGTTTGTCAATCGTTCGGTTCGTTCCCAGGTGTCCTCCCCAAGTACCAGCGTGCACTTCCTCCAAGACTTCCGGGACCTTACTCCGGGGAAGTACTAACTGTTCTCTCTGCGTCTTCCCATCGGGTGACTCCCATACCCGGAACAGCACGCCCTCTTTGGTCTTCAACGAGTCCCATTGGGACCAATACGACTTGTAGGTGGCGCTCCTCGGTGCGATGTCCTCCCAGGTTGGTCTCGTCCCTGCCTCCACTTCCCTTAAGAGTGGCCCCAAGTCTGCGTCCGCCAGCTGCTCCCTCCTCAGGCCTGCGCTATCCCAGCCATCCGCAGGCACTGCCGTGACTACTCGGACTGCTGCGGCACGCTCCTTCTCCTCCACTCTTGTACACTGGCCGCACTCTTCCGGACAGGGTCTTCGGGACATGGCGTCAGCGTTACCGTGGCTCTTCCCTCTACGATGTTCCGAGGTGAAGTCGTACTCCTGTAGCCTCTGGACCCAACGTGCTGTCTGGCCTTCCAGGTTCTTAAAGCTCAATAGCCAGGTTAGGGTGGAATGGTCAGTCCTCAGGTGGAATGGCTGACCGTACAGGTACTTGTGGAAGTGCTCCAATGTCTTTACTACCTCCAGTAACTCCCGTCGGGTGACGCAGTAGTTCTTCTCTGCCTTGGATAGCGTCTTGCTGAAGTAGGCTATCACCCGCTCATGGCCGTCCTGGGTCTGCGATAGGACACCTCCAATGCAATGGTCGCTGGCGTCGGTGTCCACAATAAAGGCGCCACCCGGTTGTGGGAAACCCAAAATTGGAGCACTGCACAGGGTCTCCTTTAGGTGCTGGAAAGCGTTTTCGGCGTCCTCTGTCCACACATAAGGCCAGTGGTCCTCCGTCAGGCGGGTAAGGGGTTTTGCGATGTTGGAGAACCCCTTTATGAAGCGGCGGTAATAACTGCACAGCCCCAGGAAACTGCGAAACTCTTTCCTATCCTTTGGGCGAGGCCAATCTCTCACAGCCTGTGTCTTCTCCGGGTCTGTGGCCACTCCGGTTGCTGAGACTATGTGGCCCAAGTAGTTAACTTCCTTGCGGAAGAGCTGGCACTTCTTTGCGTTCAGCTTCAAGTTGGTCGCTTGCAGTCTCTGTAGTACCTTACTCAGATTCTCGAGGTGATCTTCAAAAGTTTTACCGACGATGATGATGTCATCCAGGTATAGCAGGCAGGCATCGTAAGTCAGCCCTCTCATCACTGACTCCATGAGGCGCTGGAAGGTAGCTGGTGCGTTGCAGAGGCCAAAGGGCATAACCGTGAACTGCCAGAGCCCTTGGCCCGTCGAGAATGCGGTCTTCTCCTTGTCTCTCGGGTCTAGAGCTACCTGCCAGTAGCCCGACTTCAGGTCCAGGGTCGAGAACCACTGTGCACCAGCTAGCGTATCCAGGGTGTCGTCAATCCGGGGTAAGGGAAAACAGTCCTTCCGGGTGACAGCGTTCAGCTTTCTGTAGTCTACGCAGAAGCGCAGCTCGCCGTTCTTCTTCGTCACCAAGACTACAGGGGAACACCAAGGGCTGTCAGACTCTTCAATCACTCCCCTGGATCTCGTGTCCTCCAGCATGTCTCGTACCGCCCCTTGCTTCGCCAGCGGAACGCGCCTATGTGGTTGCCGAATAGGCCGGGCGTCTCCGGTGTCGATGCGGTGAAGCACTTTGTCCGTGCGGCCGTAGTCACTATCGCCTTGGCTGAAGACGCGCTCGTATCGCCCCAGTAATTGTCGAACCTGCTCGAGCTGTTCCGCGGTCAGGTGGTCGGCCGCCCTCTCCAGTAAGCCTTCTAGCCGGGGCCCCAGGTGTTGCTTCGGCGCCGGCTCCTGTGTCTTGTCGATTGCTGTTACGCTCACTACGGGCTCGCACGTTCCCAACTCAGTCCTGGCCTGGACGTCGTGATCGGTGTCCGTTGGATTTAGCAGTCTCACTGGCACCTCCTCTCGGCACGGCAGCAATGCCCTGGCTACACACAGTCCCTGTACAGGCGTCTTCTGGTCCAGCATCATATTCCTGGTTCTCTGGCCCTCCAGTCGCGCCGTCACCACCACCTCGCTCCTCGCGGGAACAACCACGTCTTCGTCCAAGACGACCCTGCACATTCCAAGGCGCTCTTTGGGTTGACGGAGTATAACCTCTTCTCCGTTAAGCCGCAGGACCTTCTTGCCGACGTCGACCGTCGCCTCATGGCTCCTGAGGGCATCCAGTCCCAGGATCACCTCCTCAGCCACCTTCGCGACGAACACCCACAGACGCACGGCACTCCGTCCCAAGTTCAGCTCCAGCTGGGCCTCCTTCTCCACAGGCAAGGTGTCGCCCGATGCCGTGACAAGCTGGTATGGTCGGCTTGGCTTTCTTGTCGGCAAACCCTTCGCCACGTCAGGTCTGATGATGGTCACGGCCGCCCCGGTGTCCACCAGCACGCGGCACGGCTTTCCTCTTATCCAACCGTCCGCGATGAGGCTGTCATCCATGCGCCGGCTGACGACGCGCAGTGTCACTCGAGGGGATGGTGGTGATGGCGCCGACGTGCCCCTCTCCACTACGGCCCTTACTCGTTTTCCGGCTGCTCTTCCTGGTGTGGGCAGTCTCTCTGCAGGTGTCCGGGCTGTCCACACCCCCAACACAGGCCACTAGGTGTTCGCCGGCGTCCCTCAGCTGGACTTCTGTCTCCGGCATAGCGGACGCTCCTCGTTCTCGACGTCGGGAGGGATGTTATTTTGGCCGCCTCCATCCTTAATGCCGCTGTCAGCGCCTCGTGGATAGTTTTATATTCGCCGAGCATTAGGCGCTGACGAATCTCCGTGTCCCGTACCCCGTCGACAACATTGTAGGCGGCTTCCCGGGATACGAACTCCAATGGCAGGTCAACCAAGGCCTTGCTAGCCAGCTGCTCGATGCCTATGGCGAACTCCTGCAGCGTCTCCCCCGGCTGCTGCGGCTAAGCGGTGGTTCCCGAAGCGATTCTCCAGGGCCTCCCAGATGTCCTTGGGCGCCGCCATCGTCTGCACCGCGTTTAGCACTTCCGCGGCCGGTCCCTGGAGGCTGGCGCCGACGACGTCCTCCACCATTGCGTTCAGGGACTTGACGCTGCTGTCAGCCTTCCCTTCCAGGTTGTTAAATTGGTTCGCATGGTCTTCGACGTCTTCCACCACGGAGTTCAGGGTCTTGGCGTTATTGTCGGCCTTTTCTTCTAAATCATTAAGGCGGTCGTCTACTTGGCCCATCCGCTTGCCCAGCTTCGTGACGTCATCCCTCACGCCGGCCAACTGTTCGTCAAATTTGGCGGCGAGGACCTCGTTCGCCTCCTTCATTTCCGTGGCCAGACTGTCGTTCGCAGCCCTCATTTCTGTGGTCAATTCGGTCTTTATTTCTTCCGTCTTCGCTGTTATTTCGGCCTTCATTTCCATCATCTTCTCCAAAATTTTTTCCAATGCCGCGTCCATGGTTGTAATGTTCGGTGATGTTATCTTCCCGCTTCCTGACACCAGTGTGACTTTGTGGGTTCGTGAAATGAAAAGTCCAATTTCACCACTCAAAAATGTTCTTTATTTCCACCGACTTACAGTTAAACGCTTGCCAATTACACAAAATTACGTAATGCACACAATTACGATTCACCAGTTCGTCCGTTATCGTTCCGATGCACGTACACGGCGCTACTTCACTAGCACGTCAAACACTAACTAACTGTCTCTCTGAAACCCTTTTTATAGGAATGTCAGTGTTTTTCTAGAAGTCTCTAATCACCGAACGTTCCAGACCACCGGAGAAGGGGAGAGAAACATCGAGGGACCGGTGACACTACCGCAAATCACCCCTCAGTTAGTGACAGGAGACAAATGAGTGGGCGTGGCGTGGCCTCCGGCCCCTTCTCTGCTGTTGTTTGTGGTGCTTCCCGATAACTGGGTGACAATATTAACAGTTGCCACTAACACTTGGAAAACACTCGTCAAGTGTGTAATTTGAGATTCTAAATATGTTGTGACACCTGAAAGGTTAATAAACTAAGGGTGTGAGGATTTTTGCTAAAATCAGCAATAAAAATATTTACAAAATAAGCAAATACTTCAGGTGTTAAAAAAGAAGATCTGAAGAACTGCTATTTGGAAATCAAGGCAGAAAATTTTATATGCAATATTTATAAACTGGAAAACAAAAACTTCTGTTCATCCTACATTTAACATATAGTGGGCTGTGACTGGTTGATATTTACCAAATTATATTAGTGAAGACAATTACTAATAAGTACTCATCTATGGAGCGCTTTCAACAAAAAAGGAGCAGATCATAAATATTTCTGAAGAAGTGCGCCAAAATGCAATGTAATGAAACTAACTACCTTTTTTTATTAATATATATTTGATAAATGACATTTTGTAATTAAATTGACTGTCCGGAAGACAACGCTATTCATTATACATTACCAACCGACTACATGCTGCTCTCCATAGATGGCTCTACCTCCGCTATCTTATACTGCGCAACAAAATTTGTAACTGTTTGCGAAGTCTTAGAACAAACTGTAATTATGTTGATAAGTTTTATCTTAGATTTAATTAGCTTGTAGAACATGTCCACAAGTAAAGGCTGTAGTCTATATTAAGACAATATGAAATATATAACTAACTGAATGTAAGAATGGAAGGCTTCTAAGTCAATTACATATGTACACGTTTGGCAGTTGTTTTTCAATCCAACACTAAGCGGGCAGTGTCGCCAGCACGACCTTCTCCGCCGCCGTCGATACTGCGCCACCTGTGATGGTTTCGGCCATTTTACAGGACAGGCGCAGTGCCCATACTAACCGAAGGACAGGCAACCAATCGCTCGTGTAGGCCTTGCGGAATCTCCGCAGTGACATCAGCAACACTTCAGCCAGACTGGCCGCCATCGAGCTGAAGATTGCAACCAACTCCAACACAGCTGCATCCACTGGGCCCTCCGGCGCGGCAATACAGGACCTCCACTCGGAGGTTCTTAACCTCGGCCCTCGCCTGACCAACCTGGAGGAGGCAGTTACCAACACACGCAACGCTGACCACACCGGGACGTTAGACGCCATTGACCAAAGAACAGGACAGCTAGAGCAACAAAATACTGACAGAACTCCTGACCAAGATCAACAAGACAAACAAACGGACTTGGTCTACAGCAGAGGCCCCAAATACTACACCACCAGTCAAAATTTTCTTGACACTGACTCAACTTGAGTACAACACTCGGAAGACCAAAGAGACACTACAAGGGCATGCCGCTCAAGTAGTGCACCTCAATGGTATACTACAACAAACGACAGAACAGAATCACTCCGAACTCACAGCACTTCTCGGGCAGCAACCCCCGCTTAGCCAGTACACACAACCACGCTCACGCCACCGATAGGCCCACATTTACCTAGGGTCGACACAAGCACCTCTGGTGCACAGACCAATATTATCTTATGTTTAAGTTTAAATAAATACTTAACTTCATTCTTTCCACTACTATCACTCCTCTCACTCTTCACCTTGAGCCTCTGTGCTATGGTCAGGGCCTAGTGTCATGGCCATTGCCAGATAAAACCACGATTCCTGCGCCCTTCCTTGCGCGCAGTTTAGCATATTCCAACATTTCCGGAGATGCTACTGCGGAACTCCAATATCTTTTACTTCCCTTCACATCTATCTCTTTTACAAACAAACAAAAAAAAATTGTTTCTCAATATTTCTTTGTTAATTACTCATTACACTTTTTACTAAGTTTTGTTGGAACTTGTTAAAATAAAAACTTTATTAGGAATACGTTAATGAAGCAATTTACCAAAAACTCCTCGAAGTCTATTTTTTTGTGGAATGGAATACTTCTCTTATACGTACATATGTGATGGACGTCTGGGTAGCGTCTCTGCGTCTCTGCCTCACGTCCCGAGTTCGAATCTCGCTCAAGGTGAGTAACCTCGATAAGGCCTCTTACCCTGTTTTCGAGTAACTCTAAGCTGCATGGAGCCTCGGCTGATTTGAGAATTATTTCAGACATTTCATTCATTGGCCGGTATGACTTAGACGACGTTAATAAGAAAAACAAAACGCAGAACAAAGGGTATAAGTGTTTGAACATTTGTAATAGTAATTATCTCAGAAACTGCTAAGTAAAATAAATGGTCAAATAGTATAACGATATTTTGATCTGTTGTAGTAAGATTTTGTACGACTATTACAGTTTGTCAAATATGTAACAGTTATACAGAACAAATGACACTCGGAAAGAGAGCTCCAGAAAATACAGGATAAAGATTCATTTAATGTCATAATTTCTGACTAAAATATGGTAAAAGTATGCAAGTTTTAATCATAATTAATGAAACCAGTTGTGAAAGGTCAAACATGTTCCATATAAAGCTAATCTGTAGTGTAGACATTTTTATGAGAACGTCCTTGGATGATTAACTTAAATAACAGGTTTGGTATTTAAACAACAATGCAGATACTTCTGGTTAAACGGTTCTCAAAACATGTATGTTCGTCTAAATATCTGTAGTGATTGTTTAATATGGCATACAACACGTAACAGAGGAATTACTATTGTCAGATTTAGTATAACTTATTAATCCTAATTTTCCTTATAATTTCCTTTATTTTCCTTTAAGTATACTCAGCTCTGAAATATCTAAGGTCAACATTTTGCGTTGTTTGATTTGAAACTGTAACACAATATTGTAATAAGGAGAGCTCACATGTCAATTTTTAAACAGTTACCAACAATAGTTCCTGTGATATTAATACTTTTATTTGTTGAATGTCATTGCTATATTAACTTATTTCATAATTACTTCATGCCACGACACCTCCAGCTTGAAACTGACACAATTAGCATCATATGAAGTTGTGTCGTTCTTTTGAAATAGAATTTCTAAAATTCCTGACGATGTACTCAGTAGAAAGACAACAGATCACACCATTTTGTAATGCTAAACAATAAATTTCACGGTTTTGATAAAAACCTTTGAATTTTCACCGGTCGCAACCTTTACAAAGCGCTGTCCCTGTCATATGTTTGCTATGATCTCAACCTAACGACATGGAACTCTATAAACCCTATATACCAATCTGATTTTAAATATATAACTATATGATTAGTCTCCTGTATGCCCTTGTATCTAAAACCAAAGGTGCAACGAAGTATATTTATACATTCACATTGAATTTGTAGCAAGTGAAGAAATGTTTCTTGTAAAGAGTGTGCTGAAGAGACAGTGTGAGTTTACTTCAAAACGCTTTCTTATTAACGTATACTATATACAGAACATCTTACAAATAAACTGACTGTCTGGGAGGAGAGAACTGTTGGCTAAAACAGTGGAGCAACTTTCTGTACATAGATGGCAGCACCTGTCATATTTAATCGCACGGAAAAGAATTTGTGATTGTCTACCAAGTTATATTACAAATTTTAATTATGTTCACAGGACGCCGCTTAGATTTAATTTCCGTTTGTTGCAGCTAGTGAGATATTTTGCTGTAATGTATATTCAGAAGCTGGGGATTGTATAAACAATTGATTGTAAGAAAGGAAGGCTTTTGAGGCAAGTATATGTATAGAGATTTTAGCAATTTTCTCTCACGAATCTTCCTTAATGGTCATTGGTTTACTGTGTGATTTTGTTGGAACGTTTATGTACTTATAAAAAACCAATTTAATAGAGCATTGTCACCTAACCAGTGCAAAGTTACCAGTATCCCATGTGTAACATAAACCTTCTAGATTGGTACAAATTCATTATAATATCGGACGATGAATGAAATGATGTTCAAATGAGTACAGGGTACACAGAGATAAGAGTTACCACACTTTAAACTTTCAGTATAAGACCGACCCTATTTTAAATATGTAACAATCTTATCTGTCTCCGGTACCACCTTTTATCTAAAACTAAGTGTGCAATGTAATGTATTAACGCAAAGAACTGTATCAAATTTGTAGCAGTATAAAAAGTATTGTGAATGTAATTCTTTATATTTTATTATAAACTTTATTTCATATGTAAAATTTTCTAATTACATGGAATTGTCTAGGCTCAGAGATGTTCTGTTATAAAGGTACTAATTTGGCAAGCGAGTGTGCCCTGCTGTCTATAGATGACAGATCTTGTCATATCTTATTGTATGGAAGAAAAGTAGTAACTGTTTGTTTAGTTTTATAACGAATTTTAATTGTGTTCATCCGGTGTGTCTTATATTTAATCAGTTTTATTGCATAAGGACAAATGTTGATTACAGTGTTTATACGAGTATTAAGGTAACATGGAAACTATAAATAATTTACTGTGAGAAAGGAAGACCACTGAGACAAGTATATATCCTGACATTATGGCAATCGATTCTCATCAGTCCCTCGTCATTATGATTTGTGAATGTTGGTTTTGTTGGAACCTTTAACCACCTGTAAACAGCAACAAATAGCATTTATAAACTGTGTACTTTCACAAGTTATGCATGTTTTGTGGTAAAACTTTGATTTTGTCAGCCCAGAACTTCAGAAGGGATTTTCACCTAAAAACACAAGGTACTATTTCCTTTGATGTTACTATCTATAATGAAAGATGTGTAAAATAATAAATTTCGGTCCGATATGTGGGAACTATTGCTGAAATCTTAACAAATTATTACATATAAAGCTAATCTGTGCTATAGAGACATTTTGTGAGAACCGTCCTTGAACGATGAACTTAAATATCAGGTTTGGCATTTAAACAACAAACATTAAAGGTTCTCAAAACATGTATGTTCGCCTAAATCTCTGTATTGATATATGTGTGGAATGTAATGCGTAGTACAGAAATTAATATTGTTGGATTTAAAGAGACTTTCGGAATCCTCTTTTCATCATTTTAATTTTTCTTGTGTGTTTTATATTTATTTCACTTGTAAGTGATATCTGTTAAATATTATTATAAACCAAAAATATTGCCAAGTCTAGAAGTTAGTAATATTAATACAATTACGTGGACGAAGTATTTGATAAGTTTATTTATTTGCGTATCTCCGTTATAATCAATGAGAGTGTAGTAACATTGTATTATATGTTAGGTATGTACTCAGTCAATACACTTAACTAATCCCGGGATGTTTGAGGGGCTAATGTTGGTGCTACTGTCTGTACAAACTATTACGTGTTAGTTGAGATTGTCATTTGTTGAAACCGATTTATTATAAATTTACTGTTAAGTACAAAGTCAATAAGAGAATACAGTAGACTTAAGGGATTTGTAAACATTTATGGGAAATTTAGGGGAAATGATATCTCATCATTTGTAATATTAAGAAGATCTCTTGTATTTTCACTTGTACATGTCATAACAATGTTGTACCACATTCATATGTTTAGTATGATCTTAAGCTAAAGAAACAGTGGGAGTTGTATTCAATATCCTTTCTTATACAGATCGTCCTTCTAATCAGCTGATTGTCCGGGAGAACAGAACTTCTAGTTAAAACAGTACATCTTGCTGTACATAGATGGCAGCCCCTGTCACATCTTATCGCACGGAAAGAAGTTTGCTGCATGTACATAGATATTTTTCTGTAGTATATAATCAGAAACTGGTAAATGTATAAATAATTGATAGTGTGAACGAAGGCTCTTGAGACCAGTAGATGTACATAGATATAAAAACTTTCTCGGATAGATCTTCCTTAATTGTCTTATATCTCTTGTACGATTTTGTTTGAACTTTTATGTAAGTACGCGGGTTGTTCAATAAATTCAAATTGACCACCCTTCGGGCTGTTCCTAACAGCCTGCCAGATTTGTGCTGCTGCTGCTGTTCAATAAAGAGTGATTAAAACTTTTTACCTTTTTTTTTAATTTTTCGCACTAAAATTCAATCTTATTATATTCTGTTAGCTTAATGTGAAACAAACATGCCGTAGTAGTTTCTTTGTTGGTACTCCTGGTTCCCGCTTGTAAGAACCAGGTAAGTTCAGACATGTTCAGTATCGCCTATCACTGCAATGGAGGTAACATGCAGTTAAGGGTGATGTAGAGGCTGATCCGGAGTTTCTTTCAAACGTAATCACTGCTGATGAAACTTTGCTACGTCATTTTGATCCTGAGAGCAGACGGCAAAGCTCAGTGTGGAAATCTCCTTCATCACCAACCCTCAATAAACCAAAAGTGGTTGCTTCTGCTGGGAAAGTTATGTTCATCTCATTCTTTGGTATTCATGGAATAGTTTATCAGCATGTTGTATCTCCACACACATCAGAAACTGGACAATACTACAGGGATGTCCTGAAAACATTGCAAGTTCATATCCGGCGCAAAAGACCACATTTCCGTGAAGCAGGCTGGATGCTGCACCACGATAATGCCTGACCGCATATTGCCAATGTTGTTGCAGAGTATCATGCAAAAATCAACGGGAAGTGCATCCCTAACCCTCCCTGTAGTCCGGATTTAGCACCGCGGGACCTTTTCTATTCCATATCTTGAAGAAACGCTTTCGTGGGCGGCATTATTCATCATCAGAAGTAGTGGTGAAGGCTGCGGAGAGGATTTTTAAGGATCTCTCAAAAACGGTCTCGAGCATGTCTTTGAAGACTGGCAGAAAGCCTGGGACAAGTGCAACGCATTCAGGGGAGACTATTTTGAGAAGGACCATCAACATTATTATGATGAGTAAAAGTACGTTGTCAAAAAATTTGTGATCCGTCTTTGCTGGACAACTCCGGTAGTTACTTAATAAGTGCTAGAAACGGCCAAAAATAAATATCACTACAACAGCGGAGAAAGCAGCTTTACTTAAGGTGCGGGGTTCAATTTCTTTTAATTTAACTTACTTGTATATTACTGCGTCAGAGTTGTATTTGTAGCCAAAAGTTGTTTATAATTACTGAGTAGCAATATCGGCCGCTATTTTGAAGGCCAGTGTCAGGTCCGTAGAGTAGAAAGTCCAGGAATTGCCAACAGAGCGTGTCCTGCTGCCCATAGATGGCAGCTCCTGTCGTATCTTATCCCGCGGAAGAAAATGACTAGTTATTTAGCAAGTTTTATAACAAACTGTGATCATGATGTGAAGATGCACCTTAGATTTAATTACTCTTTAGATCATTTTCACAATTATTGGCTGAAATTTATATTAAGACAATATTTAATGTATAACTAACTGAATGTAAGAAAGGAAATCTTCTGAATGAATTATATATGTCCACGCTTTGATAATCGCTTCACACACCCGTAGGGCGGTTGATTGCACTGCACCTTCGGGTGCAGGGCTGTTAGTTTACCTGCTCGGTACCTCTTTCACCAGTTTTTCTTTCTTTCTTCTATCACTTCCAACTTTTCCGTAATGGCAGAAGCCAGTGCTATTCCATCAACCTCGACCCGTACAGGGTCTGATGAACCGGCTGCTACGGCCAAACCAAGCACCTCCACTGGAGGATTAAGGAAGAGGAAACCTTGCCGACAACGCTACGGCGGAAAGGGCAAGGTAGTCCTTCTAGAGCAACAATCTGACCAGGGCGCCTCGCGGGAAGCTGTTTCTCGTGCAGGCAAAATTTCGGAGTCTGACTCCGACGACGAGCGCAATAGTGTGCGCAGCTTTCATTCAAGGAGCGGGAGAACATCCGTGCTCTCCTGCAACTCAGCTTACTCTTCGGCATCTGAGGGAGGCCGGGAGCCCAGCTCTTCGGACCTCTCGTCGGATGGCGAGGGTGAGGAGTTCCGTGAAGTAAGGTCACGGAGAACCAAGAGAGCAGCAAGACTGGCTGCAGAGGGCGTGCCCTCTGGCCAGTCTTCTCGACCCACCTCCGGTCAGAACCAGGCTGGAAGTCAAAGGCGGCACATACCGCCTATCATCGTGGACAACTTCTTGGGGTCGGTAGGCTTCCTTAAGGAGGTTATGCCGACCCTCGAGAACGAGTGTTCGGTGAGAAGGAATAAGAGCCGTTTTGTCTTCCACGCTAAGAACGAGGGGGACTACACCAAGATTCTGCTACAACTCAAGCAGAGGAAAATTCCTCATTTCACCTTTGGCCTGAATAAGGCCCGTGATGTACGACGAGTCATCCGAGGGTTACCCGCGGACACTTCCGTGGATGACATAAGGGCAGACCTCACCCGCCAGGGTATCACCCCTAGAATAGTGAAGCAGCTCACTCGACCTGCTCCAGATCGCCAGGGAACTAAAGCTCGCCTTCCCCTGTTCCTAGTTGTGGTGGAGCGGGTAAACGACCCCGAGGTCAAGTTGGATGATGTTCGCACCATCTGCTACCTCCGGGTCACTCTGGAACCAGCCAAAGGCTCTGGCGGGCCCCCACAGTGCTACAGATGTCTGGGATTTAACCATTCCAGCCTCTTCTGCCACCGTAATCCTCGCTGCTTGAGGTGCGGTGGGACCCACCTCAGAGAGGACTGCCCCCGTGCCATCATGGAAGACCCAACCTGCGCCAACGGCAAAGGAGGGCACATAGCGTGCTATGGAGGTTGCCCTACCAGGAAGGCGGTTATTGCCTCTAGGAGACCAGCTCCAGGGCCAATAACCAAGAACACCGGTTCTGAGCCAGTAGCGGAGAGGGCAACCTCTTCCATAGCACCACGGCAACAATTGCCTGGCTCCAATAGTGCCCCATCCTTTGCTGAGGTGGTGCGCAAACCAGCCGGTGACTCGGCGACATTGCGGGGCAAGACACAAACCCCCAAGAGTGCACACACACGCACAGAAAAAGCAAAAAAACAACACAAAGCTCCAGCCCCACCTAGAGCCACTCCCAGAAGGGAGGAGGGTCGTGAGGCGGCCAGAAGGGCGGACTCGGATTCTCAGGCTGGGAGCGGGTCTGGTGAACCCAAGCCCGCTCGACAGATTAGGGACGAGAAAGCCAAAGGTAGACCAGCCCCAAGACACTCCTCACCTTCGAAGTCCCAAACTTCAAACACTACGCCCTCCACCTCACCACGGTCGGAGTTGCTGACGTGGCTGTATCAACTGTTACAGTCCCACGGTGAGCGAATCTGTGAACTGCTGGTGCGGTATACCTCCACGACAGACCCCGCAACCCGCATGGTGACAGCCATGGAGGGGCTTGCCCTTCTGACCTCCTTTACCGCCCCGGCCCAGAATGGCAGCACGAACTAGGTCAAGCACCTCGTTCAGGTTCGCGTTCTGGAACGCGGCTGGAGTGGCGGTTCAACGGGACGAGCTCCTACATTTTGAAAGATCCAATGTTTTGGACCTCATCTTGGTGTCGGAAACCCATCTCCGCCCCCAGATCCCCTTCCATCTCTCGGGGTATCACTGTCTCCGAACGGATCGCGCTGGCCGCCGAGGAGGGGGCACAGCGATCCTGGTGAGGAGAAGTGTGGTCCATCGAGCTGTCCAGCTTCCACAACTCCAAACACTTGAAGCCACGGCAGCCTGCGTGAACCTTGGCGGTTCTGAAGTCCTGGTAGTATCAGCCTACCATCCTCCCCGCTCACAGTTCATAGCCAATGACTACCAATCCATTCTTTCTTTACATCCCAATGTCATTATGGCCGGGGACTTTAATGCCAAACATCAGCGTTGGCATCATGGTCCCCGAGCGGATAGGAGAGGCAGTGACATTATCCGCATGGTAGATGCGGACCCTCACCTTCGAGTTGAGGGCCCATGGCAACCCACTCATTACCCGCGTGGTCGGGGTCGCCCATCTCATATCGACTTCGCTATCATCAAACGCTTTCCATTTCATCTCTCACTCACTTCGCTTAACGCATTACATTCAGATCACAATCCAGTACTTGCTGAGGTTAATACACGGATTGCCAATCACGACGTCACGGTTCAAAACCGGGATGTGGACTGGGATTGCGTCAAAGTCTGCCTGAATGACTCCATTCCTCCCAACCCCAACATAACCGACATTCCCTCCCTTGAGGCTGCGGTCTCGTCCTTCACCTCAGTCGTGAAGCGAACGGTCCGCAACCTTACAGTTATCACCCCAGCTCCACTTCATCCGGATGTTCTTCCCCTTGACATCCTACTACTCATTCGCCGTTCTTGGGCAGCAAGGCGGCTCAACCAGAGACACCGCACGCCTCATAATCGAAGGCTTCATCGGCGACTGTGCCGAGAGGTTCGTGCCCGCCTCCGTGAGCACAGAGTGCGCGCGTGGGAGGACACGATGTCTCGTATGAACCTCGAGGATGGAGACGTGTGGAGGGTCATTAAAAGACTTCGGAACCGCCAAGGGACACCAAACTCCCCACTCCAGGGTACCCAAGGCCTGACCTACGAACCACAGGCCAAGGCTACGGTGTTCGCCGACTACCTTGAGAGGACCATGAGGCCTAGAGAAGACCCCCAGGACCCAGCCTTCTCTGACCGCGTTAGGCAGGAGGTACGTCGATACTTTCGGCGACCCCCGGCTGAGGCGGACAGACTCCCAGTCATAAGACCCAGTGAGCTTCAGGGCGCACTCCGGCGCCTCAAACCAAAAAAGGCAGCGGGACCTGATGGCATAACGCCACTCATGCTCCGCCACCTTCCCTTCAGGGCCGTGTTATTTCTAACCAAAGTCTTCAATATGTGTCTCTCTCTGAGTCACTTTCCACGTAGTTGGAGAGAGGCTCGGGTGATATGCATCTTGAAGCCAGGGAAAGACCCGGTTAATCCTGCCAACTACCGCTCCATCAGCCTCCTTTCTGTTCTCTCGAAAGCTTTCGAGAGACTTTTCTTAGCCCGCATGTCCCCACTTCTGGGTGACATACAAGCTATCCCTCCTCACCAGTTTGGCTTTCGTCCTGGGCATTCCACGTCTCAGCAGTTGCTGCGCGTGGTGGAGGCTGCAGCCCTGGGTTTCCAGGACAAGGCATTCACCTCGGCGGTTTCTCTGGACGTGGAAAAGGCTTTCTCTACGACCTGGCACGCGGGTCTTCTGTACAAACTCATCCAACTGGAGCTACCCACTCAAGTCATACACCTTCTTCACTCTTTCCTAAAACATAGATTCTTCACTGTCACAGTGGCGGGAAAAACATCTACACGAAGGTCTATCCGCGGCGGAGTCCCCGAAGGTTCTGTGTTATCCCCGACGCTGTATAGCGTCTATGTGGCTGACCTTCCCACTGAACAGCACGTCAACATAGCACAGTATGCTGACGACGTGCTGCTATTCTCAACAAACAGACACCCACGCAGAACCTTCAACCCCATCCAAAGATATCTAATCCTCCTCCAGGAATGGTGCACGCTTTGGCGATTGTCCATTAATACGGAGAAAAGCCAAGCGATATTGTTCACCAAGCGCCGCTTTCCCGCCAACTTCCCCCAATTTACCTACTTCGGGCAAAGGATCAGATGGGAGAATTCAATCAAGTACTTGGGAGTGAAGCTGGACAAGGGCCTAACTTTTCGGGAGCACATCCAGGAGCAAGCTCATCGGTCGTGTGGTGCCGTGGCATCACTATACCCTGTGCTTCGGTCTGCGATGTCTGTTCCCCTAAAGTTGCGCCTCTTTATGGCTCTGGTCCTCCCTATCATGCTCTATGCGTGAGAAGTCTGGGGTATGGCCGCAGGCTCACATCTAGTTCTGCTCCAACGTGCACAGAATAAATGTCTTCGGATTATTTATTCTGTCTGTACAAGGTTCCCCTTGAGATTACTTCATGAGGCTTCATCCCTCCGATATGTGGAGGATGAAATTAGACGCCGGGCGACAAAATTTTTCGAGGGTTTGCCCCAACATCAGAGCGCCCTAGTCAGATCCCTTGGGGATTATGTTCCTCGTGAGCGTCGCTATAAGCGATACCGGTTACGCCGCATGTCTTGCGGTCACTACCGGTAACCATATGATCTCCATTCCAGCCTAAATTAAATTTCAGCTACTCCAAAATTGTCATTATGGAATATTCAAAATTATTCAAACCTTCTTCCTAGTTTATTAACTAACCCACCAGCGGTGCTCGCTGTCCGTAGCACCCGGTTCATCATTCCCTGAGGAGCAACAAGCTACCTCCCTACACTAACCCCACTTAAATTACACCCGTCATTCTGCAACATCCACATCCCGCCACTACGTGGTTAAGCTCTTCCCAGAGCAGGTACACGATTTGACCACCCTTCGGGCTGTTCCAAACAGCCTGCCAGATTTGTGTCTGTCTGTCTGTCGCTTCACATTATCGTTGGTTATTCGGAATTTTCTGACGAAATTTTGTTAGAATTTGTCAAACTAAAATGATAAAGAGTATCTTAAATTTGTATTTTATCCAACATATACAAGGTTTTAGATTATTTCACTGGATACTCAGAATGGAACGTTTGGTTCGAGTGGAATATATTTCAACCTCATATGATTGTGACACAAAAAACGCAAGTATTTCAACCTTTCTAACACTGTGTTTGAATTTAACGTGTTCTGTAGTGAGATTATAATATGTAAGTATAACAACGTGGAGCTTAAAACTTCACTTATAGGACCCCATGATACTTTTCTTATAAATTGTCCGGGATCGCGATTTCATGTAAAACTTTTACATATCCTCAGCCGAAACAAAGTTTTTGCCGTTAAATTCATTACGCGATGTTTGTTTTTTAAAATAAATATATTTTCCCAAACCATTATATCTATCGGAGCATTTACTGGTTTTAATCATTTAACTTCAGGATTTATTTCATGGTTAAATGACTAAAAATGATCTGCTACGGCCGATTTATCTGTTTGTTTATACTTAACGAAAATGTTATTTTGTTCTGGTTTCTAAATTACGTTTTTTCTTTCCAATAGAAACGTTATCACAATCGAAACAATTAAATTCATAAATACCAGATATTTTATTAATAGGAATTTTATCGTTTTATAGAAATGCGATACATTTTAATACGATATTTATTTTGAGGTAATAATGTTATACTAAACTCTTTAAAAATGTTTTCAAAATGTTTATTTATGGTAAGTAAATTTTTTTCCCAAATTTAATTTACCAAAACACGCAATTAAATAACGTGGTTTCAGCTGACTTTTCAATTTTTACAATCTAGTAAACCATTCTCTAATTCAATCCGATATCTAATAAACTATCTGTTAGTTTGAACGTCATAAATTATAAGCGACATTATATGAATAAACAGTGACAATTGTATAAGAGCAATATCTTACAAGTAAACAAGGTTTGTACTACAAAACCTATCCTTAACAACAAAATTGTGACAATTTATAACTATTTGGTTAAAATACCAATACTTAATATACTGACATGATAAACAAAAAGTATATTTTGTATTTTCTGTGTATGACTTGTGAAGTGATCGTCATTCGAAATGACTTTTGATTATTTCTTATAACTGTTAAAACATAAGATAAAAGGAAAACAAAAGAGCAGAAACATAATGTACCTCAACTAACACCAGTCATTAATCACATTCCAATTATTGGTTACTTAGAACTGCAAATTTGTAATGACTTTGCATCTCTAAATTGCAAAAGTTCCTTATTGTGTTTGTTTTTCTACAATGTAATAGCACTGAATTACAATAACAGTACATACCAACCCGACACTTAAACATATAAGTGTATGATTACTCTCCTGTATATCTAAAACCAAATGTGCAATCAAATATAATTATATATAAATTTACAAAAAAAATGGAGCAGATGAAAGACTTGTTTCTCGAAGAATGAGCTGAAAAGGCAGCGTAAGGAAGATAAGTACCTTTCATGATAGATATATATTTTATAGGTCCCTTACTTAAGAAACATTCACTACTTTCTACTTTTCCCAGTTACTAAGTCCTTTTGTTGAATAACACACTTAAACAGTTACTTACATTCTTCGTGTAATCATTAAACTCCTTCAGGTCATCTTCAGTATCGTTCTGTCACTTTTACAACACACGATTCTATCTGCACTCATAAATTCTATATGACACAGTTATGATGGAAGTCCACGTCACATTTTTCACAATTTTACTATAACCAGCCTTCGCTACCGTCAACTATTTCAGTGTACTCTCGCGTTAGCTCCACCAGACTTTACTACCCGCTCGTCAACTGTTTACAGTCAAGCATACTACACACGCGGAACACGTCAGATCACCTTGGCCAACAGGAAGGAAGTATTTGTACGTAGAGAACGTGTGGCACTCTACCCAGAAATTCAGATCGAGATGTATATGTACGTTTTGAAGGACACCGAATTAAATAAAAACAATTTTGTAGAAATATTCATGTCCGTAGATGTACAAAAGAACATCATAACACCAAAACAGAAATCAGCTTAATTCCCGTGGTATGCAAGTTGAATTGCTTCTTAGAATGGGGCACATAGATAACAAGAAACATACTGCCCGTTATATGGAACAACTTTTCAAAAACACTTCATACATTTTGTCATTTCATTATCAATTTACGTCCTCCGAACTTAAGACAAATCGGTCTCTGAGTAAAGTGATTTTAAACTTAATACAGGTTACATAGAGCTTAGAGTTACCACTATTCACCTTTCAGGACAAGCGAAAACCTCCAACGTTGTCATATCCGTCGATGAATGAAATGATGTTCAAATGAGTACAGGGTACATGGAGCTTACAGTTACTAGACATTCATCATTCAGGATAAGAGAAAACCTCTAACGTTATGTCATATCAGACGATGAATGAAATTATGTTCGAGTACAGGGAACATGGAGCTTAGAGTTACCAGACATTCATCTTTCAGGATAAGGGAAAACCTCCAGCGTTAAGTCATATCAGACGATGAATGAAATGATGTCCAAATGAGTACAGGGTACATAGAGCTTAGAGTTACCAGACATTCATCTTTCAGGATAAGAGAAAACCTCCAGCGTTAAGTCATATCAGACGATGAATGATATGATGTCCAAATGAGTACAGGGTACATGGAGTTTAGAGTTACCGGACATTCATCTTTGAGAATAAGAGAAATCCTCCAGCGTTAAGTCATATCAGCGATGAATGAAATGATGTCCAAATGAGTACAGGATACATAGAGTTTAGAGTTACCAGACATTCATCTTTCAGGATAAGGGAAAACCTCCAGCGTTAAGTCATATCGGACGATAAATGAAATGATGTCCAAATGAGTACAGGGTACATAGAGCTTAGAGTTACCAGACATTCATCTTTCAGGATAAGAGAAAACCTCCAGCGTTAAGTCATATCGGACGATGAATGAAATGATGTCCAAATGAGTACAGGGTACATAGGGCTTAGAGTTACCAGACATTCATCTTTCACGATAAGAGAAAACCTCCAGCGTTAAGTCATATCGGACGATAAATGAAATGATGTCCAAATGAGTACAGGGTACATAGAGCTTAGAGTTACCAGACATTCATCTTTCAGGATAAGAGAAAACCTCCAGCGTTAAGTCATATCGGACGATAAATGAAATGATGTCCAAATGAGTACAGGGTACATAGAGCTTAGAGTTACCAGACATTCATCTTTCAGGATAAGGGAAAGCCTCCAACGTTAAGTCATATCAGACGATGAATGAAATGATGTCCAAATGAGTACAGGGTACATAGAGTTTAGAGTTACCAGACATTCATCTTTGAGGATAAGAGAAATCCTCCAACGTAAAGTCATATCGGACGATGAATGAAATGATGTTCAAATGAGTACAGGGTACATAGAGCTTACAGTTACCAGACATTCATCTTTCAGTATAAGGGAAAACCTGCAAATTTAAGTGATATCGGACGATGAATGAAATGATGTTCAAATGAGTACAGGGTACACAGAGCCTAGAGTTACCAGACATGCATGTTTCAGGATAAGAGAAATCCTCCAACGTTAAGTCATATCGGACGATGAATGAAATGATGTTCAAATGAGTACAGGATACATAGTGCTTAGAGTCACCAGACATTCATCTTTCAGGATAAGAAAAAACGTCCAACGTTAAGTCATATCGGACGCTGAATGAAATGATGTTCAAATGAGTACAGGATACATAGAGCTCAGAGTTATCAGACATTTATCTTTCAGGATAAGAAAAAACCTCCAACGTTAAGTCATATCGGACGATGAATGATATGATGTTCAAATGAGTACAGGATACATAGAGCTCAGAGGTATCAGAGATTTATCTTTCAGGATAAGGCAAAACCTCCAACGTAAAGTCCTATTGGACGATGAATGAAATGATTTTCAAATGAGTACAGGATACATAGCGTTTATAGTTACTAGAGATTATTTCTTCAGTGTAAGGAAAACCCGAGAGAAACCTTTCATAGGTAATCAGGTAACTCACCCTGACCGAGATTGGAACTCGGGACCTCATGAACGCTACCTGTAAGCTACTGATGCGGGCTTGTCCTACTTCCCTTGTAAATATAAGGAAACATACATAGAGATTTTCTGTAAATGTTTACCTCGAATAACATGAAGTATATACAAACATATGCTCCTGTTATTCTTTGTAGAATGAGTAACGAAAATAATGTGAATAGAAGTCATCAGATTTTTAAAATGTCGCTCTAACTGCCATCTTTAGAATACTAATGCACATTCCTGTACTTCTTGTGATTTCAAGTGAACATCATGGAATTGTAAAAGCAATATACACGAGCCGATATAACTCTCTTATCAGTCTCCATTATCCCCTTGTAGCTAAACCTAAATGTACAATGAAATACATTTATGTATATATTTAAGTTAAACTTGCAGCAGATGGAAAAGTGTGTTTGTATAAAATTTGCTGAAAAAGCATTGCCAGTGAGATTTAGTAACTTTTATTACAAATATATATTTGATAGATCACTTTTTGTAATTACATTGATTGTCCGTGAGAAGAGATTTTTTTTTTTTGTCGTGAAGGGAACAACTTGTCAATCTACCTCGTCTTCCTGTCCATAGATAGCAGCACGTGTCATATCTTATCCAGCGGATGAAAGGGAGTAATTGTTTACGCAGTTTAATAACAAACTTTATTTAGGTTGGTAAGAAACAGTTTGGACTCAATTAGGTTTTATGTCTTACCGAGAGATATTTTGTGTAGTGTATAGTAACAAAATATGGGACAGATAGATAATTGATTGTTAGAAAGGAAAGCTTGCGAGATAAGTACATATCCACATTCCTTGGCTATTTTCTTCCGTAGATTCCTCGCTAATAGTATGATGAACAAGGAATTTTAATTGATTTGTATTAGATAACTCAATGTCATACCCGGGAAGCGTACAACGGATCTCCCGTCTCCGTCTGTCTGCAGTTAACTATTAAGCTACTATAACCAACATGACATTAAATTCTCCAACTTACTCGTATGTTTCCCGATAAACCACTAGGAGTTCTCATATACAATGAGACACGTAACTTTTGTGACGACTTACGATGCTGTAAGTACTTGTTATAGTTACCAATATTAGCTAAATTGATGGAAATTAATTAATTTGTGACAGCAGTTCATAAATATTGCTATAGCTTCTAGCTCGACAGCAATCCGTTTGTGCCTTCAAGTTGAGCTATTTTACTATCACTGCCTTCTCCATCAATTGTTTCGATAATTATTGTGACGACAACATACCAGCACTGTCAAAGGTATTTTACAAATATATAAAAGTATATTTCCTTGTACCAATGTGCGAGCTTTACGAGTTGTCGCTAAGTGATGACTTTAATATTGCTGTGTTTTATTTGATTAGAAGGTGACAATGATAAATTATATAAATACCAAATACAGACTAAATAAACCCGCTATTTAAATACGTAACCAATTATTAGTATCCTTATACCTGAAACTAAATGAGTGGTGAAATATATTTATACATAAAGCTTTAGTAGTCGAAATATGCGCAAGTGAAATATTTGTAAGTTTAATTTAATAGCTTTTCTTATAAACATATCTAATTGATTGAATCTTTGGCAGAAGAGAAGTTTGGTTTAAACAGTACAGCATCTTCCTCTACATAGATGGCAGCAACTGCCATATCTTATCACATGGAAAGAAATATGTGATTTTCTAGCAACTTTTATTATAAATTTTGATTGTGTTCATTAGAAGTCGCTTAGATTCCTTTACCTTTGTTGTATGTATAAATATATTTTACTGTAGTGTATATTCAGAAACTGGGAAGTGTTTAAATGTGGTTGATTGTGCGAAAGGAAGTCTTTTGAGAGAAGTATATGTACACAGATTTTAGCATTTTTCTCTCATGGATCTTGCTTTATAACAAGCGTTGTGTGATTTTGTTGGAACTTTTATCTAATTATAAAAAAAAATCAACTTAGTACAGAAATGTCACCTCACCCATGCGATGTTACATGTGTAGCAAAAGTCCATAAACATTTTTCACTTATATTGTAGAATGACAGAAACTGTTGGTAGCTAGTAGTTCAGTTACTCTATTCACATGGCCTTCTTCATTGATTATGTCAATAACAATCATGACAAAGACTATATCTCTAATTCATTTTAATCCAGTATGTCGACAAACTTCCATCATCATTATTTATGTATCCTGTATCATTATATTTACTTGCACTGTCAGGCAAAGATATTTTACAAATATATAAAAGTATATTTCTTGTATAACACCATAAAATTCTTTATGAGGTGACCACTAAGTAGTAACATCGATTATCACATTGTCTTTGAGGGATAATTGTATGTAAGTGTTTAAGAGTAGATAAAAGTTTATTGAACATCCTGTGTTGTATTATATTCCTGGAAAATACTGAACATAAGTTCAAGTTTGGTATTTAATAAAGTTGACGTTTCTGAGTTATACTTTACACATACAGACGAACACACAGACATTTTTCCAAAGGCAGTGTTTTGTTTTTTATTCAGGAAGACTCAAAGCGTACATTTCCTGTTCATTTGAAGTATTGAAACTTTTGTTGTAATAAAATATTTGCTCTACCTGCTATAAGTACGTGACACAGAAAGTGAAAGTTAATTAAAACAGCTGATTTATCCTTCTACCTGAGACTGAGTTAGTGTAGCCTTCTATGTCAGATGGCAGTTTATTTATGTCATGGTTATTATAGTCTAAATATAATATTGTAACAAAAGTGACAAGAGAGAGTTCACTTTAACTCGTTCAGTTGGCACTAAAATCGTGAGTTCTATGCTAAGTTAATATCACCTTTTCTTTTTCTACAAATACTCAATGTCAAAAGTCTCTTTAATTCCCTCTGTGTCTCTCCTGGACGCACCAAGTTACGCCGGTTGCTATTTCTCTGACGGACACTGCTCTGGATGTCGTCTGACCCAACAACTCCGATATTCGCTGTTCAACTGTTCACTGTACTACACACACTGTATGTACACTTGTCGCTACGGACCTTGAAGGTAGTACATTCCTGAAGACCGAGTCACAAATCTGGACCGTACTACACTACATTGAAGTTGACAACTTCTCTGCTCTTGACTGAACTCTCAGCTCAACATCGTGTTTTATAGCCTGACCTTACAGGAACACACAACTGAGTGAACAAAGAGTTTTCATACAAATTTTTCACCGGACACGTAGTAGTGTTCTGTGTGTGTGGGTCAACCTTAAAAATTATAACCGATATTTCGAGTAAATTATCATAAGTAGTTATATAAGAGGAATATATTCAAAGCTTGTAAGACCTGCAGTTCAGAAGTTAAACATTACACTAATATATGTGAGGGTTTCTTATTTCTTATAAAATATATCTAACTACTTGAACAAAGTACACAGTATCTGCATATTCTCTTTATAACCAAAATTGATAAACTCAACTTTTCGATGTATAGATTGTAAGGTTCTCTTTGTTCCGAATGATCTTTACGTATTCTATACTGTTAAATCATAATAACAAAATCTCCCCTTTAAAACATAGAGTTCTCGCTAAAATACATAATTTATTCTAACTGTATTTCTTCTGGATTTGGAGAAAGCACAGAGCATTAAAATCAGCATATATCAAACCGATTTTTAAACATTTAACATCCTGATCAGTCTCCCAAATCCCCTTTATATAAAATAAAGTTTGGAATGAATATTTATTTATATATACATGTACCTTAAACTTGGAGCAGATACGTAACACAGCATTTGGAGGTGAATGAGCTGTAAAAGCAGTGTGAGTGACATCAAGTAGCTACATGTATTATATAGATGACAATTTTTAGTTGTATTGCTTCTGCCGAGGAGAAATGTTTTCTTTAACGAGAGAGGAAATAGCAAGACTAGCTCCTGCTGTCCATAGATGGCTCTCATATCTTATCGCTAGGAGCAAAATTTGTGATTGTTTATTAAATTATAAAGCAGACTTTCCTTATGCTCATAGGATACAGTTGGATTTAGTTACTTATTCCTTCTATATGTTCAAATATTGTCTATAGTATATCTTAAGAAAAATTTTAATGTATAAGTAATTAATTGTCAGAAAGGAAGGCTTCGAACTCATATACATATAAACACGTAATTACACAATTTCCTCATATGCTGCATACTTTTTAAAAAAAACAGGCGCTTCTACGTCCAAGTGGGTCGCTCTTTCTCGAAGGAGAATATGATGCAGGCTGGCGTACCATAAGCGGCTATTATGTCACCTTTCCTGTATACACTCTTCACCTACGACTTCCCCGTGGACGCCAGATGCAAAGTTGCAATGCATCCTGACGACGCAGCCATATAAAACCATCATAAAAATCATTGCTATGGACTTTTAGAGAAGCAGCGGTACATCGACCGCTTCCTTTCATGGCTTCATGACTGGAAAATCAAAATTAATGCGAACAAATGCCAGCTTATACATTTTACAAAGCGGCGCCCTTTGGCAATGGACCTAACGGTCGATGGTCAAATATTGCACTGTCTTCAGCAGGTCAAGTACCTCGGCGTGACGTTGACACGCACGATGCTTTGGACCACCCACCTAAGAGATAGCGCCAACAAAGAGCGGCAGCGATTAAAGACGTGCGCCCCCATATTTAGGAGCAAACAGCTAAAGCTGCTCTCGAAGATCATCCTATATAGATCCTTTATTTTATCCGTGGTCCTGTACGCCTGCGTAATCTGGGCCAACGCCCCCAAAACCGCCCTAAAGTATCTGCAAACCCTACAAAACCTATCCCTACGTAAAATCCTGTCTGCTCCTATCCGAACAACTGCCACCATTCACCAAGAAACCCACGTCCCTTACATCAACGAGGCCATCAACAAACGTGCCTCTTCCATCTGGGCGCGCATCCGACACCATCAAAACCCCACCATACACAATATTGGGAAAGGCGAACCCAAGCACCGAAAACACGCCAGAATCAAAGCACATTGAAGAAAAAAAACGACTGCAAAATTATGCGCGCCCAGCCCTTCCTGGCTCTGGCCACGTTCCCCGGCAGAGGCCGCCATCATCGGCAGCCCCGGAGTCAGCTACCCGCTGCCTCTCAGCCTAACTGCGAACATTGTAAATATTGTACATAGCCAAGTCTGTACAGTGTAGTGCGTATGATATTGGGACATACGTGGTATGGCGAGGGGTGTGTGTGAGTGTGTGTGTGTGCGCCCGCGCGTGCGTGCGCAAGATAAACGCAGTGTATGTAAATATAAAAACAAGAAAAAGAAAGAGACAAATAACGAGATAAAACTGGTTCTCAGCGGCCTCAGAACAGGTCGCCTTATGGGTTTTAGAGGAACCCCAAAGACAATAAAAAACCATACCCAGAATTATAAACCCATGTAAATTTAGAGCCTGTAAGCCGGGTCCATTGTACCGGCACCAGGCAAGGAAGTTACAAATAAAAAGCTTTAAAGTCTTGTCTCATGAAACGATTCTCAACTTTTCTGATCTTCTATGCTTTGTTGGAACTTTTATCTAATGAACAACTACCAGTTTAGTAATTACTTCTTATTCTCATTACCAGAAATGTACCTGAGCTATACCATTTTACCAGTTCTTATTTGTTACAACAGTCCTTAAACATTTCTAACATATCTTCTAGTTTGAGAGGAACAAATTTGTGACTTTTGGTTCAGGTTTTCAGGTATGCCCTTCTTGGCAGTGAATATTTCACTCATTTATTTTAATCCAGTTTAAACTTAGCATCGTCCAGGCATTGATACATTATGTAGGTGGAACAAGTTCAATCATTGTTATTTATGCAACCTCTATCCTTACATTTACTGGAACTTTAAGACAGAGATAGTTTAGAATTAAATAGAAGTATATTTCTTTTAATAAACAATAGGCTTTGAACTGCCAGATGTTTTACGAGCCTGTCGCTAGGTAGTAACATCGATATCTCATAGTCTTCGAGTGTCAGATTGTGTAAAAACGTCATTTTCTATTGTAAACATAAGTAATTACAAGGAACATTCCCGTAATGTCTATCTTTAGGGGAAGGTTATCTCCCATAAATAATGTGACATTTGTGTTTGTTTGGTTCTTCAAATTCAAATTTACACAAAAGCAAGTCTTTTCTTTTATTAGTCAAGTAGTTTCGAAATGTGTAACTGGAGTAGACTCCAATTGAATTTTTTGGTTGAATACAAATGACATTTACAGACTTAAACGTAGAAACATTTGAACATTTATACCAGAAATTAACTAGTTCAGAAATTGCAAAGTATGGACTTAATTGTTGAGATTTAACGAGATGTATATCTTCTGTAACAAGCTTTTGTCTCACTTTTACGTTTTGGCAAATATACAAAAGTCATTCACAATTGTCGGTGTTCAGAAATCTTCTTTTGTTATAAAGGGACCAAATTGGCAAGCGAGTTTGTCCTGTTGTCCATAGATGGCAGCTCCTGTCTTATCTGATTGTACGGAAGAAAAGTAGTAACTGTTTGATAGTTTTATAACAAATTGTAATTATGTTCAAACAGCGTGTCTTGTATTTAATTATTTTATTGCTTATAGACAAATGTTGATTACAGTGTTTATATTAAGGGAGCATGAAAGCTATAAATAATTGATTGTGAGAAAGGAAGGCCGCTGAAAAGAGTATATATACCGTCTTTATGACAACCATTTCTCATAAGTTTCTTGTGAATAACATGCGCAAATCTTGGTTCTATTGGAACTTTAACCATTTATAAACAGTAAAAAAAAGCATTTATACCTAACAAGCTATGCATGTTTTGTAGTATATCTTTTCCTGATTTTTGTTAGTTTAAACACATTCAGAACTTCCGAAGGTATTTTCTCCTAAAAACACAAAGTACAATATCGTTTGATGTCGCTATCCAGTGAAAGTTTGTCCATTTGTGAAATCTTAACAAAATATTACATATAATGCTAAGCTGAGCTATAGAGACATTTTCTGAAAACCGACCTTGAACGATGAAATATAATACATGAGCCTACTGTATTAGGTACGGGTATCCGCGATCCCGGGGTCCCAAGCCACTCTGGCAACATCGATATGGGTTCCTCTTAGTGCTGAGGGGTCAGATATACAACCACCCACGAGTAGGCCGTACGTGCAGACCCGTATCAGTGGAGTGGTTTGTCCTGGTGGATCAGGGATGCGTATCTGAGCTCGTTCCAGTGACCTTCTGAATTCGGGGGGGGGGGGGCCGCGAACATCCACTACACTACTTTGGTTTGTACTTCACCTAAACGGGAGGTTAAGGACTAACCCGCCCGTAATCAATCGGCGAGGACTAGGTATTGTACCGAACCCCAGGGTGAGTGGGACGGTGAGTCGACTTTACCCGCTGTGTAGCCCTGTCATCCCAATGGGATGACCTTTGTTGGGCTTCGTGGGGAGCACTGGGGGATGAAAGATATTCTATTTTTTATGGCAAACATGGAAAGGAAATAGCTCAGTGCTGTGGTCCTCGTTATTTAGTTATTTTTAGAACTGAGGATGGTCGAAAATTTACTACCGTGAACCCGTTTATTATTCAGAAGGGTTTAGGTAATATTGCTGTTCCTGTAAAGTCATGTACTCGATCTCGCAATGACACGCTCCTGGTCGAAGCTGTTTCTCCGACGCAGGCTGCGAAAATCTTGATAGCCAATATGCTTGAGAGCTATCCAGTACGCGTTGAGTTACACAGGACTCTGAACTCCTCGCGTGGTGTTGTAAACACCAGCGTATTGGACGTTATGTCCAATGAGGAGATTCAGGAAAACTTGTGCATTTCGAGTTCACCGCAAAGAATGAGTTGTACTGGTGCCCACTCGAACCCTGTTTCTTACCTTTGATCGGGTCGATCTCCCGCAAAGGATTAAGGTAGGGTATGAAGCTATTGAAGTGATGCAGTGTATACCCAATCCATTGAGGTGTTATAAATGCCAACGCTTTGGCCACACAAGCGATTCTTGTAATGGAGTTGCTACTTGCGTTGACTGATGATTATGCTTCATCTGTAAAACGTATTAACTTCAGAGGTAATCATTTATCTACCTACAGACAATAACCGCGTTTGATTTAGGAAAAGGCGATACAAGAGATCCGGGTATAGGAGAGGCTGTCCTTCTTGGAAGCCCGGAAACTCTTGCGTATTCGCCAGCCTTCTGTACCTAGGACCGTTCTTGACGTTGACCGTTGACGTTATTGTTGTTGACATAGCTGGACCATTCCCAGTTTCCGACTTAGGCACAAATACCTGATTTTTAATGTAAATTTATATTGAGGAATTAACCTTAAAGAATTAATCCTTAAAGAATTAATTCTCTTAAATACATTACTCCGGTATATGGGTGATTTTTGATTAATTAGAGCCAACTGAACAAATTCAATTCCATGGACGGGATTTGAACCACGGATCTACTGGTTTCCGTCCAGTAGCTCTACCCTTGAGCTGCCATGGTCAACGTGCCTTCCCGACATTAAATTCTCCAAATGAGTGATCATATTTCCCGGTAGACCACTTTAGGGTTCTCAAATTTGAGACAACCACTTGTGGCGAATTGCTATTGTGAGTACTTAATTACCAGGATTTCTATCGTAGATTACTTTTTAATGTAAATTTATATTGAGGAATTAATCCTTAAAGAATTAATCCTTTAAAATACATTACTCCGGTATATGGGTGATTTTTGATTAATTAGATGCCCTACCCTTGAGCTACCATGGTAAACGTGCCTTCCCGACATTAAATTCTCCAATTGACTCATCATATTTCCCGGTAGACCACTTTAGGGTTCTCAAGTTTGAGACAACCACTTGTGGCGAATTGCTATTGTGAGTACTTAATTACCAGGATTTTTATCGTAGATTACTTTTTAATGTAAATTTATATTGAGGAATTAATCCTTAAAGAATTAATCCTTTTAAATACATTACTCCGGTATATGGGTGATTTTTGATTAATTAATTTGAATTAATTAACATGGCTTCTCTCAATGCCGTCCGGAAACGTACTCGATCTCCCACGGGTATCGGGAATCACTGCCCCTCGAGTCCAACCCAATCCGAACAACTCCCAATCACGGACTAAACCTTTCAAGAGGTGAATTGTGAAATACAATTTTATCCTTTATTTTATATAAGTAAGCGTAATACTTATTTTAAAAGCTGCATTTGTTATATTACTGGCGCATCTCTCATTTTATACGGAGATTCTTGCAACAGATCAACAATAATAGTTCTGACGTGCTGTACTCATTTGACTTTCTGTACCTACTGTTCAATAACGATTTTAATAATACCCAATTTCCTTCTATTTCAGATTGTTAATAAATAGTTTCAGAAATTGATCTTAGAAAATTTCAGCCCTTTAAGAGTTGCTCAACATGTGACTATTTAAAAACTGTGTTTGTATGATCCCGAGAAATAGGAAGAAGACAAAGCTAAAGTCAATTCTAAAAATGAAACCAAATAAAGGCCTCCATTTATGAAAACAACGATACTGACTCATTCCAACGAATATGATCCGAATATTTCTTTCTAATTTCAGTCCTGTAATGTTAAGTCACACCGGAGGATGAATGAAAAGATATTCAAATAAGCAATGACGTTTTAATATATTTTCGTGGTCAGAGAACAAAACCTACATAATAACTACTTAGTGAATAACGTATTTGGAAACAAAAGGGACTGCCTTCAATTGTTATAAAGTATTTTATTTAAGCAGATACACATTTTTATATAATGAGACTGTTTGGATTAGTTAATATTTATCAGTTAAAAAAGACATTTAGATTGGAGAGTAGTTCAGAGAGTATTCAAACAAAAATAAAGACATATCTTTTATTTTTATTACAAATTTATTGGAAGTATATTATTATGATAAATATTATTAAGAAGCTTTATAGAAGAATTACGAGATAGTCTGCTTGAAAATAACAGTTTCCACATTTCAAGAAAAATACAGTTCAGTGTCAAAAGTTCTATGTGTGTTGGTGATCAGTATATATTATCACAGATAATTGGAATAAATAAACAGTACTAGTTGTATAATACCACTATACTACAAGTATACAAGTTTTTCTACAGTAACTCTCATTAATAACCATATACAGATGGCCTTTTTAGTTCTAATGATCGTCATTAAGAAGTGGTGAAAAAGCAAGACTGCGTGCTGTTTTCCACAGATGGCTCTAGCTGTCATATCTTATAGCGAGGAGGAAAATTTACAATTGTTTATGAAGTTCTGTAGCGGAAATTGATTTTGTTCATAGGCTATAGCTTAGACTTAAATGCTTTTTATTGCATATAGAGTTGCGTTTTCTGTAATGTGTATTAACATAGCATTGAATGTATAAGTAATTAACTTTGAGAAAGGAAGACTTTCGATATAAATATATATACGCAAGCTGTGACAAAAATCTCATGATTTTATAGCAATAGCCCAATTAGGCTGTATAATTATATTGGAACTTGTATCTAATTATACACAGCAAGATTTAGGAAAGACGCTGATGCTCTCACTAATTTGACCTGAGCCACAGAAATTAATTTCAAATGCCTAGTTTGTGACATCAGTAAATGAATTTTTTATAATTTTTTCTATTTTGATAGGAGCACGTCTATGGATTTATGTTGAGGTACTCTATTTTCATGACCTTCTCTTCTCATTTTCAGTGATTATTATGAATTACCTCGTGCACTGTCAGGCAGAGTTTTCTTATAACTGATAGAGGTACATGTTCTTGTAGACAAAATAGATGTGAATGTGCAATGCAGTGTAATTATGTATACATTTAAATTGGAGCAAATGGAAAATACATTTTCCGAAGAGTGCGCTGAAGGGGCAGTGTGATGGAGCTGAGCACGTTCCATTACAAATACCGTATTTTATCGCGTAATTCCCATTTTTCTCTGAAACATTTGCTATAAAACACTGTGCGAGTGGTACTTCTAGTAATTCAGAAAGGAAGGGAAACATGTAGTATTGTGTAAAAGTTATATAGGTATACAGTAATTTGTAAATGAACTGGATATGTACCACGGTTTCATTGTTTCCTTTCTCCGACTTTTCTGCGGTCTCACTTTGATCACTATTTTAATTTATATCTGACTTAGAAAACATTTTCAGTTTCATTATACCACAATAAGTCGTCCTAAGAAGCAACAATGACACAAGAAATTCCCATTCTTTAAAAACTCTTCTTAATATCGACAAGGTTTATCCACTCGCACCTCCTCGCTATTGATGTCTCTCTTATCCTGCCTCCTGGAGTCAGCTGATGAGATCCCACCTCCATCAATTCTGAATACAGACGTCGAAGATATTATTTGAAGAGTTAGTTGACGCTGGCATCTAAAGTTTGAAGAATAGACGGTAAACCTTCAAGGATTATGACAGGACGGGACTTTCTCCGTTTCATTTTCTCCTCTACAGCCTCCAGCAGGTGACCTCAGCAACTGTCTAGGACAAGAAGTGACTTCATTTGTACCAATGCCCCTGGTCGTCTTTTCCAAACAATCCAGCATCAAACACCTTTATGGTTCATTCACTCCACAAGGCAGCGCTTTCTCTTATTTTACCTAAGAGAGAGGTTGCCTGTTCCACAGACATTGAACTCCATCCCCGCCATTGTCTTCGTTGAGGTCTTCTCCTTATCAACGGGCAAGGTACCCGGGTCAGGAGGAACCTGGAGCTGGCATGGGCAGGGTCGCTCATTTTCCTGCGTGACACTGTTTCCCTTAGGAACGTTCTCCCCTGCGACCCTTGTATATGTCGTGCTTTAGCGAGATCTACATGCAATAAGATGACGAGATTCCTATACACATTCTACCAAGTATCCAAGTTTTATATAAAGCTTCAAAGAGTTTCAAACGTGTCATTTTAGTTGAAGTTTGAAGTAGTATTCTTGATTGTAAGGCAAGAAAATCAAAGCATATTTATATAGTGAAAGGTGTAAAAGATACAAGTAAATAACTATCAGAGAAATTGCCAATACGACGGATAATCAACAAAGACATGATGTTTTTCAAAGTAGTCCCCTCCTACTTCAATGCAGTTATTACAGCGTCTCTATAAATCCTTGAACACGTGCTGTAGAACATTCTCTCAGGTCCTTGAGAATCACCTCACTTTTCTTGAGTACTGCTCCAGAGTTCCTAAATCGAATACCTCCAAGCTTTGCCTTTGCTGACGGGAATAAAAGAAGCCACAGGGTGCAAGATCGGGGCTATAAGGTGGATGTTGTAAGTACACTAACTACACACTTATCACTACGGACCTGGAACGAACTGTATCATTGAACATCGACTCACAACTGTACTACCTTGACTTCTCTACTGTACACTGAACTGCCAGCTCTAGTGACAAGTTCGGCTCCACCTTTCATAGCTTACCGGTCTCGTCGAGAAGGTTAGGGAGGTGGAATTCCCTTGATTTCTGGAGTCCTAAGTAAATAGACATAAACCTTGTACTGGATAGGGCAGTGGCTCCCGACAGTCATGTGTACTGGTTACGTCTGGCTGACCGACCAGCGTCCGCAGACTGCAGTACGTACAGAACCGGGCATTAAGAATGATCTATGATACTGGGCACAGATTCCCGTCTCATGACCAATCCCAAATCTCTTACATCGTAGATATGGTGAGAGAGATCTCGAAGTTCTAATAATTTTGATAAGGTGCATATTATGTCCATGAATACGTTATTTCGTTGTGTAGGAAATATATGCGTATTCTATCAAAATATTGATACTAACTTTCCACCGGAAATATCGTTTAGACTTCTAAGCCTCCTATAAAACGATTTTAATAAGTTTTCATTGAGTATGTGTGTATGTGTGTGAACAGTATGTAACTGGCCACAAACATACGCAATAAGTAGAACATGGTACATATAGAAGTCGACAATTTTCCAGGAATGCAGATATGTATATGTACATACGTTTCGGCAATTCTTTCTAAGAAATTGCTATTGTCTAGGAGGTTTCATCACAAAATTTAATTGTGTTCATAGATGATCGCTTAGAATTAAGTAGTAGTTATTCTAAATATAGAGATATTTTTCTTTAGTGTATATTCTGATACTCAGAAATGTGTAAATAATTGGTACTGAGAAAGGAAGGCTTTTGAGACAACTATATATACGCAGATTTTTAGCAGCTCTCTGACATGAATCTTTCTTAATCAGAGCTATCCTTAACGCATGATTTTGTTCGAAATTCTATCCCATTGTAAACAACAACCAATTTAGTTGAATTCAGGAATTTCATTGGATTCCAGGTGGCCTTGACCTTGTGTAATTTGCGTGTTACCGAGTCTCTTGACATTTTTATAATTTACCAGTTATTGTGAACTTATTTAGAAAGCTGAAACGCCATTGTTTAACATAAACTAATAGTGTTACCAGTGGCTAAGTATAATCCAGAATTGTGGTGGTGTCAGTGCGTCAAAGAACGAAGTTCATTTATAACCTCAACTAATCTTTGCTTCGTTCTCCATGCGTTCCGTTTACAGTCAAATAGTGCTGTTTTGCGAGTGACTATCCTACATTCTACTAGTTTTTATTAGTAATTTCACCAGCTGTCATGGCCTACGCGGCACATGATACTGGCCAGTTAGTTCGCACATCTCTAAATGTGGTTAGCAATATGGATATTACCTCCGAATCATCAACATTACAGTCTTCATCGTCAGAACAGATGGAGAGCAGGTCCACACTAGAAATTATGTCATCTTATCCTCCACAAAATCCACAGACTTCGTTTCATCAAGCTTCATCACCTTCTACGAGCTCTGGTATAACTACTGTTCACAGTGTAAGTAAATCAGTTCTTCGGCCACCTCAGCTTCAGCTGACACAGCCAACTCACTCACTCGATTCTAGTGTACCGCATGATGCTAACATGGACATTGACATAGTCAAATTGGGTAATCGCAACAGTCGAGAGCAGCGCTCGCCGCCTTCTCACTGCGAAACTCAAAGTAAACGCCTTTGCATGGCATCATCTTCTGAACAGTCTAATACCTCCCGTTATGCTTACGCTATCCCAACATCCAACCAATTCCATGCTTTATCTGAAAGCTCTGACCAGACAAACTCAGCTCCTAACACCACATCCAAGGAGAAAGTTCCACCAATTTGTGTGCGCAATGTTCAGAATTACCAGCTGTTCCTTCAGGATATTAAAAAGTATGTACTCTCAGATTTTCATACTGAGCTCCGAGGTGCTCTTATCAAAGTGTTTGCCTCTACTTCAACCGATTTCCGCCGTCTGACATCCTACTTTACTTCAATAAATCAAGAGTTTTACACTTTCAGGAACCCAGCTGAGAAACCTTTCTCAGTGATTATTCGCAATCTGCCTTGTTCCCTCAGCGATAAGGAAATTTATGATGAACTCATCGCCCTTACCTTTCCTGTCAAAAAGGTTACACGTCTGCTAGGAAGAAACAAACAACCTATTCCGATATGTGCCATTGAGCTAGAAAATACCGATGGAGGTAGGGAAATACTTAACCTCACACGTCTGATGTACAGTGTTGTGTCAGTTGAACACAGACGTCGTAACACCGACCTGCCGCAGTGCACTCGATGTCAGCAATATGGCCACACCAAAAATTACTGTCAGCTGACTCCTCGCTGTGTATGATGTACTGGTGATCACCATTTCTCTAAGTGCAGTAAGTTACCTACTACGCCTGCTCAATGTGTCAACTGTGGTCAGGAACTCCCGGCCAATTATCGGGTTTGCCCCCATTATCTGGAACTGAAACAACGCATCTCCCAGCGACCTCAAGCACAAGGTGCTCTCCGTCTAGCAGCAGCTTCACAGATGCGACCAGGTCAGCAACCCCAACCAATACACCCGCAGCAGTCATCACAACACTCCCAATCCAGGCAACCTCGCCCGCATCAGTCTCCGCAACAAGAATCACCTCCTACCTCGGAACAGCGTTCCTATTCTCAGGCAGTAAGGTCCTCTGCTGCTGCTGCTTCTTCTTCTACTACTTCCTCTCCTCGTCATCAACCTTGTTCTTCGTCTTCTCCCCCTTCACTAAATCAGGAATCTAGCGCATCGTCTTCCTTCTGGTCGTTTCTCACTGACCTCATTAGCAAATTTTGTTCGCTATTCCGCGTCTTTGTTACCCCGTTTCTGCCACAACTAACCGAATATGCTCGCTCACTCTTCTTCTCTCAAGTACCTCATGATGGCAACCCGTAATCTGCTAACTCTTAGACGGCTCACTCTTCTAAATTGGAATTCTAATGGACTACGCGCTAAACGCGCTTCTTTCATCCATTTTCTTACGATGCATAATATTGACATCGCCTGTATCAGTGAGACTCACTTACTCCCTAACGAAACCTTTACTGTTCCTGGATACACAGTCCATCGACAGGATCGGATTGCTCCAAGAGCATCTGGAGGTGTAGCTATTGTGATCCGACGTAACATTACTCACACTCTATATTTTTACCTGGCGTTCCCGAACTTGAAGTGGTAGGAATTAAACTCCCTACAACCGATGGTAATGATCTCACTGTTATCAGCGCCTATAAGTCTCCTAACCGGAAACTAAATACTACTTATTCCTCCTTGCTTTTTCCTGCCAACAGCAGCACCCTTGTTCTCGGAGATCTAAACTGCAAACACTCGTCATGGGGCTGCCACTCCACTAATCCCAATGGCCGACGCCTTTATCACATATTGAACACCTGCGGCTTATCCGTCTTGGCGCCTACAGATCCCACGTATTATCCTACCAATCCTCTTAATACTCCTGACATTCTCGACATTGGCATTCACAAGAGTCTCCCTCTTCCAGCGTATATGTCTACACTAGCGGAACTTGACTCTGACCACTGCCCGGTCTTAATTACCTTTCAACTCACTCCGAACATATTTCCCTCAGCACCACGACTTATTAATGGCTATGTACAATGGGATAAGTTCCATGCTCAGTTGGATTCAGCGCTCCATACTTACTCACTTAGCTCTGAAGCTGACATAGAGACTGCCATTAAACACTTTACAGACACTATATGCCACTGTGTGCGAAATTCAACTACCTGCTTCAAGCGGACTCCTATTGCTTCTTCCTTACCTGCGCCCATTCTTCAGCTTATACATGAAAAACACAGGATCCGACGTCAGTGGCAAAGGGAACGCCGACCTTGGCTGCGTAGGAAGCTTAATGGATTGAACCGGCTAGTAAAAGTCGAATTGGACCGTCATCGCCTTGAGACCTACAAACGACAACTGGCGAGCATCTCTCCGCATGACCACACGCTCTGGGATGCCACTCGACGACTTTTGCGAGAGCCAACTATTATACCAGCTCTGCGTACCACTGACACTCTTGTTACGGAGGTCAAAGCTAAATGTGAAGGATGGTTTCTGAAACAAGTATAGATACTCACGTTTTGTCAAATGTTTGTAGTAATTAAATTTCCTGTTAATGTGTGCATGGATGTGTTATTTTGGTAGAACTTGTATAACTTTATAAACAGCGAACAACTTTGACGTCACGTGAACGAAACACATTTGTACGATATCTGATACTTCGACAGGAATCCGTTTGTGGCTCTAAGTTTATGTATTCTATATGCATGACCTTCTCGATTCAATAATTAGCAACCACACATAGTATATCTTTGTTTGATGTGTAGAGAGTTTATTGAATATCTTGTGTTACGTTCTTGCAAGATAGTCAACATAAGTACAAGTTTGGTATTTAATAAACTTGACATTTTTGAGTAATACTTTACAGTAACAGACGAGCACACAGAAAATTTTCTAAAAGCTGTTTTTTGGTTTTGTATTCAGGAAGACACAAAACGTACATTTGCTGTTAAATTTGAAATATTGAACGTTTTGTTGTAATACAACACGTTTACTAATTACTTTGATTGTCTGGGAGGTAAGAATTACTGTTCACAAAACGACAAAATCAATAACCTAACTCATCTTGCTGTCCACGGATGGCAGCAACTGTCATATTCTACCGCGTTGATGAAAATTTTTAAATATTTACCAAATTTTATAACAAAGAGTAATTATGTTCATAAGATATAGCTTAGATTCAATTGTCTTATGTTGAACGTAGACTAGTATAGGCTATACTGTATATTTAAGACAATATATCAAATTAACTAATTATCTTATAAGTTTAAATTTTATAGATCAGTCTTTTCAATTACGTTCATGAAATATATTTTTGTAGATGAATGCACTAAAAAGCACGTTTAATAATTAGTTGGATTGTCCCGGAGGAAAGAATTACTGTTTACAGAAAGACAAAGTTAATAACGGACCTCAACTTGCTGTCCACAGATGGCAGCAACTGTCATACTACCGCTTGGATGAAAAATTGCAATTTTTTACCAAATTTTGCAACCAAGGGTAATAATGTTTATAAGGTATATCTTAGATTTAATTCTCTTGTGTTGACTGTAGACAAGTATTCACCGTAACGTACATTAAGACAATATAGAACGTACAGGTACTTGAATATAAGAATGGAACTCTTCTGAGTCTATTATACATACACACGTTTTGACAATGGCTTCTCATTAATTTTTGTTACTACTTCAGCTTCTTAACAGGTTTTGATGGAAATTGTGCAATATTATGTCCACAAATATCTACGTAAATAGAAATATGAGTCAAGAAGATATATTTACCTCAAACTGCGAGTTTTAGTAAGACCTACATTTAGTAAGATGTCTAGTTCCGTATTTGATTGGTTTGTCACATAAATATTCAATCAACCACAGATGCTTAAAAATGTGTACATTAAATGGAAGCTCGGAGTCAAATATTTCGTTGTAATGCAATACTTCTCTAATACGTATAAGGGTAGAAGTATTTGAGCATTTGTAGTACTCAACTATCTCAGAAACTGAAAAAAGTAGAAAAGATTGCTTTAACGACATTTTGATCTGCTGTAGTAAGATTTTGTACGACTATTACGGTTTGTCAGATATTTAACAGTTATACAGAACAAATGACACTCGGGAATGTTACATTCATATGTTTACTATGATCTCAAGCTAATGACATGGAATTTTATAAACAGCAGATACAAACACGATTTGAAGAGAAATGTCACCTGAGCCATGCGAAGTTACCACTACCACATTTGTAAGAATAGTCTATAAAGATTTCTGTCATTTTTTCTAGTTTGGGAGGAACTGTTTGTGTCTTATATTTCAGTTATTTTGCTCATATGACCTGCTCTATTCATTGGACCAATAATAATAGTAATTTCGACACAATTATCTCTCTAATTTATTAATCCAGTTTAAACATTGGATAAAATGTTACATGATGTACGTCGTCTAAGTTCATTCATCCTTACTTATGTATCCAGCATCATTGTATTTACTTGCACTGTCAAACAGAGATATTTTACAAATAAACTATATTTCTTTGTGTAAACAATGGGCATAGATACTCAACATAAGTACAACTTTAGTATTTAATAAACTTGAAGTTTTTGAATCATAATTAACACAAAGAGACGAGCTCACAGAACTTTCTTAAACTTTTCTTTTTGTTTTGTATACAGGAAGAGTCAAAACGTACATTTCCTGTTAATTTGAAGTATCGAACGTTTTGCTGTAATATAATACTTGCTCTACCTGCTGTAAGTACGTGGCAGAGAAAGTGAAAGTTAATTAAAACAGCTGATTTATCCTTCTACCTGAGACTGGGTTATTGTAGCCTTCTGTGTC
This sequence comes from Mantis religiosa, assembly GCA_030765055.1. Taxonomy (NCBI): domain Eukaryota; kingdom Metazoa; phylum Arthropoda; class Insecta; order Mantodea; family Mantidae; genus Mantis; species Mantis religiosa. Next base: position 155,909,913 of record CM060956.1, on the reverse strand, counting down.
AGTTTACTTATTTCATGGTTATTATATTCTACTAATAACATTATAACCAAAATGACAAGAGAGAGTTCACTTTAACTCCTTCAGTTGTCACTAAAACCGTATATATTAACTGTATGGAAGAAAAGTAGTAACTGTGAAGTTTTATAACAAATTTTAATTATGCGGTAACGGTGTGTCTTACAATTATTTATGCTTATCGCATATAGACAAATGTTGATTACAGTGTTTATATTAAGGGAACATGGAGGCTATAAATAATTGATTGCGGGAAAGGAAGACCACATAAACAAGTATATATACTGACGTCATGGCTATCATTTCAATTGAGTTCCTTGCGAATAATATGTGTATATCGTGGTTTTAACAGTTTTTAAAGAACAACAAATTTGTAAATTGTGTACTTTAACAAGCTATGCATGTTTTAGTAAGCCTTTGTGTGACTTTTGTCACTTTAAATACATGTAGATCTTCCGAAGGGATTTTCTCCTAAAAACACAAGGTTCTATTTCGTTTGATGTTAATATCTATAATGAAAGTTGTATTAAATAATAAAGTTTGGTCCGAAATGTTGGAACCATTTGTGAAATCTTAACAAAATATTACATATAAAGCTAATCTGTGCTATAGAGACATTTTCTGAGAACCGTCCTTGAACAATGAACTTAAATATCAGCTTTGGTACTTCAAGAGCAAACAATGTTAATAGACACAGATATCTTAATTAAAGGGTCCTCAAAACATGTATATTCACCTAAATGTCTGTATCGATATATGTGTGGAATGTAATACGTAGCACAAAATTATTAATATTGCTGGATTTAAAGTGACTTACGGAATCCTCTTTACATTATTTTCTTTCTTCTTGTGTGTTTTTATATTTATTTCACTTGTAAGTGATATCTGGTAAATATTATTATAAACCAAAAATAGTGCCAAGTCTAGAAGTTAGTAATATTAACACAATTACGTGGACGAAGTATTTGATAAGTTTATTTATTTGTGTATCTCCGTTATAATTAATGAGAGTGTAGTAACATTGTATTATATGTTAGGTATGTACTCAGTCAATACACTTAACAACTAATCACGGGATGTTTGAGGTGGTAATGTTGGTGCTACTGTCTGTACAAACTATTACGTGTTAGTTGAGATTGTCATTTGTTGAAATAATTTTATTACAAATTTACTGTTAAGTACAAAGTAAATAAGAGAATACAGTAGACTTAAGGGATTGTAAATAGTTACAGATCTGGCCGCTAGGCGATGTTCTGATGTTTTAATATATTTTCGTGGTCAGAGAACAAAACCTGCATAACAACTACTTAGTGAATAACGTATTTGGAAATGAAAGCGGCTGCCTTCAATTGTTATAAAATATTTTATTTAAGCAGATACACATTTTTAATAATAAGACCTTTTGGATTAGTTAATTTTATCAGTTACAAAATAAATGTTTGGGAGTAGTTCAGAGAGTATTAAAACAAAAATAAATAAATATCTTTTTTTTACAAACTTCTTAGAAGTATACTATATTGATGAAATTATTAAGAACCTTAGTAGAAGAATAACGAGATAGTGTGCTTGAAAATAACAATTTCCACATTTCACAGAGGAATACAGTTTAATGTCAAAAGTTCTATATTTGTCGGTGATCAGTGTATATTATCACAGATATTTGGAATAAAAACAGTCTTAGTTGCATTATACCAATATATTACAAGTATACAAGTTTTTCTACAGTAACTGTCATTTAAAGTCATATACAGATGGCCTTTTTAGTTCTACTGATCGTCCCGAGATGTACTCATTAAGGAGAGATGAAATATAAATACTGCTTCCGGCTGTCCATAGATTGCTCTAGCTGGTTCTGTAACAGAATTTAACTTTGTTCATATAATTCATGTAATATATAGATGACCATTTTCAGTTTCATTGCTTCTCCCATGGAGAAATGTTCTCATTAAGGAGAGATGAAATAGCAAGACCGCCTCTTGCTGTCCATAGATGGCTCAAGCTCTCTTGTCTTATCGCTAGGAAGAAAATTTGTGATTGTTTACGAAAATCTATATCGGAATTTATTTATATTCATAGGATATAGTTTGATTTGGTAATTGTTTCCCACTATATGGGCAAGTGTTGTCTGTAGTGCCTCTTAAGGTAATGTTTAACTTGTAAGTAATTAATTGTTAGAAAGGAAAGCTTCTGATTCAAATACATATAAACACGTAACTACAAAATTTTCTCGTGAATTCCCTGTCAATGCCATGTCTCATTTCTGTTTTGTTGGAACTTGTATCTAATTATAGAGGAATTATGTCTAAGATTAATGTATTTTGCGCTCACTTATGACAGCTATTTCATTTGTACTGTGTCATGTGTAACAGCTTGTCATTCCAGTTGAAGCTCGGAGTCGCATTTTTGGTTGTAAGGAAGTATTTTTCTACATAACACGTATATGGCGAAAAGAGCAAATGGTGGAATTGTTTAAACATTTATATCAGTAAATAACTATCTCAGAAGTTTCTAAGTAAGAAACACAAGATAAAGTATACGTCTTTTGTGGTAATATTTTGTCCAAATTTACGTTTCTCAGTTGTGTAGTCATTGTTAATAAATCGGAATTCCGAAGAGATTCCCATAAAACACATGGCCTTCTCCATGAATTGTATCATAATAATTACAAAATTATTATACCTAATTTATTTTAGCACAGTATGTCGGCTAATTTCCATCATCGTTATTTGTGTATACTTACTGGAACTGTTATACAGAGATATTTTACAAATAAATAAAAGTATATTTTCTTTTTTAAGGAATAGACTTCCAAAATTTACCTATTCTAGGCCAAGAGTTGACTAGGGTTGACTAGGGAGTAGATTGAGCAGGGCGTACTTCATAGTAAATAATAACAATACATACCGAACCGATTTGTATGATCACTCTCCTGTATTCCCTTATATCTAAAACCAACTGTGCAATGAAGTATATTTATGTATACATTTACATTAAACTTGGAGCTGATGAAAGATATGTTTCTCGAAGCATGCGCTGAAAAAGCAGCTAAGTACCTAAAACGCTATGTAACTGTCATTATAAATATATATTCTGTAGGTCCCTTTTTAAATTTATAAATATTCCTTGCTTTCTGCCTGCTCCAGTTACTAAGTCTTTTTGTCGAATAACACACTTAAACATAGTTACTTACATTCTTCGTGTAATCATTAAACTCCTTCAGGTCATCTTCAGTATCGTCCTGTCACTTTTACAACACACGATTCTATCTACACTCATAAATTCTATATGACACAGTTATGATGGAAGTCCACGTCACAATTTTCACAATTTTACTATAACCAGCATTCGCTACCGTCAACTGTTTCAGTGTACTCTCGCGTTAGCTCCATCAGACTTGACTAGAGCGCTCGTCAACTGTTTACATTCAAGCATACTACAGACGCAGATCACGTCACACCACCTTGTTCAACAGGAAGGAAGTATTTGTACGTACAGAACGTGTGGCATTCTACCCAGAAATTCAGATCGAGGTGTATATGTACGTTTTGAAGTACCACATCTAAAATAAATACTTGTTGGTAGAAATATCCATTTATGTGTGCAAATAAAACAAAAAGTAGAAACCAAAACAAAATGTAGCTTAAATATAGTGGTATGCACGATGAATAGCTTCTTAGAATGGAGCACATAGATAAAAAAATTATGCCAGTTATATGGAGCGATTTTTCAAAAACTCTTCACCAAAATTTTTTATTTGTTTTTAATTTACGTTATCCAAACTTATGTCACATTAGACTAGGAGTAAAATGATTTTAAAATGAATAAGGTGTGCATAGAGCTAACAGTTGCTAGACTATCTTTTTTCAGGATAAGGCAAAACCTCCAACGTACAGTCCTATCGGACGATGAATGAAATGATGTTCAAATGAGTACAGGATACATAAGGTTTATCGTTACTAGAGGTTATTCTTTCAGTGTAAAAAAATCCCGAGAGAAACCTTTCACAGGTAATCAGGTGACTCACCATGACCGAGATTCGAACTCAGGACCTCATTAACGCGACCAGTACGCTACTGATGCGGGCTTGTCCTACTTCCCATGTAAATATAAGGAAACATACATAGAGATTTTCTGTAAATGTTTACCTCGATTAACATGAAGTATACACAAACATAAGCTCCCGTTACTTTTTGTAGAATGGGTAAAGAAAATAATGTGAGTAGAAGTCATCAGATTTTTAAAATGTCACTCTAACTGCCATCTTTAGAATACTAATGCACAATCCTGTACTTCTTGTGATTTCAAGTGAACATCATAGAATTATAAAAACAATATACACGAGCGGAAGAAAGGGAGTAACTGTTTACGCAGTTTTATAACAAATTTTATTTAGGTTGGTAGGAAACACTTTGGATTTAATTAGGTTTTATGTCTTATCGACAGATATTGGCTGTAGTGTATAGTAACATAATACGGGACAGATAAATAATTGTTTGTTAGAAAGGAAGGCTTGCAAGATAAGTATATATCCACATACTTTGGCAATTTTGTTCCATTGATTCCTCGTTAATCATGCAATTGAATCGTATGCTTTTGTTGGAACATTTATTTAGATGTGATGAGCAACGAATTTTAGTCGAATTGGATTAAATAATTCAATGTCATGGTCGGGATTTGAAGCACGGATCTCTCGCGTCTGTCTGACTGCGGTTAACCATTAAGCTACTATGACCAACATGACATTAAATTCTCCAAATGACTCGTATGTTTCCCGATAAACCACTAGGAGTTCTCATATACAATGAGACACGTACCTTTTGTGACGACTTACTATGCTGTAAGTACTTGTCATAGCTAACACTATCTATGGGGGCATTTGATACCGAAATTAAGGTTTGCCAGAAGTAAAGAATCATGATGGATGTTGCGGCATACCCGCATGTCAGATTTCAATTGGTTGGTGTTTACTTTTGATTTGGGTTCTAATTGGAGCTATGAGATCTCTTGTTCTTCAGGTGAATGGTTGTAGGAAATGGATTTGTTGTTTGTTGGCTGCTCAGTTGTCTCAATAATACACTGGTTCGTTGCAAAAAATTGATTTAATTCTCACTAAATTCGTTGATTCAGATTGATTTGTAGCGGTGAACACCTGTTACTAAACTCCCTAACAGAATTCTCTTAATTCTTTATACGGCGAATACTTTGCTATTATAAACTTCTTCTGCTGCTTCTCTCACGCTGGTTGCGTTATTCTTGACTTCCCTACATTTCGGACTTAGAAATCTTTACGACCTCTTCTTCACGTGCACTAACACGTCTTTCCCCTCGTAGTATGACTGTTGAAGTGATTTACATTTCGGACTTAGAAATCTTCCCTACTTCTTCTTCACGCGCCCTAACACATCTTTCCCCTCGTAGTATGACTTTTGAAGTGATTTACATTTCGGACTTAGAAATCTTCCCTACTTCTTCTTCACGCGCCCTAACACATCTTTCCCCTCGTAGTATGACTTTCGAAGTGATGTTTCGTCTACTCTGCGATTCCGTTCGTACTTTATTCTGATCCCTACTCTAACCCTTATCACATGACCAAAATAACTCACCCTTCTTCCTATTCCTCAAATCTTACATTATTATTGGTTTCTCATTTTATTTCGATTTTTCTTTATTGGTTAGCAAAACTCATCGAACTCATTGTCGTTACATCCCACCGTGAGTTGGGTCACGCCTACCCTGGGCTCTTTGTAACGGTATACATCGTTATCGCCTCAGCAAAGTAAATCCTTTTAGGTCTTACGCTTGACCGCATCTAGAAAACCTTATTGTTCCTACACATTTTTGCTTATAGTTCTCAGACATTGAACCTTTCCTTAAACAAAGAGGCTAACGGTCACCTCTTCCTGTCTCCCCGACTTGTGTTCAGATTTTACAGAAATATTTTCTCTCCCTTACATGGATTCTAGCATGTTAGTTGTCTTAAATTATATTCTTCCCATCTTATTCTTAATTAAACCGCTATTTTAATCATTACTCTAATTTCATTCTAATTTCATATTAATATACCAATATTTTATATTAGTTTAGCAAAGCATTTTCATTAATTTATCTTCTTTTTAATTCTCGTGATTTCAGTTCATTCGCCGCCTCTTAATCGCTGTCTGATACTGCGGTTACATAATGCCCGTTTGACAAAAATGAAATACCCATTATTTAAATTTTGTCAAACCCCCGTCATGACATTTCCTCCTTATATCTTATAATTTCTCATTCCCTACTTGAAACATTTTCCGGTGGTCACCGTTTCCCTCATCTTCATCAGTGTGTTACTTTATACACATAGAATGGTCAATATGGTACATCATATACATAGAATTATAGATATGATACATTACGTACATAGACAAGTACACTGTCGTATATGTGGTTATTACCCTATATACAAATAACATTCGTGATACCTCAACTATATATATACACTTCACTGAATTATCCTTGTCTCACTTGACATCAACTTGATTTTACCTTATTACATTCCTTAAGTACTACATTAATGTTACTATATTACAGTTTACAATATTACATTTTACATTCAATGATTTTTTTTTATTATATTAACTTATTGGGACGTTCCTTTATCTTTCAGTCCTTCACCGTAAGAACATTCGTCCTCACATTATTATATTTTGCGTAACGATGTCCAAATATGGTTACCTCTACCTGCACTCAGTTGTCTACCTGTAATCAGGTGGTTCGTTTACCTGACAGTAAACATTGGCAGTTCATTGTCCTGTCTTTCCACTTCACTTTTCACTCTCAACTTTCTTTCACTTTGTCACGCCTAAGTCTGTGACCTTTACAATAACAACATAGCCTTTTGGCACATGAATACATCAGTACTTATACTATATTTACATTCCACAAATTATTTTTTAATGATCTTTCTAACATGTTCATTAGCTGTGGTTATTCTTATTACATTATCATTTTGTTTGTGCACAGGAATTTTGGAACTTGCAACTCCCACGCAGTGTTTGAATTTCAAACGAAAACGTTACCCGTACTAATTATATAACTTTTACTTGGTATTCTTTACATCTTCGTATATATAATTTCAATCACATTCACACCGGTGATTCTTGGGTCTGCTCTGTACTGTTTACAACGTTTTTCTGACGATATGGCCTTATTAGGGAGATGTTATATCTGCCTATCGGTTTACCATTTCTTGGGTGTGATAGAGCATACGCTCTGTCACCAAATATTTTCTCAATCCGGTATGGGCCTTTCCATAGCATATATAGCTTTCTAGTCTTTTTTCCTAACAAATCTGACTTGTCGAACGATTTCACTAGAACTAAGTCGCCGACCTTTGGTTCCCAATTCTTCTTATACCGCATTTTCTTTGCGTTTCTTTTCTCTACTTTTTCCATTATTCTTTTAACAGCATTTTGGATCCGTTCTCGATCTGTCTCGGTTGTCACTTGTATACTTTCCGGAACACCCTCTATTATTGGTTCCGGTGTTAAATTCCTATGCAATTGGATAGGAGCATACCCTGTGGTTAAATTGACTGAATTATTGAATATAAACTCAATATAGTTTATGTGGTCTGGCCAGGTAGTCTGTTTCAATGAGCAAAGGACTCGGAGATGAACACCTAGGTCTTTCATTACGCGCTCGCTTGGATTAGAGCACGGATGGTACGACGTTGTGTTATAGATGCGAATTCCGGCATCCTGAATGGTGTGCACTAATCGTCTTCCATGGTGTATGGACGCGTTATCTACTAATAGTGCTTTCATCTTCCCGTATTTGACTATATAGTCTTTCACTATTTTATTCGCGCATGCTGCACTTGTTAATTTCTTCAGAGGGTATATTTTCACAAATTTCGACATCACGTCGATAAGTACAAATAAATATTTTAATCCTCCTCTTCCTGCAGGGAGTGGACCATATGCATCCGCTGCAACTAGTTCTAATGGTTCCTTCCTGGTGATGGATACAGGGGGTCGATCTATCTTATAATTTAATGATTTTGCCCTCTGGCAGATGTCACATGTAGATATAAAGGTCCTAACTTTCTTGCCTAACCTAAATATGTATAAATGGTTGCTTATGGAAATCATTGTCTTCTCAACGCCAGCATGTATAAGAGCTGTGTGGTAAGCAGAAATCACTAACTCTTCCAGCGCTGCGGGTATATATGCTTTCCAAGCAGGTTTGGAAACACCATGTAACTTATACAATACGTTATTTAGCACTCCGTATTTCTGTGAATTTGCTTGATCTACGGGCAATGCCTTTTCCATAATTTGTTTTAATTTCCAATCCTGGCGTTGTAATTCCGACAATCTTCTCATCTCCTTTGTTAATTTTATACTGAAGGTTACATCCATCTTTAACAATGGTAATTCTGTACCATTACTACTGATATTTTCTGGAAGATTCCCCTGTGGCTTTATACGTGAAAGCATGTCACTAAAGATGTTAAGACTTCCCTGTATATGTTTAATCTCTGGGTTGTAAGCCATGATCTCGTGGATATATCTCGCAATATTTGTACTGGTCAATTTGCAATTTCGTATAAATGATAGGCTGATATGATCGGTGAATATCACAATCCTTTTATTATATATATATTTTCTAAATTTACAAATGGCGTAGTAAATAGCCGTAATTTCCTGTTCTGTTATGCAAGCAATTTTTTCGGTTTTCGTTAACCCTCGGGAGGCTGTGGCTATGACCTTTAATTCTCCAGTCGGTGTCTCTTGGGCTAAAATAGTTCCTAACGCCACCATGGAGGCATCCGTGTATATGAGATAAGGTAAATCTGGATCAGGCCATGTCAATAATACGGATTCACTGAAGAGTTCTTGTAATCTTTTAAAAGCATTTTCTTCTACCATAGTCCATCGCCATTTTCGATTTTTTTCCAGTAGTGCTCGCAACGGTGCGGCTTCCTTTGCATAGTTTATCAGGAACCTTGATTGGTACCCAAGTACACCCAGATAACGTTTTACTTGTTTTGGTGTCTTAGGTCGTGGTATTTTCAAAATGGCTTCCACTCTTTCTGGATCAGGAGCTATATTTTCGCCTGTTATGATATATCCTAAATATTTAACTGATTCCTGGAAAAATTTACATTTGGCCCAATTCAGTGTTAATCCAGCATTTGCTAGCCTTCCGAGCACTAAATCCAAATAAGTAAGGTGATCTTCCACTGTTCTACTGTATATCAATAAATCATCTACGTACTGTGACACATATGTTTCCCTTTGCGTGTTGAGTATTTTCTGCATCGCCCGTAGGAATGCGCTTCCAGAATTAATTAGTCCAAAGCAATTTCTTGTAAACTGGTACTGATATCCTCCGTGCAAAAATGAGGTATATTGCCTTAACTCAGGTTTCAACTTAATTTGCAAAAATGAGTTGGTCACATCTAGTGAAGTAAAATACCTTTGTGCCCCAATACCGGCCAAAATTTGCTCTATTGCTGGGATTCGAAAATTATCCGGAACAATATATTGGTTTATATGACGTCCATCTATCGTCAGTCGTACTGTTCCATTTGCTTTTCTGACTATACATAGGGGACTTATAAATTTTGATGTAGATATCTCCAGAATTCCATCTTCCAACATTTCCTGTATTTTAAGGTTCACTGCCTCCTGTAAATCCAATGGAATAGGTCTGCACTTATATTTGAATGGGGGAACATCATGTATCTCGAATTCATACTCAAAATCACTATAGGTCCCAGTGTGTTCCGAAAATACATTTCTGTGTTTACATAAAATGTTATAAAAAATCTCTTTTTGGTGGTCGTTAAGTAGGTTCGAGTTTGCTACTGTTTCTCTTATTCTATAGGTCATGTTTACATTATTTTCGACTACCTGGAAATCATCTGGTAGGGTAATTATCTCCTGTTCACATGCTTCTGTCTGCCCAAGTCCGTATGACGTCATCTCTAAAAGCCCTTCTTCTGCCGCTACGTACACTTCTTTATCATAGTTTCCCATCTCTTCTGCTTCTAATGGATTCATCTTAACTAGCTCCATCCCTCCTATTCGTATAAATTCTACAAAAAATGTTTCTCCATCTATTTCTTTTTCTTCATCTGTCAATCTTATCTCATTTTCTGCTTCCCTTGAGCTAAACGGAACTTTAACTATGACGTCTTTAATTTTGATTTCCAAGGCTTCCATTTGATAATTCAACTTAGCTTGAAGCGCATACAACACGTCATTACCCATAATAATGTCTACAGATAGCCTATTAATAACAAAACACACAAATTCTATTGTATCCTCCCCAATGGTGACTTTCAAAAGCATTTGTGTATTAATCTTTTGTTTGGCGCGACCTACCGCCAGAGTGCAATATGCACTTTTCACGGGCAATGTTTGCAATTTCATTCCATTGTTTTTTAAGTGATAAAAGAATGCTTGACTTATAGCTGAAACTGAGGATCCTGAATCTATGGTAATGTGCCATTTTTCTTTGTTTATTATTGCAGCAATACGTGGAGCATCTCTCACTTCTTGCAATTCTGTTAAGTGATTGTTTATTTGAGTACCGTTTACTATTTCTGTTTCTGTTTTATTCTGTACCACCCTACTCAGAGCTGTGTCCCTGTTCAAATTAAGAACTAGCGTGTTCATCCGGGTCCGATGCGGGACGTCTTCTATCGCACCCTGGAGTCGTTTCCCGTCTGCTGTGTCGTACCTGGCCTTTCATCCACCCCGGGTGCCGCGTCCCTCGGTGTGGGTGGAGGAGAACGCACCCATTCTCTTGAGAGAAGTTGATTCCTCTGTCTTACTTCAGGTCTGTCCGTATTGTTCTCTCTACCAGCGTCATGTGGTTGATACTGTCTATTAGCTTCTGGTAGTCGGAACGTCGGTCTTGCATTCCCTCTTCGAAGAAATGGGGGGTGACCCCTATTTCCATTCCTAGTTACATGTGCATATCTTATAGGGAAATTATATGAAGTTGAATTTGGTGGTCCCTGTCTCCCTCTATTGTTGTTAGGGAATTCCCTCGGGACGTGGGCATCGTATCTTTGACGAGTAGCCATATGGTTCGTGTTAAAATTTCGGGGATTGTGTGCCCTTTCCCCGTCATGATTATTATTATTCCACGGTCTGTGTGGATTTCTCACTGGCATTCGATTCTCATGTCTATTTTGTGAGTTTTGCGTCCCAACGCTTTGTAAAGCTGTTAACAATGGAATTGCCTCTCTCAATGTCTGAGGTCTTGCTACCACCATGTGATTTCTAATGTTCTCAGGAAGGTGGGGAGTAAGAAGAGAAATCAGTTCGGCTTCCTGTAATGGAGGTTGTAGATATTTACTCATTTGCGAATATCTCAGGAAATAATCAGTAATAGACTCTCCATTATTACCTTGGTATCGGCCATTTGTTATTTGATTCCTTACTTGGTATTGGACATTGGCGTTCCAATACTTTTCTAGGAAAGCTGTTTTGAACAACTCGTAGCTACATCCTTCTCCCACAGTTACTCGTAGCCAATTAAGTTCGGCAGATTCTAACGCCCTTTGAACTATTATCATCTTATATTGCTCGGGTACGCCTCTGATGACAAAATACTTTTCTAAGTCGGCCAAAAATTGTACTGCGTTGTCATTGCGACAATTAAATTTCGGGAGGGGCAATTCGCTTAGAAAATTCATGTGCACTGGTGGGTACATATTTGCGTTTTGCATATTTACTTCGCTATTATTGCTGTTTTGAGGAGAGGCAGAAGGGGCGCTAACCTGTTCGTTCTGCCTCTCTCCATTGTGTATATGTATAGAACAATTGGAACTCTCAGGTACCGGCCCTTGCTGTCCCAGCTGTAAGCCAGTTACAGTATCTCTGATTTGAGATATCTAGCTTACTGTTTCCCTCAACATTTGTGTATTCTCTGATTGAATATTTGTTACACGTGCTACCTTTTCTTTTAACTTCTCCATGTCAGCTGCTATACTATTGTTTACAGTGTCAAACCGGTCATTTATCTCTTGTACAAAAGTTACCTGTGTCGTGGTCAGTTCATCTAATCTTATTCTCTCCTTATTAATTTCCTCCCCTATTCTATTTTCTACTCCTGCAACGAGAGATTTGGTAGCTTCTAGGTCACTTCTTATAGTACCTACTTCTCGCTGCAGGGCGTCTTTTACGGTCTGGATTTCCCCTGTTATTCCTTGAATTCTGACAGTGATTCTAGTTTCTGTTTCTTTCCCTTGGCTTGTAATTTGACTTAATTTTTTGTCCATAGCTTTGCTCTGATCTAGTAATTTAGTCTCTAGTGATTTGTCCATAGCTTTGCTCTGTTCTACTAATTTAGCCTCGAGTGATTTGTCCATAGCTTCTAGTGTTTGGTTCTGTTCTACTAATTTAGCTTCTAGTGATTGACTCTGAATAGTCATTTGCGCCATGAGTTTCTGGAACATCTCTTGTAGATTTTCCATAACCCCAGGATTGTCACTTCTCCTATTTACATGTAAGCTACTTACACCATTTACACCCTCATCTACTGATCCTATAACATTGCTTTCCATTATCTCTTCATTATCAACTTCTAACTCTTTCTCTGTCTCCATAACTATTTGTTCCCCAGAATTTTCCATTTTAAATTTATTCTGTACGATCTTTTTATTTCTCAAAAGCATTGAACTTCCCCTTTAAATTTTCTACTTTCCCTTCCAAAATACTTATTACTAAGACATTACATAGATATTGATCTCAATGAATGATATTACATTTACAAGAAATTTAAGTTGAGTATGTGTAACTCACAGTTCTGTTGTACGGCTGTGGTGTTTATGTGATGTCTTTACCAATTTTTGTCGTGCTGCTCGTCGTCTAGTAGGCTCAGTTGATGTCGAAAGAACTTGAACTTCTCTCTTGGTTGGGGGAAAATTCTATGTAGTTGTTTTTGCCGTCTTCTTCGTAGTCTCTGCTGTCCTCATCGTAGTTGTCGTCGTCGGTCTTCTCACTTCTCCTCGTAGTCGTCCTTCGTCGTCGTTCTTCTCACTTCTCCTCGTAGTCGTCCTTCGTCGTCGTTCTTCTCATTTCTCCTTGTAGTCGCCCTTCGTCGTTACATTTCACCCATTTCCTACAATTCGAAGCCCCAACGTGTCGGCGCCATTATGCGGCATACCCGCATGTCAGATTTCAATTGGTTGGTGTTTACTTTTGATTTGGGTTCTAATTGGAGCTATGAGATCTCTTATTCTTCAGGTGAATGGTTGTAGGAAATGGATTTGTTGTTTGTTGGCTGCTCAGTTGTCTCAATAATACACTGGTTCGTTGCAAAAAATTGATTTAATTCTCACTAAATTCGTTGATTCAGATTGATTTGTAGCGGTGACCACCTGTTACTAAACTTCCTAACAGAATTCTCTTAATTCTTTATACGGCGAATACTTTGCTATTATAAACTACTTCTGCTGCTTCTCTCACGCTGGTTGCGTTATTCTTGACTTCCCTACATTTCGGACTTAGAAATCTTTACGACCTCTTCTTCACGTGCACTAACACGTCTTTCCCCTCGTAGTATGACTGTTGAAGTGATTTACATTTCGGACTTAGAAATCTTCCCTACTTCTTCTTCACGCGCCCTAACACATCTTTCCCCTCGTAGTATGACTTTTGAAGTGATTTACATTTCGGACTTAGAAATCTTCCCTACTTCTTCTTCACGCGCCCTAACACATCTTTCCCCTCGTAGTATGACTTTCGAAGTGATGTTTCGTCTACTCTGCGATTCCGTTCGTACTTTATTCTGATCCCTACTCTAACCCTTATCACATGACCAAAATAACTCACCCTTCTTCCTATTCCTCAAATCTTACATTATTATTGGTTTCTCATTTTATTTCGATTTTTCTTTATTGGTTAGCAAAACTCATCGAACTCATTGTCCTTACATCCCACCGTGAGTTGGGTCACGCCTACCCTGGGCTCTTTGTAACGGTATACATCGTTATCGCCTCAGCAAAGTAAATCCTTTTAGGTCTTACGCTTGACCGCATCTAGAAAACCTTATTGTTCCTACACATTTTTGCTTATAGTTCTCAGACATTGAACCTTTCCTTAAACAAAGAGGCTAACGGTCACCTCTTCCTGTCTCCCCGACTTGTGTTCAGATTTTACAGAAATATTTTCTCTCCCTTACATGGATTCTAGCATGTTAGTTGTCTTAAATTATATTCTTCCCATCTTATTCTTAATTAAACCGCTATTTTAATCATTACTCTAATTTCATTCTAATTTCATATTAATATACCAATATTTTATATTAGTTTAGCAAAGCATTTTCATTAATTTATCTTCTTTTTAATTCTCGTGATTTCAGTTCATTCGCCGCCTCTTAATCGCTGTCTGATACTGCGGTTACAATGTCAAAGGAATGTTGGTTCTTTGTTATGACAAGGGCAAGGCCTTTGAGTCCAGCAGTTGTAGGGAAAGTTGTTATAACAAAAGCAATGTAAGAAACAGCGCCCTTAGCAGTTTCTAAAGGGGCTCACTTGACGTGTATGAATAGGGAATTCTTTGGATCATTTACAATGGCGACAAAACAGCCACAAAGGGATTTTTTTTTGAAAAGGAGCTTCCTGAGAGTGAAAGTTACATATACACACACGCGCAGCTGTGGTCATTCAAGCACTCTTCGGCGTGGAACCGATGTGTGAAGTTCGTGGCTAGGAAGCTATCAGGACAGTCTTCGGCGTGAAGCCGATCAGAAGAGTCTTCGGCGATAAGAGCAGTCCGAGGCGTGAAGCCTATTAGGGCGGTCAACCTGTTCGGTGTTTGATAATTGTCGGTTCATATATACGTGAGTTATAGGTTACTTATAATTTCTCATTTCTAATGTTTGTGCATCTTCAAATTGCAAATTAACGGAAGACGTCACATTTTTCACAATTTTACTATAACCAGCCTTCGCTACCGTCAACTGTTTCAGTGCACGTTCGCGTTAGCTCCATCAGACTTGACTAGAGCGCTCGTCAACTATTTACAGTCAAACATACTACACACGCGGAACACGTCACACCTCCTTGTTCAACAGAAGAGAAATATTTGTACGTACAGAATGTGAAGCATTCTACCCAGAAATTAACATCCAGATATTTATATGCGCTTTGAAGTACCTCGACTAAAAATATTGTTCTAGACATATGTATGTGTAGAAATGAAGTGCATAAACGGCCACGCCGTGGCTCAGTGGTTAGACCGCTTGGCTCTCACCAAGGCGGCCCGGTTACGATCCCAGGCAACCGCAAAGTGAGATTTGTAGTGGACAACACGGCGTTGGGGCGGGTTTTCTCCGGGACCTCCGGTATCCCCCGCCATTTCATTCCACCGGTGCTCCATCTTCATCTCATGTATCATTAGTGTCACCGCCTGCTGTGTCGTATGTAGTAAAAGCGGGCGTTAAACACTTCATATTTCATTTTGAAGTGCATAACACCAAAACAAAAGTCAATTAAATACCGTGCTAAACAATTTAATTGGCTTCATAAAATGGGGCACATAGATTAAAAAAAAACACTACCGATTATATAGAACAATTTACCAAAAACGCTTCCGAAAACATTTTATTTGGTTTTCATTTACGTATTCAAAACTTATGTCAAATTAGAGTAGGAGTAAAATGACCTCAAAATGAGTACAAGTTACAAAGAACTTGGTTTTCCCAGACATTCATCTTTCTGGATAAGGGAAAACCTCCAACGTAATTTCATATCGGACGATGGGTGAAATGATCTTCAAATGAGTAAATGGTACATAGAGCTAATAGTTACCACAAATTTAACATTCAGGATAAGACCAACCATAGTTTTAAAACACGGAACCACCTTATCTGTCTCCCGTATCCCCTTTTACATAAACCTATATGTGCCATGTAATATATTAGCGTAACATTTACAGCAAACTTTTAGGAGAAGAAAAATATGTTGAAAAAGTAATGTGAATGTAATTAATTGTCTTTTATTATAAACTTATATTTGATAGATAATATTTTCTAATTACATGGATTGTCCGAGATCAGAGATCTTCTTCTGTTATAAAGGGACCAAATTGGCAAGCGAGTTTGTCCTGCTGTCCATAGATGGCAGCTCCTGTCATATCTTATTGTATGGAAGAAAAGTAGTAACTGTGAAGTTTAATAACAAATTTTTATGATATTCATACGGCGTGTCTTATATTTAATTATTTTAATACATATAGACAGATGTTGATTACAGTGTGTATGTTAAGGGAACATGGAAGCTATAATTAATTGATTGTGAGAAAGGAAGACCACTGAGTTAAGTATACATACTGACGTTATGGCAATCATTTCTCATTAGTTCCATGTCAATATTGTAAAGCTGCTTGTTTTGTTGGAAGTTTTAACCTTTTATAAACTGCAACAAATAACATTTATAAATTCTGTACTTTAACAAGCTATGAATGTTTTGTAGTACGCCTTTGTCTGATTTTTGTCAGTTTAACACATTCCGAAGGCATATTCTCCTAAAAGCAGAAGGTACTATATCTATAATGAAAGTTGTGTAAAATTATAAATTTTGGTCCGAAATGTTCGATCCATTTGTGAAATCTTAACAAAATGTTACATATAAAGCTAATCTGTGCTATAGAGACATTTTCTGAGAACCGTCCTTGAACGATGAACTGAAATATCAGGTTTGGTATTTAAACAACAAACAATGTTAATAGACACAGATATTTTTTATTAAAGGGTTCTCAAAACATGTATGTTTGCCTAAATCTCTGTATTGATACATGTGTGGAATGTAATACGTAGTACAGAAATTAATATTTTTGGATTTAAAGTGACTTACGGAATCCCCTTTTCATTATTTTGTTTCTTCTTGTGTGTTTTATATTTATTTCACTTGTAAGTGATATTTGGTAAATATTATTACAAACCAAAAATATTGCCAAGTCTAGAAGTTAGTAATATTAACACAATTACGTGGACGAAGTATTTGATAAGTTTATTTATTTGTGTATCTCCGTTATAATCTTTGAGAGTGTAGTTTTATTACAAATTTACTGGTAAGTACAAAGTCATTAAGAGTATACAGTAGATTTAAGGGATAGTATATAGTTACAGATCTGGCCACTAGGTGACGTTATAATGTTTTAATATCTTTTCGTGGTCAGAGAACGAAATCTGTATAACAACTACTTAGTGAATAACGTATTTGGAAATAAATACAGCTGCCTTGAATTGTTATAAAATATTTGATTTAAGCAGATACACATTTTTATATAATAAGCCTTTTTTGGATTAATTAATTATATATTAGTTAAAAAAGCCATTTAGATTGGAGTGTAGTTCAGAGAGTATTAAAACCAAAAATGAAATATCTTTTATTTTTCTTAAAAATTTCTTTGAATATATACTATTATGATCAATATTATTAAGAACATTTATAGCAGAATTACAAGATAGTCTGCTTGAAAATAACAGTTTCCAAATTTCACAGAAAAAATTTAGTTCAATGTAAAACGTTGTATGTGTCTTGGTTATCAGTGTGTATTATCACAGGTATTTGAAATAAATAAACAGTACTAGTTGTATAATACCAATATACTACAAGGATGCAAGTTTTTCTACAGTAAGTCTAATTAAAAAGCATATACTGATGGCCTTTTTAGTTCTACTGATCGTCCCGAGATGTACACGTTAAGAGAGATGAAATAGCAGGGTTGCGTCCTGCTGTCCATAGATGGCTCTAGCTGTCATATCTTATAGTGGCGAAGAAAATATATAATTGTTTATGAAGTTGTGTCACAGAATTTAACTTTGTTGATAGGTTTTAGCTCAGATTTAAATGCTTTTTATTGCATACAGAGGAGAATTGTATGTAATGTACATTAAGATAATACTGAACGTATAAGTAAATGTTTTTGAGAGAGAAAGGCATCTGACATAAGTATATATTTGCAAGTTCTGACAAAATTCTCGTGTCTGCGTCAAATTCAGCGTGTACAAAATAGATGTCTCAGGGCCATGTATTCTGTTTGCTGGAGGTTTCCCGTGAGATACCTTCATGAAGCCTCATCTCTCCACTATGTGGAAGATGTCATTAGGCGCCGGGCCACAAAATTCTACGCGAGTTTGCCTCAACATCAGAGCGCCCTGGTTAGGTCTCTAGGGAACTACAGAACAACCGAAAGACGCTACAAGCTATACCGGCTTCCCCACATGGCGTGCGGGCACACCCGGTAACAATAGAGTATTTATTTCAACCTAAAATTACTACTGTTTGAATTTAATAGACATTCTAAATTAAACTCTTCCTGAAAATTATCACACCAGCGGTGCTAACATAGCGTTGCACCCGAGTTGGCTACCATGAGGAGCTACGGCTAACTCCCTTCTTTTATCTACATTATCTTAAACCACCAACCTGCAAAACCCCACATTTCCTGTCATTAAGTGGTTAAGTCCGTGTAGGACAGGTACACGAATGACACACATCGTGCTGACCCTCAGTCAGCCGCCAGCTACTTGAATGAATGAATTCTCGTGGTTTCCTAGCAATTCAAAGTTGAACATCGATTTGTTGGAAGATTTTTTGAAGCTTGTATATCATTATACAAACAAGATTTAGGAAAGACGGTGCTCACACTTATCTTACCTGAGTCACACTAATTCCTGGAATAATGCTTTCTATAATATTTTCTACTGTGATAAGAGTCCATTTGTGAATTTACGTTGAGGTATTTTATTCCCATAAAAAAATATTTCTTATTTCACAATAATTATTATGAAATGCCCCCTGCACTTGTCTTATCTTGTAGACAAAATAGACATGAATGTGCAATGAAGCGTAATTATGTATACATTTAAATTGCAGTAGTTCGAAGAATGCGCCGAAGGAGCAGTGTCATAGAGCTGAGTATCTTCAATTACAAATTTCGTATTTTATCGGGTTATTACCTCAAACATTTGTTTGAAAACACTGGGGAGTGGATTATGCGAGTGGTGCTTCTAGGAATTCAGAAAGAAAGGGAAACCCTGTAGTATTACTTAGAGGCTATATAGTAATTTGTAAATGAACTGGATAAATACCATGGTTCCATTGTTTCTTTTCTATGACTATTCTGCAGTCTCACTTTCGTCACTAACATTAATATCTGTCTCATATAACACATCATTATCCACATATTATTCACTATTCCACAACATATCGTCCTCAGAACCATCAATGACACAAGAAATTACACTTTTTTAAACTCTTCTTAATATCGACACGGATTACCCACTCGCACATCGTCGGTATTGATGTCTTCCTTATGACTCAAGATACTCGTTCATGTCAGATCCAATACTCAAAAGATGGGAACATGTATTAAAGCTGCTCTGCATTACAGCGATTATTTGGAAGATGTGGAAAATGTACTCGACGTGATGTACAGAAATGTTAGTTAACTCTTGCAATGAGAAGTGTCTCCAGAGTAAGTTAATAATTATTAAATCCTAGCTACAATTACACCAAGTTTCTGTCTTTGAAGACAAATCAGAGAAATAGGAACTGTTTACGTAATAAAGTTGGCGAAATTCAGATTTAATGCTTTTTCTTTCGGAATTCAAACAAGATCCAACAAGGAGAAACTGTAAAACAACTCAGTACCCGTTCAGTAGGTGAAACAACTGTTTTGGATACTGTTTTGTGACTTTATGTAAGGTAGACAGATCATTCACTTTATATAAAGAACAATTTTAACAAGAAACTTATGTAATGTTTACAATGTAAATGATTTCTTGCTCCAGGGAAACATTGAGTTGCATTTGTCGAAACTGTCTGACTGGAGTATTTGTAGAGAGCTACTAAGTTCATAATAACATTTACTTGTTCTAAGTTTTGTTTTAATTAGATCAAATCAGTCCATTGCCACTTTCTATCCGTACTTGTACTTCAATTGTTTACAGAAAACTCGGGACTCATTGTTATATCAGGAACTCGATCGTATGTTGAATTTGTGAAGACATTAATCAGTTAAGTAGTACAGCAAGAAATGTGTACATGAAGACTGTGTTAATTTCCGTGAAAATTAAAAAAATTGTGGTTCAACGTTGCAAATTATTACCGATATTTAGAGTAAATTAACAGTAGTAGTATATAAGAGCAATATCTTCAAAGCTTGCAAGACTTGCAGTTCAGAAGCTAAAAACATTACACTAAAAATATGTGAGTGTTTGTTATTTCTTATAAAATATATCTAACAACTTGAACAAAATACACAGTATCTGCATGTTCCCAATGGATAAACTCAACTTTTCGATGTTCTGAAAGACCTTTACATATTCTATAATGTTAAATCATAATATCGAAATCTCCACTTCAAAACATACACTTCTCGCTAAAACACATACTTTACCTAAACTGTATTTCTTCTGTTTTCTTGAAAAAGCACTGAAGTTTAAAAACAGCATATACCAACCCGATTTTTAATATTTAACATTCTGATCGGTCTACCAAATCCTCTTTATATAATACAAGGTTTGGAATAAATATATCCTTAGATACATTTTCCTTAAACTTGGGGCAAATACGTAATGCAGTCTTTGTAGAAGAATGTGCTGTAAAAGCAGTGTGAGTGATATCAAGTAATTACATGCATTATATAGATCGCCACTTTTAGTTATACTGCTTCTCCCGAGGAGAAATTTTCTCACTGAGGAGAGATGGAATGGCAAGAATGCCTCCTGCTGTACATAAGATGACTCTAGCGGTCATATATTATCGCTAGGAAGAAACTCTGCGATTGCTTCCGAAATTGTATAGCAGAATTTATTTATGTTCATTGGATATGGTTGGATTTAGTTACTTTTTACCTCTGTATAGGGAAGTGTTGTCTGTAGTGTATCTTAAGATAACATTTAACGTATAAGTGATTCATTGTCAGAATGGCAGGCTTCAGACACAAATACATATGAACACGTAATTACACAATTTTTCACGAATTTCTTGACAATGCCCCAGTATTTTGGATTGAACGTCATATTAATAGTTTCGCCCTCAATAATACTAGCTGAGTCATAATATCTAATTTGTACTGTGCCATGCGTAACAACATTCAATCAAATATCCCTAAGTAAACTTTTCATAATTAATCAAAAACTCTCAAACTTGTCATTCCAGTTGAAGCTCGGAGTCGCATTTTTGGTTGGAATAAAGTATTTTTCTACATAATACGTATATGGCAAAAAGAGCAAAATGTGGAAGTGTTTAAACATTTATATCAGTAAATAAGTATCTCAGAAGTGGCTAAGTAAGAAACAGAAGATAAAGTGTGACTATAAGGGAGTAGTAATATTTTTCTAATGTTATAGTTTGTCAGTTGTGCGGTCGTTCTTAATAAATATGAATTCCGAAGAGATTCCCATAATTATGGATATAATTTTATGGATATTATGGTAAACATATGAAAGGTGAATAAAAATTATTAAACTCTTTTCTTGTCAAAAATACTGCATGCAAAGTTTGTCTGTGGTAGAGAGACTTACTTCAGAACCATCCTTGGACGAGCAACTTAAATATCGGGTTTATTATTTAAACAAATGTTAAGTAAAAGAAACAAAACTTCTTTTTCTTAAAATACATAGTGTAAACTTATTTTATATCTCTGTAATACGTACCAACTTGTACTGCGTACAGTTTCAATGACGTACACCGAACGTTTCCCTTTTTCACAGCTTGACTTGGCACAACTCCGATATTCTCTGTTGAACTGCTCCACTACACTGTCACATTTTCTGTAGATTCATGACTACGGACGTAGAACTTACAGCATTACTGAGTACCGACTCATAACTCTAGACGTTACTGTACTACCTTGACTTCTCTGCTCTGTACCCAACTGTCAGTTCTACTGTCATTTATATCACAGTCAGCTATGACCTGCTGGTCGCTGTGAGAATGTTGTCGAAGTGGAATGTTCTCTATTTCCGGAACTGAATGTTCTACAACAAGACCCTCAGGTTATCAATTCAGTTCCCGCTACAAACTTGCTCTTGTTATTTTGTGACTCTCCTTGGATATTGCGAGTTTATGAATTCATTTTCTTTACAATAATTACGTTGGAATGGTTAGACCCACATTTCATTTCTTCATGGCCGTCACTCACCTCGTCGGACATCACTTGGGAAATACACAGGAAATGCATAATTTGAGATTATAAATGTGTTACTACACCTGAAACGACAATAAACTAATGGGTTTCGGCATTTTCTAAAACCAGCAAAACAAATATTTACAAAATAAGTCAACACTTCAGATGTTAAAGAAGACGGTCTCAGGAGTTATCATTTGGAATACAAGGATCAGAATATGTTTCATACGCAAGAATGCAATACTGGAAAACAAAAACTTCTGATCATTGAATATTTAAGATATAGATGGCAGTATTGTGACTGGTTGATGTTTACCAAATTATCTTAACAAAAATTATTACTATTATTACAAACTAAATTATAAAAGGCTTTCATAAGGAATATTTCTAAAAGAGTGCTCCAAAAATCAGTGTAATAGAACTAACTACCTTTCATTATTAATATGTATTTGATATATCATTTTTTGTAATTCCATTGGTTGTCCGAGAGAGAACGGTTTTCATTATACAAATGCCAACCGATCGCATCTTGCTGTCCATAGATGGCTCTACCTGTCCTGTCTTATCCTGCGGAAGGGAAATTTGTGATTGTTTACGTAGTTTTAAAACATACTGTACTCATGTTGTTTACGTATACCTTAGATTTAATTTGCCCTTATTCTATTTAGACAGGTTCAGGCAGCAGTGTATATTAAGACAACATGGAATGTATAAATATCCAAATGTAAGATTGGAAGTCTTCTAAGTCAATTATGTATGTCACGCTTTGGCAAATATTTCTCATAGTTTCTTTGTTAGTCCGATTGAGGAAGTTTTGTTGAAACTTGTTAAAGACAAAAATTAGAAATTACTCAAAGGAGCATTTTAGCCAAAGCTTCTCGCAGTCCAACTTTTTGAAGAAATGGATTACTTCTCTAATACGTACACATGTGTTAGTCACTGCGGTAGCGTCTCTGCCTCACGTTCAAGAGATCCCGAGCTCTAATTTCGCTCAGGGTGAGTAACCCCGATAAGGCCTATTACCGTGTTTTCGAGTAACTCTAAGCTCCATGGAGCCTCGGCTGATTTGAGCATTATTTCACTCATTTCATTGTTCGTCCGATATGACTCAGACGACGTTAATAAGAAAAAAAAAAAAAACGCAGAAAAATTGGTATAAGTGTTTGAACATTTGTAAGAGTAATTATCTCAGAAACTGCCAAGTAAAATAAATGGTCAAATAGTCTAACGTTATTTTGATCTGTTGTAGTAAGATTTTGTACGACTATTACGGTTTGTCAGATATGTAACAGTTATACAGAAGAAATGACACTCGGGAAGAGAGTTCCAAAAAATAAAGGATAAAGTTTCATTTAATGTCATAATTTCTGACTAAAGTATGGTAAAAGTATGCAAGTTTTAATCAGAATTAATGTAACCACTTGTGAAAGGTCAAAGATGTTGCATACAAAGCTAATCTGTAGTGTAAATAATTACAGAGAGCCATCCTTGGACGATGAACTTAAATATGAGGTTTGGTATTTAAACAACAATGCAGATATGATTAAAGGGTTCTCAAAGCATGTATGTTCACCTAAATCTCTGTATTGATTGTTTACTGTGGAATGCAGTAAGTAGCAGAGGAATTAATATTGTCAGATTTAGTACAACTTACTAATCACACTTTCTTTCCCTTTGCTTTGGGTATTTTATATTTGTTTTTCTTGTATTTGACATCTCGAAGATATTAATATAAACCAAAAACATTCCCAAGTCTAGAAGTTAGTAATATTAACACAATTACGTGGACGAAGTATTTGATAAGTTTATTTATTTGTGTATCTCCGTTATAATCAAAGACAGTGTACCATTTACATAAGATATAAGTATTTGGAAACAAAACTGGTAACAAAGAATACTTGAGAGATGACCAGCTCTCCAAAATATGCTATAAAATGTTTCATTTAAGCAGAGATAGGTTTTATATAATGATAGACTTGTTGACTCAGTTTGTGTTTATCAGTTACATAAGACATTTAGAATGGAGAGCAGATCAGGGATTATTCAAGCCAAAATACACAAATATCTTTTATTTCGCATCAACATTTATTTAAAGTATGTTATGGTAATCAAGATTATTAAGTAACCTTAAGTGATAATCTCCTTCAAAATAATATTTCACCGGAAAATATACTTCAATGTCAAATGTTCTGTGTGTATGTTGGTGAAGTATAAATTATCACAGATATTTGGAATAAACAAACAGTACTAGTTGTATAATACCAATATATTACAAGTATGCCAGTTTTTCTTAAGTAACTGTAATGATGGCCTTTTTAGTTCTACTGATCGTCCCGAGATGTATTCATTAAGAACAGCAGAAATAGCAAAACCGCGTCCTGCTGTCCATAGATGGCTCTAGCTGTCATATCTTACAGCGACGAAGAAAAGTTACAATTGTTTAAGAAATTCTGTAACAGAATTTAATTTTGTTCTTAGGTTATATTTCAGATTTAAATGCTATTTGTTGCTTATAGCCAGAAACTGTGTGTAATGCATATTAATATAGTATTGAATGTATAAGAAATTGATTTTCAGAAAGAAGGGCATCAGATATAAATACACTCCTGGAAATTGAAATAGGAACACCGTGAATTCATTGTCCCAAGAAGGGGAAACTTTATTGACACATTCCTGGGGTCAGATACATCACATGATCACACTGACAGAACCATAGCCACATAGACACAGGCAACAGAGCATGCACAATGTCGGCACTAGTACCGTGTATATCCACCTTTCGCAGCAATGCAGGCTGCAATTCTCCCATGGAGGCGATCGTAGAGATGCTGGATGTAGTCCTGTGCAACGGCTTGCCATGCCATTTCCAGCTGGTGCCTCAGTTGGACCAGCGTTCTTGCTGGACGTGCAGACCGCGTGAGACGACGTTTCATCCAGTCTCATACATGCTCAATGGGGGACAGATCCGGAGATCTTGCTGGCCAGGGTAGTTGACTTACATCTTCTAGAGCACGTTGGGTGGCACGGGTTACATGCGGACGTGCATTGTCCTGTTGGAACAGCAAGTTTCCTTGCCAGTCTAGGAATGGTAGAACGATGGCTTCGATGACGGTTTGGATATACCGTGCACTATTCAGTGTGCCCTCGACGATCACCAGAAGTGTACGGCCAGTGTAGGAGATCGCTCCCCACACCATGATGCCGGGTGTTGGCCCTGTGTGCCTCGGTCGTATGCAGTCCTGATTGTGGCGCTCACCTGCATGGCGCCAAACACGCATACGACCATCATTGGCACCAAAGCAGAAGCGACTATCATCGCTGAAGACGACACGTCTCCATTCGTCCCTCCATTCACGCCTGTCACGACACCACTGGAGGCGGGCTGCACGATGTTGGGGCGTGAGCGGAAGATGGCCTAACGGTGCGCGGGACCGTAGCCCAGCTTCATGGAGACGGTTGCGAATGGTCCTCGCCGATACCCCAGGAGCAAAAGTGTCCCTAATTTGCTGGGAAGTGGCGATGCAGTCCCCTACGGCACTGCGTAGGATCCGACGGTCTTGGGGTGCATCCGTTCGTCGCTGCGGTCCGGTCCCAGGTCGACGGGCACGTGCACCTTCCGCCGACCACTGGCAACAACATCGATGTACTGTGGAGATCTCACGCCCCACGTGTTGAGCAATTCGGCGGTACGTCCACCCGACCTCCCGCATGCCCACTATACGCCCTCGCTCAAAGTCCGTCAACTGCACATATGGTTCACGTCCACGTTAAAGACTGCGATGGAGCTCCGTATGCCACGGAAAACTGGCTGACACTGACGGCGGCGGTGCCCAAACGCTGCCCAGAGAGCAGCATTCGACGGCCAACACCGCGGCTCCTGGTGTGCCCGCTGTGCCGTGCGTGTGATCATTGCTTGTACAACCCTCTCGCAGTGTCCGGAGCAAGTATGGTGGGTCTGACACATCGGCGTCAATGTGTTCTTATTTCCATTTCCAGGAGTGTATATATACGCAAATTCTGACACAAATTCTCATGATTTCCTAGCAAATTTTATCAGATCTTTCTAGATTTGTTTGAACTTGTATCTAATTATACACCAGAAGATTTAGGAAAGACGTTGATGCACTCATCAATTTTACC
The DNA here is from genome assembly GCA_030765055.1 of Mantis religiosa. NCBI lineage: Eukaryota > Metazoa > Arthropoda > Insecta > Mantodea > Mantidae > Mantis > Mantis religiosa. Next base: position 155,883,616 of record CM060956.1, on the reverse strand, counting down.
AGAGCCGGAGTAATTCATTTGAAGTGTGGCGTTTGTGACAACAGTAAATAAGTTTCCCTATTATATGTTCTATTTTGATAGGAGTCCGTTAGTGGATTTACGTTGAAGTACTTTATTTTCGTGTTCTTCACTTCTCATTTTTCAATAATTATTATGAGAATGCCTCATGCACAGTCAGACATAGTTATCTTACAATAAAGATATATTTTCCTGTATACTTCTTGCAGCGGGAGAATAAGATAGATATAAGCAAAACCACGTGACTGTTGATCGTAGCGCGGCTTCTTCACAACTGGCATGATGCTTTCGCCGTGTAAATATTTCGTTGAAAAAATAATGCTGCCTAGGTGTGGAGTCTTGAGTTTGTTTTGTTAAAGGGCACAATTGAGTATTAAGCAAATTACAGCTATAAAACCATAATAAGAGATGGTTAAATTAATTTATAGTTAAAGTAAATCATGTGCGCATATTGAACCTGATTGGCGTATCCAGATGTGAATCATGGCGGAAGTGGCGAGTACTGTTAAATATGCGGGCGGAAAGCCTTTACGTAGTGATGAAAGGTTAATAATAATGAATGTATTTAACAAGTTCTGAGAAAAGTTTCCATAACGTGCTATCGATGAAGTGGTGAAGTTAACATCTGAGTTGACTGATGTGTCGGTGTCCAGCATTTATAATGCACGCAAGGAAAAAGTGACATTCGGTGACGTTTCAACTCCCGGCAAAAAGAGATCACGTGCCAGATTAATGAAGAAATGAATAGCGAAGTTTTCAAATCTTGGTTTAAAAAGATTCTCCGCAAATTACAACCGAATAGCGTTATTGTGATGGACAATGTCTCCTACCACAGTGTAAGGTTAGAACGTATACGAAACAAGTGACATCATAAAATATGACCTTTCACGAGAGTTATGTTAAGACGGAATTGCTGGCAATGGTCAAGTCTCGTGCTAAACTGTACTTAAAATACGTAATTGACGAAATGACCAAATTTGCAAGTTACACTGTTCCCGTAGGGGAGGGAACCGTCCCCTTCAGCTGCCTTGGTGCAAACGCTGTAGACCCCTAGCACTCGTGGTACCTCTGACGTTACTAGAGGAACCTCGGGCCGAACTGCCGAGCCCCTCCCGTCGGGAAGTTGTTCGGATTGGGTTGGATTCGACGGAGCAGTGCGTTCCCGACACCCACGGGAAATTGGGAACCTCCGGCCAGGCTACGGCCGCCCGGAGGGGGTAGAGGGTTGCCTAATAAGTCCGGGGTACTAGCCTACAGAGCTAGTAGATGGTGTGCTAGATCAACAGGTGGCGCCACCGAGGTTTCCAGTAGTCTTCTCTGCGGGGTTGACGCGCGTAAGTGGCGTATCCACTTCCATCCCTTCTTGACGTTGTGCTCAGCGGTGGGGGGGGGGGGCTTTTTAAGAAATCAGGTATTACCCTATGGAAGGAGCCCTGGAGTATCCATCGCTCCCGGGTAGAAGGAGGCCAGGGTCTTACGTCTTACGGGTCCTAGACTGATTGGGTATAACCTCTGCACACAACTAACTGTACTCAGACTGTCACCTTATCATTGTTACTTGAATGTATCGAGCGACACGGAGACGTCGGACCTGGAGGATATCGAACCAATTTCCAGCTCAGATTACAGGAATGGTATTGACGTAGGTAGTAGCTAATTATCATGGATATTAATGGTGTCCTGCGTGATACATAGCTCGAAAAATTGTGATTAGTGTCGAAAATTTATATTAATATTATACTTAACGAAGTGACTAAGCGTTTGGCTTGAATAAATACGTGTTCTTTGTACTGATGATGCATATTCATATTAATATTATACTTAACGAAGCGGTAACAGTACTGTCATTCCGAACGCACGTGGACGTGGAGTGATAGGTTAACTTTTTCTCACGTTGGACATAGTATAGACAAAATAGACATGAATGTACCATGAAGTGTAATTATGTATAAATTTAAATTTAAATTGGAGTACATGGAAAATTACGATTCTTGAAGAATGTGCTGAAGAGGCAGTGTGATGAACCCGAGTAACGTCCATCACAGACACCGTATTTTATCGCGTAATTTGTCCTTTTTTATCCAAAAGTTGTTTGAAAACTCTGGGGAGTGAACTATCTGAGTAGTGCTTCTAGGAATTCAGAATGTATTGATCCAGAAAACCGTGTCTAACCAGCAATGTGCTCTTCATTCTCTATGATTTATGTAGTGTTTTATAAATGTTAAAACATAACATATAAAGTCCCCCCCTGCAAATCTATACATCTCTTTAAAACAGAATTTATCTCAAATGTATTTCTTCTGATTTTTGTATAACACTAAGTATTCTAAAAACAGAACACACCAATCTGAATTTTAAACATTTAACAGCCTCACAAGTCCACTCTCAATATACTTCTATATACATTTACCTTAAACTTAAAGCAGTTAGGGATAAAAGCTTTTGTGAAACAGTGAGCTGAAACGGCAGGGTGAGTGACATCAAGTAACTACATGTATTATATAGATGGCTCCCGAGGAGATATGTTCTGATTAAGAAGAGATGAAATAGCAGGAAGGCGTCGTGCTGTCCATAGATGGCAGCGCCTGTCATATTTTTCGCACCGAAGAAAATTAGTGATTGTATACAAAATAGTCTAAAGAATTGTAACCAGATTCATAAGATAAACCTTAGATTTGATTATATTTTATTTCACGTATGTAAGTGTTGGCTGCAGTGTATATTGAGATAATAAAGAACGAATAGGTAGTTCTTTTATAGAAAGCAAGACATCTCAAATATCTATATAAAAAAACGTTCCGAAAATGGAATTTTGTCAGTTTTTTTGTCAGTTCTGAAAAGTTCTTTCGTTGGAACTTGTATTAAATGAACTACAAATTAGTACGTTTGAGTAAGTGGTAGCTTGTTACACGCACGTTTCACTTGGAGCGTGGAATGTTAATCAAACATATTTTATGCTGATAACCAGTTTGTAGCCTGACTTTGATGTCTATGTACCGCGGCTCTTTTGTTAGTTCATAAACTAGACGTATTGACACACATTGCGTACGACTAAGGAAACTTGCCTTTACTCGTTCTGTTCTTGTTAAATCCGTTGTTGCTAAATGTTGACATGTCAGTTGTAGTCCATATGGCAGTATCGGAGTGATTTTATAATTATAAACAACCAGGACTTTAATAATCTTATCGAGTTTACTAGTGTCCCAATTGTGGAAACCTTTTTATAGTTAAGTAATATCTAATTGTGTGAAATTATGCACAAATGAGTACAGGATCCATAGCTCTTACAGTTACACATCATTCGGCTTCTAAGATAAAATAATATTCAACGTTCAGTCATACAGAACGAAGAATGGGTCTATGTTCTAATGAGTACAGGGTCCACTGACCTTAGAGCTACCACAGATTCTTCTTTCACCGTAAGGGAAACCCGAGGGAAACGTTTCCCACTTAATCAGATATCTCAACTTGACCGAGTTTCCAACACGGGACCTCATGAACGCTACCAGTAAGCTACTGATGCGTGCTTGACCTACTTCCCTTGTAAATATAACGAAACTTACATAGAGATTTTATGTAAATGTTTACCTCGATTAATATGAAGTGTATACAAACGTAAGCTCCTGTTACTTTTTGCAGAATGCGTAAAGAAAATAATGTAAATAGAAGTCATCAGATTTTTAAAATGTCGCTCTAACTGCCATCTTTAGAATACTAATGCACATTCCTGTACTTCTTGTGATTTCAAGTGAACATCATGGAATTGTAAAAACAATATACACGAGCCGATATAACTCTCTTATCAGTCTCCTTTATCCCCTTGTAGCTAAACCTAAATGTGCAATGAAATATATTTATGTATATATTTACATTAAACTTGCAGCGGATGAAAAAGTATATTTGTAGAACAGTGTGCTGAAGAAGCATTGTCATTGAAATTAAGTAACTTTATTACAAATATATATTTGATAGATCACTTTGTCTAATTACCTTGATGATCCGTGAGAAGAGAACTGTTTTCGTCCTGAAAGGAGCAGATTGTCAATCTACCTCGTCTAGCTGTCCATATATAGCAGCACCTGTTATAACATACCTGCACTGTCAAATATATAAAATATATAAAAGTATATTTCCTTGTACAAAGAATAGACATACAAATTTCCAAACTTGACGAACTGCCGCTAAGTCGTGGCATATTGTTCAACAATAATTTCTTTCTATTTCATGTTGTTGGTTATGAATATTTGCAGAAACTGTTCTTAGTAAAAGTCAAACCCTTTAAGAGCTGCTCAACATGCGACTGCTTTAAAACTGTGTTTGTATGATCCAGAGAAATAGAAATAAGACAAAACAAAAAGCAATTATGAAAGGCTTCCATTTATGAAGACAACGTTAGTGATTCCTTTAAACGAAGAAGATCCGAATTCTATTGTTAATTTCAGTCCTGTAACATTAAGTTACATCAGATCAAGAATGAAATTATGTTAAAATGAGTACAGGATACATAGAGCTGCTAGTTACCACATATTCAACATTCAGGATAAGAACTTATCTATTTTTATCTGTCTCCCGTATCCGCTTTTAACCAAAACTAAATCTGCAATGTAATACATTTACGTAAACATTTACATCAGCCTTATAGCATAAGCAAACATGTTGGAGAAGCATTGTAAATGTAGTTCATTAGCTTTTGTTATAAACTTATTTTTGATACACACCTTTTTTGTAATGACATGGACAGTCCGTGTTCAGAGATCTTCTTCTGTTATAAAGCGACCAAATAGGGATGCGAGTTTGTCATGCTGTCCATAGATGTCAGGTCTTGTTATATCTTATTGTATGAAAGGTAAGTAGTGACTGTTTGTGAAGTTTTATAACATATTTAAATTATGTTCAAACTCTGGGTCTTATATTTACCTATTTTTATTGCATATAGACAAATGTTGATTACAGTGTATATTAAGGGAATATGGAGGCTTTAAATAATTGATTATGAGAAAGGAAGAACCACGGAGACAAGTACATATACTGACGTTATGGCATTCATTAGCTCCTTGTGTTTATCTCATTCAAATATGATTCCTGGTGTTGTTGGAACTTTGAACCATATCTAAACAACAGCAAATATCACTTATACATTGTGTACTTTTACAAGCTATGCAAGTTTTGTAGTATATCTTTGTGAGTTTAAACATATTCAGAACTTCCGAGGGGATTTTCTCCTAAAAACACGAAGTACTATTTCGTTCGATGTCACTATCTATAATGAAAGATACGTAAAATAATAAATTTCGGTCCGAAATGATGGAACCATTTCTGAAATGTTAACAAAATATTACATATAAAGCTAATCTGTGCTATAGAGATATTTTCTGAGAACCGTCCTTGAACGATGAATTTAAACATCAGGTTTGGTTTTTAAAAAACAAACAATGTTAATAGACACAGATAATTTTTATAAAGGGTTCTCAAAAAAATTACGTTCGCTTAAATGTCTGTATTGATATATGAGTGTAATGTAACACGTAGTACAGAAATTAATATTGTTGGATTTAAAGTGACTTACGGAAACCTCTGTTTATTATTTTCTTTCTTCTTGTGTGTTTTATACTTATTTCACTTGTAAGTGATATCTGGTAAATATTATTATAAACCAAAAATATTGCCAAGTCTAGAAGTGATTAATATTAACACAGTTACGTAGACGAAGTATTTGATAAGTTTATTTATTTGTGTATCTCCGCTATAATCAATGAGAGTGTAGTAACATTGTATTATATGTTAGGTATGTACTCAGTCAATACACTTAACAACTAATCACGGGATGTTTGAGGTGGTAATGTTGGTACTACTGTCTGTACAAACTATTACGTGTTAGTTGAGATTGTCATTAGTTGAAATAGTTTTATTATAAATTTACTGTTAAGTACAAAGTCAATAAGAGAATACAGTATACTTAAGGGATGGTAAATAGTTGCAGATCAAGCCGCTAGGTGATGTTCTGATGTTTTAATATCTTTTCGTGGTCAGAGAACAAAACCTGCATAACAACTACTTAGTGAATAACGTATTTGGAAATGAAAGAGGCTGCTTTCAATTGTTATAAAATATTTGATTTAAGCAGATACACATTTTTATATAATAAGACATTTTGATCCTTATCAGTTACAAAAGACATTTAGATTGTAGAGTAGTTCAGAGACTTTTCAAACAAATATAAAGAAATGACTTTTATTTTTCTTAAAACTTTATTTGAAGTATACTATTATGATCAATAGCATTAAGAACCTTTATAGAAGAATTACGAGATAGTCTGCTTGAAAATAAGTTTCCACATTTCACAGAAATATACAGTTCAATGTCAGAAGTTCTATATGTGTTGATGATCAGTGTATATTATCACAGATATTTGGAATAAATAAACAGTACTAGTTGTATAGTACCAATATATTACAAGTATACAAGTTTTTCTACAGTAACTGTAATTAATAAACATATACAGATGGCCTTTTTACTTCTACTGATCGTCTCGAGATGTATTCATTAAGAAGATATGAAATATCAAGACCTCGTCCTGTTGTCCATAGATGGCTCTAGCTGTCATATCTTACAGCGGCAAAGAAAATGTATAATTGCTTATGTAGTTCTTTAGCAGAATTTAATGTTGTTCATAGGTTAACGTTCAGATTTAAATGCTTTTTATTGCATATACAGAAGCGATGTGTGTAATGTATATTAAGATAGTATTGAATATATAACTAACTGATTTTTAGAGAGAAAGGCATCTTATGCTACTTTATATTCACAACTTCTGATAAAATTCTCATGATATCCAGGCAATACCATTAACCACACTTTAGAATTTTTGCTACTTGAATGTAATTATACACAGCAAGATTTAGGAAAGACGTTGGCGCTCTCACATAAGTTTACCTAAACCACAGTAATTCATTTGAAGTGTGGCGTTTCTGATAACAGTAAATGAGTTTCCTATAATATATTTTATTTTGGTAGGAGCTCGTTTGTGAATTTATGTTGAGGTATTTTATTCTCACGACCTTCCTTTCTCATTTGACAATAACTTTATGAAATGGCTCATGTACTGTCAGGCAGAGTTACCTTATAACTGATAAGGGTACATGTTCTTGTAGACAAAATAGACGTGTATGTGCAATGAAGTGTAATTATGTATACATTTAAACTGGAGGAGATGGAAAATACATTTCTCGAAGAATGCGCTGAAGAAGCAGTGTGATGGAGCTGAGTACCTTCCGTTACAAATATCGTATTTTATCGGGTAATTACCTAAAAAGTTGCTTGAAAACACCTCGAAATTAATTATGTGAATAGTGCTTTTAGAAATATAGAAAGAAAGGGAAACCATGTAGGATTATTTAGAAATTATATAGGAATTTGTGTATGAAGAGGATAAATACCACGGTTTCATTGTTCCTTTTCTATGACTATTCTGCGGTCTCACTTTTGTTACTAACATTACTATCTGGCTCATATAACACATCATTATCCACATATTATTCACTATTACACAACATATCGTCCTCAGAACCATCAATGACACAAGAAATTCCACTTATTTAAACTCTTCTTAATATCGACACGGATTATCCACTCGCACATCGTCGGTATTGATGTCTTCCTTATGACTCAAGATACTCGTTCATGTCAGATCCAATACTCAAAAGATGGGAACATGTATTAAAGCTGCTCTGTATTACAGCGATTATTTGGAAGATGTGAAAAAGGTGCTCGACGTGATGGACAGAAATGTCAGTTAACTCTTGCAATGAGAAATGTCTCCAGAGTAAGTTAATGTTTATTAAATCCTAGCTACAATTACACCAAGTTGTTGTCTTGTGAGAAATATCAGAGAAATAGGAACTGTTTACGTAATAAAATTGGTGAAACTGGAGCAAGGAATTCAGATTTAATGTTTTTTGTTTCGGAATTCAAACAAGACACAACAAGAAGAAACTGTAAAAGAACTCAGTGCCCGTTCAGTAGGTGAAATAACCTGTTTTGGATATTGTCCTGTGACTTTGTGTAAGGTAGACAGATCATTCACTTTATGTCAACAACAATTTTAACAACAAACTTATGTAAAGTTTACAATGTAAATGATTTCTTGCTTCAGGGAAACATTGTGTTGCAATTGTTGAAAGTGTCTGACTGGAGTATTTGTAGAGAGAAAATGTGTTTAGCTTCTAAGTTCATAATAACATTTATTTGTTCTAAGTTTTGTTTTAATGAGATATAATCAGTCAAATGACACTTGCTATCTGTACTTGTACTTCAATTGTTTACAGAAATTTCGAGATTTATTTGTTATATCAGTAACTCGAACGTAAGGTGAATTTGTGAAGTTATAAATCAGTTAAGTGATACAGACAGAAATGTGTACATGAAAACTGTGCCTTGGGATTTAAATGTGACGTGAAGATTCATAAAAATGTGGGTCAACATTGTAATTATAACCGATATTTCGAGTAAATTAACAGTAGTAGTTATATAAGAGCAACATCTTCAAAGCTTGCAAGATTTGCAGTTCAGAAGCTAAACATTACACTAAAAATATGTGAGGGTTTCTTACTTCGTATAAAATATATCTAACAACTTGAACAAAATACACAGTATCTGTATATTGTCATATTGATCAACAACAACTTTTCGATGTATCGATTGTAAAGTTCTCTTTGTTCTGAAAGACCTTTACGTATTCTATATTGTTAAATCATAATATCGAAATCTCCCCTTCAAAACATACACTTCTCGCTAAAACACATAATTTATCTAAACTGTATTTCTTCTGTTTACTGGAGAAATCACTGAAGTTTAAAAACAGCATATACCAACCCGATGTTTAAACATTTAACGTCCTGATCAGTCTCCCAATTCTCCTTTATATAAAACAAAGTTTGGAATAAATATATCGTTATATACATTTACGTTAAACTTAGAGCAGAGACGTAAAACGGTCTTTGTAGTAGAATGTGCTGTAAAAGCAATATCAGTGATATGAAGTAACTACATGTATTATATAAATGGGATTTTTAGTTATATTACTTTTCTCCAGCAGAAATGTTCTCATTGAGCTGAGCTGAAATGGCAGTACCGCCTCCTGCTCTCCATAGATGGCTCTAGCTGTGATATCTTTTCTCTTTGAGCAAAATTTGTGATTGTTTACAAAGTTCTATAGGAAACGTTATTTATATTCATAAGATATAGTGGGATTTAGTTACTGTTTTACTTCTTATACGCAAGTATTGTCTGCAGTGTATCTTAAGATAATACTTAACGTACAAGTAATTGATTGTCCGAAAGGAAACCTTCTGACTCAAATACATATAAACACCTAATTACAAAATTTTCGCATGAATTCCTTGACAATTACGCTCATATCTGTTAGTTTTGTTGGAACTTATCACTAATTATTAAGGGTTTCAATCTAGTATTAATAATTTTGCAATCACTAATGCTGGCTGAGTCACAATATTTAATTTGTACTGTGTCAGGTGTCACATCATTCAGTCAAATATCTACAAGTAAACTTTTCATAATTATTCAAAAATTCCAAAACTTGTCATTCCAGTCGAAGCTCCGAGTCACATTTTTTGGTTGGAATAAAGTATATTTCTACATAATACGTATATGGTGAAATGTGCAAAAGGTGGAAGTGTTTAAACAATTATATCAGTAAATAAGTATCTCAGAAGTTCTCAAAAATAGTTCATTGTGTGTGGGAACAGTATATAACTTACAACAAACATACGCAATAAGAAGAACATGGTACATATAGAAGTCGACAATCTTCCAGGAATACAGCTATACGACTCCATAATCTACACTTTACATCAACAAAACTGCATCAGATTTTAATTGTATAAATATATGTATATTTATGTATACATTTACATTATACTAGGAATAAATGAAAAACATGGTAGTAGACGAATACGCTAAAAAGTATTAAATTATCTAACTTTCTTATAAGTCTGCATTTTATAAATCAGTCTTACCAATTAGTTTGATGAAATATATATTTGTAGATGAATGCACTAAACGGCTTTAAAAGTATCTTTTATTATAAGTATGTATTTTATAGAGCACGTTTACTAATTACTTTGATTGTCCGGGAGAAAAGAATTATTGTTTAGACAATCTAATAACCGACCTGATCTTGCTGTCCACAGATGGCAGCAACTGTCATATTCTAACGCGTGAATGAATATATTTAATATTTCGCCAAAGTTTGCAACAAAGGGTAAACGTGTTCATGAGGTGTAGCTTATATTTAATTGACTTATTTTGAGTGTAGAGGGGTATAATCTGTGGTGTATATTAAGACAATATAGAACGTACAAGTACTTGAATGTAAGAAAGGAAGGCTTCTGAGACTATTATATATACACACGATTTGACAATGACTTCTGCTGAATATTTGTTAATGTCTTCCAAGTTTGGTTGGAAATTGTACGACATGATAGCCACAAAGATGTATTTAGTTTATAACTGTGAGTTTTAGCAAGACCTACATTTAGTAAGATGTCTAGTTCCGTATTTGATTGTTTTGTCACATAAACATTCAATCAACCACTGATGTTTAAAAATGTGTAAGTCCAATGGAAGCTTGTAGTCAAATGTTTCATTGCAATGCAATACTTCTATAATACGTATAAGGGTAGAGGTATTTGTAGTAGTCCACTGTCTCAGAAACTGAAAGAAGTTGAAAAGATTGATTTAACGACATTTTGATCTGCTGTAGTAAGATTTTGTACGACTATTACGGTTTGTCTGATATGTAACAGTTATACAGAACAAATGACACTCGGGAAGAGAGTTAGAGAAAGAGTGTTTTAGAAAAGGAAGGATAAACTTTCATTTATTGTTTGAATTTCTGATTAAGTTATGGCAAAGTATGCAAGTTTAATCTTAATTGTTACAGCCATTAGTGAAAAGTCAGAAGTATTCCATATAAAGCTAATCTGTGCTATAAGAGCTGTAGACATTTTCTTGAGAATCATCCTTGGACGATGAACTTATATTTCAGATTTGATATTTAAACTACAATATTTATTTTTTATTAAAGGGTTCACAAAACATGTATGTTTGCCTAAATCTCTGTATTGATGGTTTAGCGTGGAATTTAACTCGTAACAGAGGAATTACTATTGTCAGATTTAGTATAAATTATTAATTCTAATTTTCCTTATAATTTCCTTTATTTTCCTTTAAGTATACTCAGCTCTAAGGTCAACATTTTGCGTTGTTTGATTTGAAACTCTAACACAATATTGTAGTAAGGAGGGAGATTTAATTACCTTTTGTTGCATGTAGAGAGATATTTTGCTGTAGCGTATCTTCAGAAACTGAGGAATGTATAAATAATTGACTGTGAGAAAGGAAGGCTTTTGAGACAAGTATATCTACATTGATTTCTCTCATGAATCTTCCTTAAGAGCATCCTTTCTTTTGAATGATTTTGTTGGAACTTTTATCTAATTATAAGCAACAACCAATTTAGTACAGAACTGAGCCAGGCGATGTTACCAGTACCCCGTGTGTAACAACAGTCCATAAACAGTTCTGAAATATCTTCTTGATTGACAGAAACTGTTTGTAGCTTTTAGTTCAGTTACTCTATTCACATGGCCTTCTCCATTAATTGCATCAATAACAAATAAGACCAAGAATATCTAATTCAGCTTAATCCATTATGTCGACCAACTTCCGTCATCATTATTTATGTATCCTGTATTATTATATTTCCTTGCACTGTCAGACAGAGATATTTTACAAATAAATGAAGTGTATAAACAACAAACAAAATAATAAAACATTTTACGAGGTAATCGCTAAGTAGTAACACTGATATGACATTGTTTTTGAGTGATAAGTGTATGTAAGTGTTTAAGAGTAGACAAGAGTTTATTGAACATATTGTGTTACATTCTTGGAAGATACTCAACATAAGTACAAGTTTGGCATTTAATAAACTTGACGTTTTTCAGTTATACCTTACACAGACAGACAGTGTTTTGTTTTGTATTCAGGAAGTGCCAAAACGTACATTTGCTGTTAATTTAGGGTATCGAACGTTTTGTTGTAATACAATACTTGCTCTACCTGCTGTAAGTACGTGGTAGAAAGTTAATTGAAAGTGAAAGTTAATTAAAACAGCTGATTTATCCTTCTACCTGAGACTGAGTTAGTCTATTTTATATATGAGACCATACATACTATGCTACTAATAATAATACTGTTAAAATGGCGAGGTAAATTTCACATAAACTTCTTCACTTGTCACTAAAGCCGTTATTCCTATGTTAACATACAGTCATCTTTTTCTACAAATACAGAGTGTAAACACTTCTCTGTAAAGTTAATTTATGTGTCTGTTGTATGTACCAATTTATCTGGATGCTATTTCTCGAACGTACACACATCGTTTCCCATTGACACTGCTCTGTTTGCCAACTTTGATACAACTCCGATATTCGCTGGTGAACTGCTCTACTGTACTGGGTACACGAACTACACACTTATCACTACGGACCTGGAACGTACTGTATTATTGAACACCGACTCACAACTGTACTACCTTGACTTCTCTACTGTACACTGAACTGCCAGCTCTAGTGACAAGTTCGGCTGCGCCATTCATAGCTTGCCGGTCTCGACGAGAAGGTTAGGGAGGCGGAATTTCCTTGATTTCTGTTGTTCCAAGTGTCTAGACAAAATCCTTGTACTGGATAGGGCAGTGGTTCCCAACAACCATGTGTACTGGTTGCGACTGTCTGACCGACCACCGTCCACAGACTGCAGTACGTACAGAACCGGGCATTAAGAATGATGTATGATACTGGGCGCAGATTCCCGTCTCATATCCTACATGACCAATCCTAAATCTCTTATATCGTGGATAAGGTGAGAGTCGAAGGCAAACTCTCCTCCATCAGACCTAGAGTGGCTGGAGTTCCAGAAGCCAGTGTACTGTCGCCGTTAGTCTTTGCTGCCCACATGTCTGACTTCCCAACAGAACCTCGCACTGCCCTGTGCCAATATGGTGACGATGTCCTCGTCGTGGCACAGAACAAAAACGTCCGCTACGACCTCCCTCCGCTGCAGCGATCGCTCCAGGCCATCGACACGTGGAGTGAAATGTGGAACATGGACATTAGCCCACAGAAGAGCTTCGCCCTTCTACTGGGCAAGGTCCTCTGCCGGGACCCGGGAAGAGACATGCGGTTGAGGCGGAGAAGGAAGCCTTGGGTCCGATCTGCCAAATACCTGGGTGTCCGACTGGACAGCGGACTCACCTTCACCCCACATATCCGTGAGAAAATCAGCTTCTTCCACGTTGCGCTCAGGTAGTTGTACCCATATTCCGGTCAACCATGTCAACTTGCCTCAAACTACGGGTGTATCTTGCGATCATCACCCGAATGATCCTGTATGAATGTGAGGTCTGGGGCTCGATGATTCGTAGCACCATCAGCAGACTGCAAGCCGTGCAGAAGAGAGCGCTTAGGATGATCTACGATACGGAACGTATGTTTCTTTCATACATGCTGCACACCCATTCTGGCAACCTTACATTGAGGACGTTGTGCGTGAACGCACGCGCACATTGTATGCCAGAATTACATCCAATCCCAACGACCTAGTTAGCACAATAGGGCAATATGACCACCGTGTGCCCAGGAGGAGAAAGAGCTATTGCCTCCATAAGGACGCCCTTGGTTCGTGAGTACAGCCTCTCGTCTATTCACTGCCAAACTCCGTCTGTCCTGGACATCCTGGCGCTTGATTTGACTTGTTGGCTGAACTCCACCAGTCGAGTCCGTCCCGCGTGACCAGAACACGACGTGAACCTAAATGGTCCCCAGCCACCCGACCTCTCGCTCCTGGCCCCGCCGGGCCAGACGGACCCTGCAAGCAGGCCGTTCCTGACGTGGCGGCATCGGGCACTGCCTTCCTTCCTGGACGCTTATCCAGCAACCAGGAGCACTAGCAAAGGTCAAATCAGGACCATCATCTTACAAAGACATAAAAGCTTGCAAAATGACAAAATCTATAAGAGCGCACAGGTAAATTCGTTCAGCGAATAGGTAAGGTAGCGCTCTGTCCACCGTCCGGGAACACCCGGACGACTTGTCCTCGCTCATGGCTCCTCAGGTTAAACTTGGCCGAACTTCTTACTGAGTAACACGTCAACATAGTACAATATGTTGATAGCTTGCTGTTATATTGCACAAAAAAACCACGTAATATCTTCAACCCCACACAGAGACATCATCGCCTCATACAGGAATGGTACAGCCTTTGCCATAGTTTATTAACCTGGATTAAAGCCAAGTCATCGTATTTTCTAAGCTTTCACGTCCACTTGCCAACATTTACTTATACTAGGTAAAGAGTAGTGATGACAAATTCTATTAAATACTTTGGAGTAAACCTCGATAACTACTTGACTTTCGGGGAACTACAAGTCTGTAGTAATTTTTGTTTGTTTCTATTTGTACTAATAATATAAAGTAGGAACATGAGAGTGTTTATCTTTAACAACTCGATCTAAGCTGGCAGTTGTTTCGTATTTGGAAAGTCTCTTCTAGTTTATCACAAGCGTTTTTTGTTTTATCAGCATTAGGCGTATAAATATGCTTTTAACTTTTATATCAGCAAATTTCAATCCCGTTTCACGATGGAGGTCACTGGAGAGTGGCTTTGTCACTTTATTGCAAATATGGGATATGTTTAACTCCAAAAGCTAACTAGCCAAGCATAAAATGTTTAAACATTAAGTTATTTTAAAACAGTTGTACATTTATATTATATTTCTTTCATATTGCACTGATTTATCAACATTGTTGTGATTCTCACAAAACAGAGGTCAGCTTAATCCTATAAATAGGTAAAAATATGATAAGCTAGAGTTACATACAAATCAACATTCTTTTGTCTATCTAGATCAACACTTCTACACTTATAATATAAAACTTATCGAAAATGACAAGGCTCCGCATAAACTTCTAATCTCTCTACAATTTGTACATTTATACAATAGAAGTTGACGCAACAACCTCTAAACCTCCCCAAACTTATCATAAATTGACATTTTATTTCAGAACACTAATTATCTCAGCCTTCCATTCTGTATTGCGTGTCAAAGATCACTTAATTTTGCTCTTTATCAGACTTGAGGTTCATTTACGAGTCTTAAATCGAGGACAGGGTATCTTATGAAGGAAGTCAAGCTTCCCCCAACTCGGGAACAGGAGGTTAGGATGAAACAATTCTTATTTTGAATTGTATATCACATAAAATGTTTAAAAGTCATCCTCATACAGATTTCGTCCCTTGCTATGACAATCAGGGTACAAATTTGTACTACAGGACTTGACTAAAACAATAGAATACCACAGAGCTTACAATATACTTATACAGAAACTGTAACCAAACTAGACAAAACACTGTTTATGAGAATAGTAAACGAGTAAACCTTTCAAGAGATGACTTGTGAAATACAATTTATTCTTTTATTTTATACAAGTAAGTATAACACTTATTTTAAAAACTGTATTTTTATATCACTAGAGCATCTCTCATTTTATACGGAGAAGCTTGAATCATATCAACAATAAAAGTTCTGAAGTGTTGCACTCACTTGACTTTCTGTAGATATTGTTCAAACGATTTTTTACAAAATATAGCTTCCTTTTATTTCATGTGGTTTTTATGGATATTTGCAGAAACTTATCTCAGTAACAGTCAAACCCTTTAAGAGTTGCTCAACCTGTGACTGCTTTAATACTGTGTTTGTATGATCCTGAGAAACACAAATAAGACAAAACAAAAAGCAATTATAAAACAGAAACAAAACAAAGGCTTGCAATTATGAAACGTTAGTAATTCGTTCAAACGAAGAAGATCCGAATATTTATTCTTAATTTCAGGGTACATAGAGAGTTACCACACATTAAATTTTCAGGATAAAGCCAACACTAGTCTTAAACATGTAACCATCTTATCTCTCTCCCGTATCAACTTTTATATAAAACTACATGTACTGTATAACATATAAACGTAAACATTTGCATTAAACCTGTAGCAGAAGAAAAATATGTTGAATATGTTGAATATGTTATTATAAACTTATATTTGATAGATAACATTTTCTAGTTCCATGGGTTGTCCCGTGTTCAGAAATCTTCTTCTGCTATAAGCGGATCAAATTAGCAAGTGAGTTTGTCCTGCTGTTCATAGATGGCAGCTCCTGTCATATCTTATTGTATGGAAGTAAAGTAGTAACTGTGTGTATAGTTCTCTAACAAATTTTACCTATGTTCATGCGGTGTGCCTTGTATTTAAATATCTTTATTGCACACAGTCAAATGTTCATTACGGTGTATATTAAGGTAACATGGAATCTATAAATAATTGACTGTGAGAAAGGAAGACCACTGAGGAAAGTACATATACTGAAGATATGGCAGCCATTTCTCATAAGTTCCTTGTGAATGGCATATATCCATCCTGTATGAATGTTGGTTTTGTTGGTACTATTTACCATTTATAAACATCAAAAAAATGGCATTTATAAGTTGTGTCCCTTAACGAGTTAATCCTGTGTTGCAGTAAGACTTTGATATTTGTGAGTTTAAACACATTCAGAACTTCCGAACGGATTTTCTCCTAAAAACACAAGGCACTATTTCGTTTGATGTCACTATGTATAATGAAAGTTGCGTAAAATAATAAAGTTTGGTCCGAAATGTTGGAACTATTTGTGAAACCTTAACAAAATATTATATAAACCTAATCTGTGCTATAGAGATATTTTCTAAGAACCGTTTTTGAACGATGAACATAAAAAGCAGGTTTGGCATTTAAACAACAAACAATGTTAATAGACACAGATATGTTTATTAAAGCGTTCTCAAAACATGTATGTTCTCTTAAATCTCTGTATTGATATATGTGTGGAACGTAATACGTAGTACAGAAATTAATATTGTTGGATTTAAAGTGGCTTACGGAATCCTCTTTTCATTATTTCCTTTCTTTTTGTGTGTTTTATATTTATTCCACTTGTAAGTGATATCTCGTAAATATTATTATAAACCAAAAATATTGCCAAGTCTAGAAGTTAGTAATATTAACACAATTACGTGGACGAAGTATTTGATAAGTTTATTTGTGTATCTCCGTTATAATCAATGAGAGTGTAGTAACATTGTATTATATGTTAGGTATGTACTCAGTCAATACACTTAACAACTAATCACGGGATGTTTGAGGTGCTAATGTTGGTGCTACTGTCTGTACAAACTATTACGTGTTAGTTGAGATTGTCATTTGTTGAAATAGTTTTATTATAAATTTACTGCTAAGTACAAAGTCAATAAAAGAATACAGTGAACTTAAGGGATATTAAATAGTTACAGATCTGGCGTCTAGGTGATGTTGTGATGTTTTAATATCTTTTCGTGGTCAGACAACAACACCTGCATAACAAATACTTAGTGAATAACGTATTTGGAAATAAAAGCGGCTGACTTCAATTGTTATAAAGTATTTGATTTAAGCAGATACACATTTTTATATAATAAGACTTTTTGGATTGGTTAATTATTTATCAGTTAAAACATTTAGATTGGAGAGTAGTTCAGAGAGTATTAAAACCAAAAATGAAATTTCTTTTATTTTTTTTTAAAAAAAATTCTTTGAAGTATACTATTATGATCAATATTATTAAGAACATTTATAGAAGAATTACAATATAGTCTGCTTGAAAATAACAGTTTCCACATTTCACAGAAAAATGTAGTTCAATGTCTAACGTTTTGTGTGTGTTGGTGAATACTGTATACTATCACAGATATTTGTAAATAATAAACAGTACTAGTTGCATAATAACAATATATTACAAGTATGCAAGTTTTTCGACAGTGACTCTTATTAAAAAGCATATACAGATGGCCTGTTTAGTTCTACTGATGGGCCCGAGATGTACACGTTAAGAGAGATGAAATAGCAAGGCTGCGTCCTGCTCTACATAGATGGCCCTAGCTGTCATATTTTATAGCGGCGAAGAAAATTTATAATCTTTTATGAAGTTGTGCAACAGAATATAATTTTGTAGCAGGATTTAGCTTAGATTTAGATGCCTTTTATTGGATACAGAAGCGAATTGTATGCAATTTATATTAAGATAATACTGAAAGCATATGTAACTGTTTTTGAGAGACAAAAGCATCTGATATAAGTATATGTTCGCAAGTTCTGACAAAATTCTCGTGATTTCCTAGCAATTCAAAGTTGAACATCGATTTGTTGGATGATTTTTGAAGCAAGTGTAGATTTGTTGGAACTTGTGTCTTATTATACACAACAAGATTTAGGAAATACGGTGCTCTTTCTAATTTTACGTGAGTCACAATAATTTCAGAAATAATGCTTTCTATATTATTTTCTATTTTGATAGGAGCCCGTTTGTGAATTTACGTTTAGGTATTTTATTCCCATAAATAAAACATTTATTTCACAATAATTATTGTGAAATGCCTCATGCACTGTCAGGCAGAGTTATCTTATAACTGATAAAATACATTTTCTTGTAGACAAAATAGCCATGAATGTCCAATGAAGTGTAATTATGTATACATTTAAATTGCAGTATTTGGAAGAATGCGCTGTATAAGCAGTATGATAGATTTCGTATTTTATCGGACAATTACCTCAAACATTTGCTTGAAAACACTGGGGAGTGAATAATGTGAGTGGTGCTTCTAGGAATTCAGAAAGGAAGGGAAACCATGTAGGATTATTTAGAAGTTATATAGTAATTTGTGAATGAACTGGATGAATACCAAGGTTTCATTGTTTCTTTTCTATGACTATTCTGCGGTCTCACTTTCGTCACTAACATTACTATCTGGCTCATATAACACATCATTATCCACATATTCCACAACATATTGTCCTCAGAATCATCAATGACACAAGAAATTCCACTTTTTTAAACTCTTCTTAATATCGACACGGATTATCCACTCGCACATCGTCGGTATTGATGTCTTCCTTATGACTCAAGATGCTCGTTCATGTCAGATCCAATACTCAAAAGATGGGAACATGTATTAAAGCTGCTCTGTATTACAGCGATTATTTGGAAGATGTGGAAAAGCTGCTCGACGTGATGAACAGAAATGTCACTTAACTCTTGTAATGAGAAGTGTCTCCAGAGTAAGTTAATGTTTATTAAATCCTAGCTACAATTACACCAAGTTGCTGTCTTTGGAGACATATCAGAGAAATAGGAACTGTTTACGTAATAAAGTTGGCGGAAATGGAGCAAGGAATTAAGATTTAATGTTTTTTTCTTTCGAAATTCAAACGAGACACAACAAGGAGAAACTGTAAAAGAACTCAGTGCCCGTTCAGTAGGTGAAATAACCTGTTTTGGATACTGTCCTGTGACTTTGTGTAACGTAGACAGATCACTCACTTTATGTAAACAACAATTTTAACAACAAACTTATGTAAAGTTTAGAATGTAAATGATTTCTTGCTCCAGGGAAACGTTGTGTTGCATTTGTCGAAACTGACTGACTGGAGTATTTGTAGAGAGATAATGTGTTTAGCTACTAAGTTCATAATAACATTTATTTGTTCTAAGTTTTGTTTTAATGAGATCTAATCAGTCCATTGGCACTTTCTATCTGTACTTGTACTGCAATTGTTTACAGAAAATTAGAGGATCATTGTTATATCATTAACTCGATCGTATGTTGAATTTGTGAAGACATAAATAAGTTAGAGGAAGAAATGTGTACACGAAAACTGTGTCTTGGGGTACAATACTTACGTGAAATTCATAAAAATGTGGGCCAGCATTATAAATTATAACCGATATTTCGAGTAAATTAACAGTAGTAGTTATGTAAGAGCAATATCTTCAAAGCTTGCAAGACGTGCAGTTCAGAAGCTAAACATTACACTAAAAATATGTGAGGGTTTCTTATTTCTTATAAAATATATCCAACAACTTAAACAAAATACACAGTATCTGTATATTGTCATGATAAACAAAATGTATAAACTCAAATTTTCGATGAATCGATTGTAAGCTTTTCCTTGTTCTGAAAGACCTTTACGTCTTCTATAATGTTAAATCATAATGTCAAAATCTCCCCTTCAAAACATACACTTCTCGCTAAAACACATAATTTATCTAAATTGTATTTCTTTTGATTCTGGAGAAAGCACTGAAATTTAAAAACGGCATATACCAACCCGATTTCTAAACATTTAACGTCCTGATCGGTCCTTCAAATTCCCTTTATATAAAACAAAGTTTGGAATAAATATATTTTTATATATTTACCTTAAACTTAGAGCAGATACCTAAAGGCTTTTTAGATGAACGTGCTGTAAAAGCAGTGTGAGTGATAGCAAGTAACTACATGTATTATATAGATGACCATTTTTAGTTATATTGCTTCTCTCGACGAGAAATGTTCTAAATTAAGCAGAGAAGAAATAGCAAGACTGCCTCCTGCTGTTCATAGATGGCTCTAGCTGTCATGTCTTATCGCTCGGAAGCAAATGTGCGAATGTTTGGCGAAGGTTTATAGCGCAGTTTATTTAGTACATAGGATACAATTAGATTTAGTTATTCATTTACTGCGTGTGTGCAAGTATTGTCTGTAGTGCCCCTTAAGATAATATTTAATGTATAAGTAATTGATTGTCAGAAAGGAAAGCTTCTGACTCAAATACATATAGACATGTAATTACACTATTTCCCCATCTTTCTTCGAGAGAGACTTTTCTTAGCCCGCATGTCCCCCCTTCTGGGTGACATACAAGTCATCCCTCCTCTCCAGTTTGGCTTTCGTCCTAGGCATTCAACGTCACAGCAGTTGCTGCGCGTGGTGGAGGCTGCAGCCTTGGGTTTCCAGGACAAGGCATTCACCTCGGCGGTTTCTCTGTACGTGGAAAAGGCTTTCTCTACGACCTGGCACGCGGGTCTTCTGTACAAATTCATCCAACTGGAGCTACCCACTCAAGTCATACACCTTCTTCACTCTTTCCTAAAACATAGATTCTTCACTGTCACAGTGGCGGGAAAAACATCTACATGAAGGTCTATCCACGGCGGAGTCCCCGAAGGTTCTGTGTTATCCCCGACGCTGTACAGCGTCTATGTGGCTGATCTTCCCACTGAACAGCACGTCAACATAGCACAGTATGCTGACGACGTGCTGCTATTCTCAACAAATAGACACCCACGCAGAACCTTCAACCCCATCCAACGATACCTAATCCTCCCCCAGGATTGGTGCACGCTTTGGCGATTGTCCATTAATACGGAGAAAAGCCAAGCGATATTGTTCACCAAGCGCCGCTTTCCCGCCAATTTCCCCCAATTTACCTACTTCGGGCAAGGGATCAGGTGGGAGAATTCAATCAAGTACTTGGGAGTCAAGCTGGACAAGGGCCTAACTTTTCGGGAGCACATCCAGGAGCAAGCTCATCGGTCGTGTGGTGCCGTGGCATCACTATACCCTGTGCTTCGGTCTGCGATGTCTGTTCCCCTAAAGTTGCGCCTCTTCATGGCTCTGGTCCTCCCTATCATGCTCTATGCGTGCGAAGTCTGGGGTATGGCCGCAGGCTCAAACCTAGTTCTGCTCCAACGTGCACAGAATAAATGTCTTCGGATTATTTATTCTGTTTGTACAAGGTTCCCCGTGAGATTACTTCATGAGGCTTCATCCCTCCGATATGTGGAGGATGAAATTAGGTGCCGGGCGATAAAATTCTACGAGGGTTTGCCCCAATATCAGAGCGCCCTCGTCAGATCCCTTGGGGATTATGTTCCTCGTGAACGTCGCTTAAAGCGATACCGGTTACCCCGCATGTCTTGCGGTTATTACCGGTAACCACATGATCTCCATTCCAGCCTAAATTAAATTTCAGCTAATCCAAAATTTTTATTATGGAATATTCAAAATTATACATACCTTCTTCCTAGTTTATTAACTAACCCACCAGCGGTGCTCGCTGTCCCCAGCACCCGGTTCATCATTCCCTGAGGAGCAAAAACTACCTCCCTACACTAACCCCACTTAAATTACACCCGTCATTCTGCAACATCCACATCCCGCCACTACGTGGTTAAGCTCTTCCCAGAGCAGGTACACGACTTGACCACCCTTCGGGCTGTTCCCAAAAAGCCCGTCAGCCTGGAGTTTAGTATTTCCCCATGATGTCTTAGTTAATAACTTATCACTATGTTAGGTTTTGATGGAACTTGTATCCAATTACAGCGGAATTAAATCTAGCATAATATTTTTTGCCCCACTAATGCTAGCTGAAACATAATATGTAATTTTTACTGTGTCATGTGTAACAATATTAAATCAATTATCTACAGGTAAGCTTTTCATTATTCATCAAAGAGTCGCATACTTGTCAAACCAGTTGAAGTTAGTTGTCGCATTTTTTGTTGGAATGGTATTTTTTATCATAACATAACATTTTTCTACATAATACCTATATGGGCATATCGGACGATGAATGAATTGATATTCAAAAAAGTACAGAGTACATAGAGCTTAGAGTTACGAGACACTCTTCTTTCAGAGTAAAGGAAACCCCGGGGAAACCTTTTCCAGGTAATCAGGTAAAATGTGTAAAGAAAGTAATGTGAATAGAAGTCATCAGATTTTTAAAATGTCGCTCTAACCGCCATATTTAGAATACTAATGCACATTTCTGTACTTCTTGTGATTTCAATTGAACATCATGGAATTGTAAAAACAATATACACGAGCCGATATAACTCTCTTATCATTATCCCCTTATAGTTAAGACTAAATGTACCATGAAATATATTTATGTATATATTTAAATTATACTTGCAGCAGATGAAAAAGTGTGTTTATAGAACAATGTGCTGAAAAAGCATCGTCCATGAGATAAAGTTACTTTCAGTACAAATACATATTTGATAGAAATTAATTATTCTTTCACACTGGCCGTGTGTAGGCTAAATTGTGGAAACGTAGAGTCAGACTGAAAAATTCAATGCCACAGCCGGGATTTGAACCACGGATCTTCTGGTTTCCGTCCAGCCGCACTACCATTGTGCTACTATGGCCAACGTGCCGTTATGACATTAAATTCTCCAACTGACTCATATTTTCCCGGTAAACCACTTAGGAGTTCTCATAAACACATGAGACAACTACCTTAATGGCGACTTACAACGTGTAAGTACTTTAAGGCCCGGGCTTTATAGTTAACCACTATTAGGTTAATTAATGGAAATTAATTATTCTTTCACACTGGCCGTGTGTAGGCTAAATTGTGGAAACGTAGAGTCAGACTGAAAAATTCAATGCCACAGCCGGGATTTGAACCACGGATCTTCTGGTTTCCGTCCAGCCGCACTACCATTGTGCTACTATGGCCAACGTGCCGTTATGACATTAAATTCTCCAACTGACTCATATTTTCCCGGTAAACCACTTAGGAGTTCTCATAAACACATGAGACAACTACCTTAATGGCGACTTACAACGTGTAAGTACTTTAAGGCCCGGGCTTTATAGTTAACCACTATTAGGTTAATTAATGGAAATTAATTATTCTTTCACACTGGCCGTGTGTAGGCTAAATTGTGGAAACGTAGAGTCAGACTGAAAAATTCAATGCCACAGCCGGGATTTGAACCACGGATCTTCTGGTTTCCGTCCAGCCGCACTACCATTGTGCTACTATGGCCAACGTGCCGTTATGACATTAAATTCTCCAACTGACTCATATTTTCCCGGTAAACCACTTAGGAGTTCTCATAAACACATGAGACAACTACCTTAATGGCGACTTACAACGTGTAAGTACTTTAAGGCCCGGGCTTTATAGTTAACCACTATTAGGTTAATTAATGGAAATTAATTATTCTTTCACACTGGCCGTGTGTAGGCTAAATTGTGGAAACGTAGAGTCAGACTGAAAAATTTAATGCCACAGCCGGGATTTGAACCACGGATCTTCTGGTTTCCGTCCAGCCGCACTACCATTGTGCTACTATGGCCAACGTGCCGTTATGACATTAAATTCTCCAACTGACTCATATTTTCCCGGTAAACCACTTAGGAGTTCTCATAAACACATGAGACAACTACCTTAATGGCGACTTACAACGTGTAAGTACTTTAAGGCCCGGGCTTTATAGTTAACCACTATTAGGTTAATTAATGGAAATTAATTATTCTTTCACACTGGCCGTGTGTAGGCTAAATTGTGGAAACGTAGAGTCAGACTGAAAAATTCAATGCCACAGCCGGGATTTGAACCACGGATCTTCTGGTTTCCGTCCAGCCGCACTACCATTGTGCTACTATGGCCAACGTGCCGTTATGACATTAAATTCTCCAACTGACTCATATTTTCCCGGTAAACCACTTAGGAGTTCTCATAAACACATGAGACAACTACCTTAATGGCGACTTACAACGTGTAAGTACTTTAAGGCCCGGGCTTTATAGTTAACCACTATTAGGTTAATTAATGGAAATTAATTATTCTTTCACACTGGCCGTGTGTAGGCTAAATTGTGGAAACGTAGAGTCAGACTGAAAAATTCAATGCCACAGCCGGGATTTGAACCACGGATCTTCTGGTTTCCGTCCAGCCGCACTACCATTGTGCTACTATGGCCAACGTGCCGTTATGACATTAAATTCTCCAACTGACTCATATTTTCCCGGTAAACCACTTAGGAGTTCTCATAAACACATGAGACAACTACCTTAATGGCGACTTACAACGTGTAAGTACTTTAAGGCCCGGGCTTTATAGTTAACCACTATTAGGTTAATTAATGGAAATTAATTATTCTTTCACACTGGCCGTGTGTAGGCTAAATTGTGGAAACGTAGAGTCAGACTGAAAAATTCAATGCCACAGCCGGGATTTGAACCACGGATCTTCTGGTTTCCGTCCAGCCGCACTACCATTGTGCTACTATGGCCAACGTGCCGTTATGACATTAAATTCTCCAACTGACTCATATTTTCCCGGTAAACCACTTAGGAGTTCTCATAAACACATGAGACAACTACCTTAATGGCGACTTACAACGTGTAAGTACTTTAAGGCCCGGGCTTTATAGTTAACCACTATTAGGTTAATTAATGGAAATTAATTATTCTTTCACACTGGCCGTGTGTAGGCTAAATTGTGGAAACGTAGAGTCAGACTGAAAAATTCAATGCCACAGCCGGGATTTGAACCACGGATCTTCTGGTTTCCGTCCAGCCGCACTACCATTGTGCTACTATGGCCAACGTGCCGTTATGACATTAAATTCTCCAACTGACTCATATTTTCCCGGTAAACCACTTAGGAGTTCTCATAAACACATGAGACAACTACCTTAATGGCGACTTACAACGTGTAAGTACTTTAAGGCCCGGGCTTTATAGTTAACCACTATTAGGTTAATTAATGGAAATTAATTATTCTTTCACACTGGCCGCGTGTAGGCTAAATTGTGGAAACGTAGAGTCAGACTGAAAAATTCAATGCCACAGCCGGGATTTGAACCACGGATCTTCTGGTTTCCGTCCAGCCGCACTACCATTGTGCTACTATGGCCAACGTGCCGTTATGACATTAAATTCTCCAACTGACTCATATTTTCCCGGTAAACCACTTAATTAACCTAATAGTGGTTAACTATAAAGCCCGGGCCTTAAAGTACTTACACGTTGTAAGTCGCCATTAAGGTAGTTGTCTCATGTGTTTATGAGAACTCCTAAGTGGTTTACCGGGAAAATATGAGTCAGTTGGAGAATTTAATGTCATAACGGCACGTTGGCCATAGTAGCACAATGGTAGTGCGGCTGGACGGAAACCAGAAGATCCGTGGTTCAAATCCCGGCTGTGGCATTGAATTTTTCAGTCTGACTCTACGTTTCCACAATTTAGCCTACACGCGGCCAGTGTGAAAGAATAATTAATTTCCATTAATTAACCTAATAGTGGTTAACTATAAAGCCCGGGCCTTAAAGTACTTACACGTTGTAAGTCGCCATTAAGGTAGTTGTCTCATGTGTTTATGAGAACTCCTAAGTGGTTTACCGGGAAAATATGAGTCAGTTGGAGAATTTAATGTCATAACGGCACGTTGGCCATAGTAGCACAATGGTAGTGCGGCTGGACGGAAACCAGAAGATCCGTGGTTCAAATCCCGGCTGTGGCATTGAATTTTTCAGTCTGACTCTACGTTTCCACAATTTAGCCTACACACGGCCAGTGTGAAAGAATAATTAATTTCCATTAATTAACCTAATAGTGGTTAACTATAAAGCCCGGGCCTTAAAGTACTTACACGTTGTAAGTCGCCATTAAGGTAGTTGTCTCATGTGTTTATGAGAACTCCTAAGTGGTTTACCGGGAAAATATGAGTCAGTTGGAGAATTTAATGTCATAACGGCACGTTGGCCATAGTAGCACAATGGTAGTGCGGCTGGACGGAAACCAGAAGATCCGTGGTTCAAATCCCGGCTGTGGCATTGAATTTTTCAGTCTGACTCTACGTTTCCACAATTTAGCCTACACACGGCCAGTGTGAAAGAATAATTAATTTCCATTAATTAACCTAATAGTGGTTAACTATAAAGCCCGGGCCTTAAAGTACTTACACGTTGTAAGTCGCCATTAAGGTAGTTGTCTCATGTGTTTATGAGAACTCCTAAGTGGTTTACCGGGAAAATATGAGTCAGTTGGAGAATTTAATGTCATAACGGCACGTTGGCCATAGTAGCACAATGGTAGTGCGGCTGGACGGAAACCAGAAGATCCGTGGTTCAAATCCCGGCTGTGGCATTGAATTTTTCAGTCTGACTCTACGTTTCCACAATTTAGCCTACACACGGCCAGTGTGAAAGAATAATTAATTTCCATTAATTAACCTAATAGTGGTTAACTATAAAGCCCGGGCCTTAAAGTACTTACACGTTGTAAGTCGCCATTAAGGTAGTTGTCTCATGTGTTTATGAGAACTCCTAAGTGGTTTACCGGGAAAATATGAGTCAGTTGGAGAATTTAATGTCATAACGACACGTTGGCCATAGTAGCACAATGGTAGTGCGGCTGGACGGAAACCAGAAGATCCGTGGTTCAAATCCCGGCTGTGGCATTGAATTTTTCAGTCTGACTCTACGTTTCCACAATTTAGCCTACACACGGCCAGTGTGAAAGAATAATTAATTTCCATTAATTAACCTAATAGTGGTTAACTATAAAGCCCGGGCCTTAAAGTACTTACACGTTGTAAGTCGCCATTAAGGTAGTTGTCTCATATGTTTATGAGAACTCCTAAGTGGTTTACCGGGAAAATATGAGTCAGTTGGAGAATTTAATGTCATAACGGCACGTTGGCCATAGTAGCACAATGGTAGTGCGGCTGGACGGAAACCAGAAGATCCGTGGTTCAAATCCCGGCTGTGGCATTGAATTTTTCAGTCTGACTCTACGTTTCCACAATTTAGCCTACACACGGCCAGTGTGAAAGAATAATTAATTTCCATTAATTAACCTAATAGTGGTTAACTATAAAGCCCGGGCCTTAAAGTACTTACACGTTGTAAGTCGCCATTAAGGTAGTTGTCTCATGTGTTTATGAGAACTCCTAAGTGGTTTACCGGGAAAATATGAGTCAGTTGGAGAATTTAATGTCATAACGGCACGTTGGCCATAGTAGCACAATGGTAGTGCGGCTGGACGGAAACCAGAAGATCCGTGGTTCAAATCCCGGCTGTGGCATTGAATTTTTCAGTCTGACTCTACGTTTCCACAATTTAGCCTACACACGGCCAGTGTGAAAGAATAATTAATTTCCATTAATTAACCTAATAGTGGTTAACTATAAAGCCCGGGCCTTAAAGTACTTACACGTTGTAAGTCGCCATTAAGGTAGTTGTCTCATGTGTTTATGAGAACTCCTAAGTGGTTTACCGGGAAAATATGAGTCAGTTGGAGAATTTAATGTCATAACGGCACGTTGGCCATAGTAGCACAATGGTAGTGCGGCTGGACGGAAACCAGAAGATCCGTGGTTCAAATCCCGGCTGTGGCATTGAATTTTTCAGTCTGACTCTACGTTTCCACAATTTAGCCTACACGCGGCCAGTGTGAAAGAATAATTAATTTCCATTAATTAACCTAATAGTGGTTAACTATAAAGCCCGGGCCTTAAAGTACTTACACGTTGTAAGTCGCCATTAAGGTAGTTGTCTCATGTGTTTATGAGAACTCCTAAGTGGTTTACCGGGAAAATATGAGTCAGTTGGAGAATTTAATGTCATAACGGCACGTTGGCCATAGTAGCACAATGGTAGTGCGGCTGGACGGAAACCAGAAGATCCGTGGTTCAAATCCCGGCTGTGGCATTGAATTTTTCAGTCTGACTCTACGTTTCCACAATTTAGCCTACACACGGCCAGTGTGAAAGAATAATTAATTTCCATTAATTAACCTAATAGTGGTTAACTATAAAGCCCGGGCCTTAAAGTACTTACACGTTGTAAGTCGCCATTAAGGTAGTTGTCTCATGTGTTTATGAGAACTCCTAAGTGGTTTACCGGGAAAATATGAGTCAGTTGGAGAATTTAATGTCATAACGGCACGTTGGCCATAGTAGCACAATGGTAGTGCGGCTGGACGGAAACCAGAAGATCCGTGGTTCAAATCCCGGCTGTGGCATTGAATTTTTCAGTCTGACTCTACGTTTCCACAATTTAGCCTACACACGGCCAGTGTGAAAGAATAATTAATTTCCATTAATTAACCTAATAGTGGTTAACTATAAAGCCCGGGCCTTAAAGTACTTACACGTTGTAAGTCGCCATTAAGGTAGTTGTCTCATGTGTTTATGAGAACTCCTAAGTGGTTTACCGGGAAAATATGAGTCAGTTGGAGAATTTAATGTCATAACGGCACGTTGGCCATAGTAGCACAATGGTAGTGCGGCTGGACGGAAACCAGAAGATCCGTGGTTCAAATCCCGGCTGTGGCATTGAATTTTTCAGTCTGACTCTACGTTTCCACAATTTAGCCTACACACGGCCAGTGTGAAAGAATAATTAATTTCCATTAATTAACCTAATAGTGGTTAACTATAAAGCCCGGGCCTTAAAGTACTTACACGTTGTAAGTCGCCATTAAGGTAGTTGTCTCATGTGTTTATGAGAACTCCTAAGTGGTTTACCGGGAAAATATGAGTCAGTTGGAGAATTTAATGTCATAACGGCACGTTGGCCATAGTAGCACAATGGTAGTGCGGCTGGACGGAAACCAGAAGATCCGTGGTTCAAATCCCGGCTGTGGCATTGAATTTTTCAGTCTGACTCTACGTTTCCACATATTTGATAGATCACTTTTTCTAATTACACTGATTATCCGTGAGAAGAGAACTTTTTTGGTCATGAAAGGAGCAGCTTGTCAATCTACCTCGTCTTGCTGTCCATAGATAGCAGCACCTGTCATATCTTATCCAGTGGAAGAAAGGGAGTAACTGTTTACGCAGTTTTATAACAAACTTTATTTAGGTCGGTAAGAAACACTTTGGACTTAATTAGGTTTTATGTCTTATGGACAGATATTTTGTATAGTGTATAGTAACAAGATATGGGACCGATACATTATTGATTGTTAGAAAGGAAAGCTTGCGAGATAAGTATATATTCGCATTCCTTGGCAATTTTCTTCCATAGATTCCTCGCTAACAGCGTGATAAACAACGAATTTTGATTGAGCTGTATTAAATAATTCGATGTCGTACGCGGGAAGTGATCGACGGATCTCCCGTCTCCGTCTGTCTGCGGTTAACCATTAAGCTACTATGGCCAACATGACATTAAATTCCCCAACTGACTCGTATGTTTCCCGATAAACCACTAGGAGTTCTCATATACAAAGAGACCCTTACCTTTTGTGACGACTTGCTATGCTGTAAGTACTTGTTATAGTTACCATTATTAGCTAAATTGATGGAAAATAATTAATTTGTGACAGCAGTTCATAAATATTGCTATAGCTTCTAGCTCGACAGCAAT
Source organism: Mantis religiosa (assembly GCA_030765055.1). Lineage (NCBI taxonomy): Eukaryota > Metazoa > Arthropoda > Insecta > Mantodea > Mantidae > Mantis > Mantis religiosa. Next base: position 155,853,449 of record CM060956.1, on the reverse strand, counting down.
CCGTTTGTGGCTTCAACTTGAGCTATTTTATTTACACTGCCTTCTCCATCAATTGTTTCTATAATTATTGTGACGATAGCATACCTGCACTGTCAAAGGTATTTTACTAATATATAAAAGTATATTTCCTTGTACAAAGAATAGACATACAAATGTGCAAGGTTTACGAGCTGTCGCTAAGTGATGACTTTAATGTTGCTGTGTTTACTGCAATTAGAAGGTAACAACATGGAATTGTATAAACAGAAAATGCAGACCTGCTTTTTAAATATGTAACTATATGGCTAGGCTCCTGTATCCCCTTCTATCTAAATTTAAATGTGCAGTGAAATATATTTATCTATATATTCACATTAAACTTTTAGTAAATGAAAAATACTCCTTATAAAATCTGCGCTAATGAAATGGTGTAAGTTGAATTTAATAACCTTTCTTATAAACATATATCTTATATAAAGACTGCACGAATGAGATTGTCACAAGCTTTTAGAGTTTACCAACATTAAGAGTATAACAATGATCTTAACTTTTTTATCAGCAATTTTCAATCCAGTTCCACTGATTGGGTGTACCAGGGGCTACCTTTTGGCAGTTTTATACAAATACGGGATATGCTTAACCTCAAAAAGGTAAATAGTGAAGCTGAAAATGATTAAACGTTATTTTAAAGCATTTGCACGCTTATATTACATTTCTTTTATATTTCACTGATGATTTATCAAAATTAATTTCATGATACAAAACTGAAGTCAGCTGAATCCTATAAATAGATAAAAATATGATAAGCTAGAGTTACATACAAATCAACATACTTTTGTCTATCTAGATCAACATTTGTACACTTATAATATAAAACATAACGAAAATGCTAAGGCTCCTCACAAACTTGTACTATCTCAACAATTTGTACATTTATACAATAGAATTTGACACAACAACCTCGAAACTTCCTCAAACCTATTATAAATTGACATTTTATTTAAGAGCTTTGATTATCTCAGTCTCCCATTCTGTATTGAGTGTCAAAGATCACTTAATTTTGCTCTTTATCAGACTTGAGGTTCATTTACGAGTCTTAAATCGACGACAGAGTATCTTATGAAGGAAGTCGAGCTTCCCCCAACTCGGGAACAGGAGGTTAGGATGATACAATTCTTATTTTGAATTATATATCACATAAAATGTTTAAAAGTCATCCTCATACTGATTTCGTCTCTTGCTATGTCAACCAGGGTACAAAGTTGGACTACAGGACTTGACTAAAACAATAGAATATCACAGAGCTTACAATATACTTATATAGAAACTGTAACCAAACTAGACAAAACACTGTTTATGAGAATTATTTACAATAATTATTATGAAATGGCTCATGTACTGTCAGGCAGATTTATCTTATAACTGATAAGGGTCAATGTTCTTGTAGACAAAATAGACATGAATGTGCAATGAAGTGTAATTATGTATACATTTAAATTGGAGGAGACGGAAGATACATTTCTCGAAGAATACGCTGTAGAAGCAGTGTGATGGAGCTGAGTACCTTCCATTACAAATACAAATTTTCGGGTAATTATCTCAGAAATTTGCTTTAAAACACTGGGGAGTGAATTATGTGAGTGCGGTTTCTAGGAATTCAGAAAGAAAGGGGAACCATGTGGGATTATTTAGAAGTTATATAGTAATTTATGAATGAACTGGATAAATACCACGGTTTCATTGTTTTTTTCTATGACTATTCTGTGGTCTCACTTTCGTCACTAACATTACTATCTGGCTCATATAACACATCATTATCCACATATTATTCACTACTCCACAAAATATCGTCCTCAGAACCATCAATGATACAAGAAATTCCACTTTTTTAAACTCTGCTTAATATCGACACGGATTATCCACTCGCACATCGTCGGTATTGATGTCTTCCTTATGACTCAAGATGCTCGTTCATGGCAGATCCAATACTCAAAAGATGGGAACATGTATTAAAGCTGCTCTGTATTACAGCGATTATTTGGAAGATGTGAAAAAGGTGCTCGACGTGATGAACAGAAATGTCAGTTAACTCTTGTAATGAGAATTGTCTCCAGAGTAAGTTAATGTTTATTAAATCCTACCTACAATTACAGCAAGTTGCTGTCTTTGGAGACATACCAGAGAAATAGGAACTGTTTACGTAATAAAGTTGGCGAAACTGGAGCAAGGAATTATATTTAATGTTTTTTTCTTTCGGAATTCAAACAAGACACAACAAGGAGAAACTGTAAAAGAACTCAGTGCCCGTTCAGTAGGTGAAATAACCTGTTTTGGATACTGTCCTGCGACTTTGTGTAAGGTAGACAAATCATTCACCTTATATAAACAACAATTTTAACAACAAACTTATGTAAAGTTTAGAATGTAAATGATTTCTTGCTCCAGGGAAACGTTGTGTTGCATTTGTCGAAACTGTCTGACTGGAGTACTTGTAGAGAGATAATGTGTTTAGCTACTAAGTTCATAATAACATTTATTTGTTCTAAGTTTTGTTTTAATGAGATCTAATCAGTCCATTGGCACTTTCTATCTGTACTTGTACTGCAATTGTTTACAGAAAATTAGAGGATCATTGTTACATCATTAACTCGATCGTATGTTGAATTTATGAAGACATAAATCATTTAAGTGATACAGAAAGAAATGTGTACATGGAAACTGAGTCTTGGGGTACAAAAATTACGTGAAAATTCATAAAAATTTGGGTCAACATTGTAAATTATATTTGATATTTCCAGTAAACTAACAGTAGTAGTTATATAAGAGCCATATCTTCAAACCTTGCAAGACTTGCAGTTCAGACGTTAAACATTTCACTAAAAATATGTGAGGGTTTCTTATTTCTTATAAAATATATCCAACAACTTGAACAAAACACACAGTATCTGTATATTCTCATAATAAAAAATTGGATAAATCAACATTTGATGTATCGATTATACAGTTCTCTTTGTTCTGAAGGACGTTTACGTTTTCTATAATGTTAAATCATAATATCAAAATCTCCTCTTAAAAACACACACTTCTCGCTAAAACACATAATTTATCTAAACTGTATTTCTTCTGTTTCAGCATTCCCATTTTTAAATATTTAACATCCTGATCACTCTCCCAAATCGCGTCTATATAAAACAAACTTTGGAATAATTAAATTTTTATATACATTTACGCTAGTCTTGGAGCAAGTACGTAAAACGGTCATTGTAGAAGAATGTGCTGTAAATACAGTGTGAGTGATATCAAGTATCTACATGTATTATATAGATGTCGATATTTAGTCGTACTGCTTCTCCCGAGGAGCAATGTTCTCATTGAGGAGAATTGGAATAGCAAGACCGCATCCCGCTGTCCATAGATGGCCCTAGCTGCCATATCTTTGTGATTGTTTACGAAAGTTTGTATCAAACTTTATCTTTATTTATAAGATATATTTGGATTTAATTATTTCTTTACTGTATTTCTGCAAATGATGTCTGTAGTGTATAAGGTAATATTTAACATTTAAGTGAGTGATTGTGAGAAAGGAAGGCTTTTGACAGTAATATATATAAAGACGAAATTACAGATTTCACATGAATTCCTTGTTAGTTATGTTTGACCATGCTATACTTTTGTTGGAATTTATATACAATTATAAAAGACTCATTCTAGTGTTCATCATTTTGCCCTCTCTAATAGTAGATGAATCACAATATTTCAATATTTAATGTGTAGTGGGTCGTGTGTAACAACATGAGTATTGCAGAAATATTGTACAAATAGGAAAAGTATATTTCCTTGTACAAACAATAGACATAGAATCGCGATATTTATTACTGTCTGGTGGCTTAGTAGTAACTGTAATATCACATTGTTTTTGAGTTTAGAGTTACCAGACATTCATCTTTTAGAATAAGAGAAAACCTCCAACGTTAAGTCATATTAGACGATGAATGAAATGATGTTCAAATGAGTACAGGGTACATAGAGCTTAGAGGTATCAGACATTCATATTTCAGAATAAGAGAAAACCTCCAACGTTAAGTCATATCGGACGATGAATGAAATGATGTTCAAATGAGTACAGGGTACATAGAGCTTAGAGGTATCAGACATTCAACTTTTAGAATAAGAGAAAACCTCCAACGTTAAGTCATATCGGACGATGAATGAAATGATGTTCAAATGAGTACAGGGTACATAGAGTTTAGAGTTACCAGACATTCATCTTTCAGGATAAGAGAAAACCTCCAACGCTAAGTCATATCGGACTATGAATGAAATGATGTTCAAATGAGTACAGGGTACATAGAGCTTAGAGTTACCAGACATTCATCTTTCAGGATAAGAGAAAACCTCCAACGTTAAGTCATATCGGACTATGAATGAAATGATGTTCAAATGAGTACAGGGTACATAGAGCTTAGAGTTACCAGACATTCATCTTTCAGGATAAGGGAAAACCTCCAACGTTAAGTCATATCGGACGATGAATGAAATGATGTTCAAATGAGTACAGGGTACATAGAGTTTAGAGTTACCAGACTTTCATCTTTCAGGATAAGAGAAAACCTCCAACGTTAAGTCATATCGGACGATGAATGAAATGATATACAAATGAGTACAGGGTACATAGAGCTTAGAGGTATCAGACATTCATATTTCAGGATAAGAGGAAACTTCCAACGTTAAGTCATATCGGACAATGAATGAAATGATGTTCAAATGAGTACAGGGTACATAGAGCTTAGAGTTACCAGACATTCATCTTTCAGGATAAGGGAAAACCTCCAACGTTAAGTCATATCGGACGATGAATGAAATGATGTTCAAATGAGTACAGGGTACATAGAGCTTAGAGTTACCAGACATTCATCTTTCAGGATAAGGGAAAACCTCAAGCTTTAAGTCATATCGGACGATGAATGAAATAATGTTCAAATGAGTACAGGGTACATAGCGCTTAGAGTTACCAGACATTCATCTTTCAGGATAAGGGAAAACCTCCAACGTTAAATCATATCGGACGATGAATGAAATGATGTTCAAATGAGTACAGGGTACATAGAGCTTAGAGTTACTAGACATTCATCTTTCAGGATAAGAGCAAACCTCCAACGTTAAGTCATATCGGACGATGAATGAAATGATGTTCAAATGAGTACAGGGTACATAGAGCTTAGAGTTACCAGACATTCATATTTCAGGATAAGAGAAATCCTCCAACGTTAAGTCATATCGGACGATGAATGAAATGATGTTCAAATGAGTACAGGATACATAGAGCTTAGAGATACCAGACATTCATCTTTCAGGATAAGAGAAAACCTCCAACGTTAAGTCATATCGGACGATGAATGAAATGATGTTCAAATGAGTACAGGGTACATAAAGCTTAGAGTTACCAGACATTCATCTTTCAGGATTAGGGAAAACCTCAAGCTTTAAGTCATATCGGACGATGAATGAAATAATGTTCAAATGAGTACAGGGTTCATAGAGCTTAGAGTTACCAGACATTCATCTTTCAGGATAAGGGAAAACCTCCAACGTTAAATCATAGCGGACGATGAATGAAATGATGTTCAAATGAGTACAGGGTACATAGAGCTTAGAGTTACTAGACATTCATCTTTCAGGATAAGAGAAAACCTCCAACGTTAAGTCATATCGGACGATGAATGAAATGATGTTCAAATGAGTACAGGGTACATAGAGCTTAGAGTTACCAGACATTCATATTTCAGGATAAGAGAAATCCTCCAACGTTAAGTCATATCGGACGATGAATGAAATGATGTTCAAATGAGTACAGGATACATAGAGCTTAGAGATACCAGACATTCATCTTTCAGGATAAGAGAAAACCTCCAACATCAAGTCATATCGGACGATGAATGAAATGATGTTCAAATGAGTACAGGGTACATAAAGCTTAGAGTTACCAGACATTCATCTTTCAGAATAAGAGAAAACCTGCAACATTAAGTCACATCGGACGATGAATGAAATGATGTTCAAATGAGTACAGGGTACATAGAGTTTAGAGTTACCAGACATTCATCTTTCAGGATAAGAGAAAACTTCCAACGTTAAGTCATATCGGACAATGAATGAAATGATGTTCAAATGAGTACAGGGTACATAGAGCTTAGAGTTACCAGACGTTCATCTTTCAGGATAAGAGAAAACCTCCAACGTTAAGTCATATCGGACGATGATTGGAATGATGTTCAAATGAGTACAGGGTACATAGAGCTTAGAGCTACCAGACGTTCATCTTTCAGGATAAGAGAAAACCTCCAAGGTTAAGTCATATCGGACGATGAATGGAATGATGTTCAAATGAGTACAGGGTACATAGAGCTTAGAGTTACCAGACGTTAATCTTTCAGGATAAGAGAAAACCTCCAACGTTAAGTCATATCGGACGATGAATGGAATGATGTTCAAATGAGTACAGGGTACATAGAGCTTAGAGTTACCAGGCGTCCATCTTTCAGGATAAGGGAAAACCTCAAGCTTTAAGTCATATCGGACAATGAATGAAATGATGTTCAAATGAGTACAGGGTACATAGAGCTTAGAGTTACCAGACGTTCATCTTTCAGGATAAGAGAAAACCTCCAACGTTTAGTCATATCGGACGATGAATGAAATAATGTTCAAATAAGTACAGGGTACATAGAGCTTAGAGTTACCATTCATTTTTCAGGATATGAGAAAACCTCCAACATCAAGTCATATCGGACGATGAATGAAATGATGTTCAAATGAGTACAGGGTACATAAAGCTTAGAGTTACCAGACATTCATCTTTCAGAATAAGAGAAAACCTGCAACATTAAGTCACATCGGAAGATGAATGAAATGATGTTCAAATGAGTACAGGGTACATAGAGTTTAGAGTTACCAGACATTCATATTTCAGGATAAGGGAAAACTTCCAACGTTAAGTCATATCGGACAATGAATGAAATATTGTTCAAATGAGTACAGGGTACATAGAGCTTAGAGTTACCAGACTTTCATCTTTCAGGATAAGAGAAAACCTCCAACGTTAAGTCATATCGGACGATGAATGGAATGATGTTCAAATGAGTACAGGGTACATAGAGCTTAGAGTTACCAGACGTTCATCTTTCAGGATAAGAGAAAACCTCCAAGGTTAAGTCATATGGGACGATGAATGGAATGATGTTCAAATGAGTACAGGGTACATAGAGCTTAGAGTTACCAGACGTTCATCTTTCAGGATAAGAGAAAACCTCCAACGTTAAGTCATATCGGACGATGAATGAAATGATGTTCAAATGAGTACAGGGTACATAGAGCTTAGAGTTACCAGGCGTTCATCTTTCAGGATAAGAGAAAACTTCCAACGTTAAGTCATATCGGACAATGAATGAAATGATGTTCAAATGAGTACAGGGTACATAGAGCTTAGAGTTACCAGACGTTCATCTTTCAGGATAAGAGAAAACCTCCAACGTTAAGTCATATCGGACGATAAATGGAATGATGTCTTTCAAACAACAACCCTTTCAGCTGTTGTCTGCTTTCTCTGTTCACAACTCTGTTTCCCAAAATCTCTTTGCGAGCCGTCACGACCCTAAATACCTATTTCATAAATTCGAGATACTTCTGGACCAAACAGGAATGGCATGTTTTATCACCTTATAGAGGCAGGTCACCCTATCGGTGTCGGCAGGTCTTTTATCTCAGGCTATCATTATGTCTTCTGGTATGCTCCTTATCTCCAGGCTTTTTGTGTACATAACCCGCGAAATGGTTATCGGGTACGCGACAATCTGTTGAAAAAGTATTCTGTATGTAATTCATTACCTTTTATTATAAAGTTATATTTGATAGATTACATTTTCTAATTACATGGATTGTCTGAGATCAGAAATCTGATATAAACGAAATAATTGGCAAGCGAGTTTGTCCTGCTGTCCATAGATGGCAGCACCTGTCATATCTTATTGTACGGAAGAAAAGTAGTAACTGTTTGTGAAGTTTTATAACCACTTTTAATTTAGATTAAACGGTGTGTCTTATATTTAATTATTTTTATTGCATATAGACAAATGTTGATTACAGTGTGTAAATTAAGGGAACATGGAAGCTATAAATAAGTGATTGTGAGAAAGGAATATCACTGACGCAGGTATATACACTGACGTTATGACAACCATTTCTCATGGGTTCTTTAGTGTTTAAAACAGTTTGGTTTTTTTTTTGGAACTTGTAACCATTTATAGACAGCAACAAATAGGATTTTAAATTGTGTACTTTAACAGTCAATGCATTTTTTGTAGTAAGACTTTCTCTGACATTTGTGTGCTTAAGCACATTCAGAACTTCCGAAGGGGTTTTCTCCTAAAAATACAAGGTACTATTTCGTTTGACGTCACTATCTATGATGAAAGTTGTGTAAAATAATTAAGTTCGTTCCGAAATGTTGGAGCCATTTGTGAAATCTTAACTAAATATTACATATAAAGCTAATCTGTGCTATAAAGAGAACCGAGAACCGAGAACCGTACTTGAACGATAAACTTAAATATCTACTCGGTCAGCCGGCCGTAGCAGCAGCTGCAGCCCTACATCCACCCGCCAGCCATCACGGCGGTCAGCCGGCCGCCTTTATAGATGCACTGCCTACCACTAGCAGCCACGATCCTACTCTCAGAGCACCATTGGCTGCAGCATCCACCAGCGCTGACGTCCCCATGGACCAGAGCAGCACGGAGGACGAGCAGATGGCCCGAAAATTCCAAAAACTGCCCCGGGAAGTTAAAGAGCTCCAGAAGGAAATCTCTCACTTCCAAGAAATTGTAGAAGCCATGGCCCCGGAGTCCATCATGCAGCCATGACTCATCACCGGTGATAATGGATTTAAAAAGTGCATCCCCTCCATCAGTAAAGAGACGCAGAACCTCATGGGTTGTCTCCATTCGCACAGCTTTTTGTTCGTGAGTCAACAGACGTGGCACCCAACGAGCAAAAACTCGGATCATGTAGAGATGGTCGTGCATAACTGTAAACAACTGCCACATGAAATTCTCAACACTTCACTGAGGCTACGTAATGTTGTTCGCCGACCCTCTTGGACAATCACAGCATCTGTGTTGATGTTGAGTTCAGTCACAGCAGAAGCCGAAACACCAGGCCCGCCTTGTTTAACACTAATAAGTCGACCTTCTATGAAGTCCTTGAACCGGCTAAACACTGTTGCACGAGATAGTGCTTCCTAACTGTACGCTTGCTTCAGCGTTTCAGTGGCTGTATGGTTTAAAGGAAAACAGAATTTAATTGCGCTGTACTCCAGTGTCTGGTATGCGAAATTCACATAGGATTTACAATATAGAGCATTACTACCAACATACCAATACGAGAGTGCTGCCACCTAGCGACATTGTACATAAAAACCTTCTCTTTTTTCAAATGTTTATGTTACAGATTCCTCCAAATTCCTCCACTTGAAAAAAAATGTATTATCACTACTTTTTGTTATATTTACACAATTAATTTAGTAAGTTTTGTTGGAGCTTATAAAACGTAATGTCAAGGAATGTCTAATTATCCTATGAGAACTATATTTAGTAAGATGTCTAGATAAGTACTTTATTGGTCGGCGTCATAAAAGTTCAATCAACCACAGATGTTTAAAAACGTGCAAGTCCAATGGAAGCTCGGAGTCAAACTTTTGGTTGAAATGCAGTACTTCTCTAATACGTATTTGGTTGAGAGTATTTGAACATTTGTAGCATTAATTATCTCAGAAACTAAGAAAAAGGAATAGTAAAAATTGTGTGCTTTCACGATATTTTCATCTGCGGTAGTAAGATTTTGTCGACTATTACTATTCACTGGGTCGCACCCTTAAATTTCTACGCCACATTCCAATAATTCCTATTACTTCAAGGTGATAGCATTGAATTCTATAAACAGAATATAATGACCCGATTTTTAAACATGTAACTGTATTATCAGTCTCCTTATGCCTTTGTAGCTATTACTAAATGTGCTATGTAACATATTTATGTATACATTCACATTAAACTGGTAGCAGATGACAAAACATATTTTTGTACAGAATGGGCTAAAGAAACAGTGTGAGTTGCATTCAATGCCCTTTCCTATAAACTTATATTTTATGGAGAACGTTCTTTTATTTTTATTGATTGTCCAGAATGAGCGAAATTTGTTTTAAAAGTTGCAACAAATGGCTGCACATAGATGGCAGTAGCTGTCATATCTTATCGTGCGGAAGTAAATTTTTAACTGTTTGGGAAGTTTTATTAGAAATTATAACTATTTTGATAAAGTGCATCTTAGAATTAATTATTTTAACCCGCATGTACAGATATATTCTTCTTGAATCTAAATTCAGAAACTGGGCAGTGTATAATTAAGTAGCTGTGAGAAAGGAAGGTCTCTGATACGTGTATATGTACACACGTTTTGGCAATTCTTTCTCATAAATTGCTGTTTATTGCAATGAATCACATGGAATTTTGGTGGAACATGTATAACTTTATAGACAGCAAACAATTTGGAATGTCACCTGAGCTAAACACATTTGTAAAATATCTGATAGATAGTAATCGCTGTGTGGCTCTAAGTTTATGTATTTATGCACACGACTTGCTTCATTCAATAATTAGAAACTACACGTAGTATAAAATGTTGGTTTGATATGTGGCCTTTCTCAGACATTTTTAAGTTATACTTTTAATCAAAGAAACACACTCGCTCACAGAACCTTTTATGAAAACGGATTTTTGTTTTGTTTTTAGGAAAATTGAAAACGTACATTTCTTGATCATTTGAAGTCTCGAGCGTTTTGTTGTAATACAATACTTGCTCTACCTGCTGTAAGTACGTGGCAGAGAAAGTGAAAAACAATTAAAATAGCTGATTTATCCTTCTATCTGAGACTGAGATAGTGTAACCTTCTATATCAGGTGTCAGTTCATTTATTTCATTGTTATTATAATCCAATAATAATATTGTAACAAAAATGACAATTGAGAGTTCACTTTAACTCCTTCAGTTGTCAGCAAAATCGTGAGCTCTATGCTCACTTAATATCACCTTTTCTTTTTCCACAAATACTCAATGACAAAAGTCTCTTTAATTCCCTCAGTGTCTCTCTTGGACGAACCAAGTTACGCCGGGTGCTATTTCTCTGACGGACGCTGCTCTGGATGTCGTCTGACACTACAACTCCGATATTCGCTGTTCAGTTGTTCACTGTACTAGACACACTATATATACACTTGTTACGGACCTTGAAGGTACTACATTCCTGAAGACCGAGTCACAAATCTGGACCGTACTACACTACATTGAAGTTGACAACTTCTCTGCTCTTGACTGAACTCTCAGCTCAACATCGTGTTTTATAGACTGACCTTACAGGAACATATAACTCAGTGAAGTGAGACCAAAGAAATGCTTGCTTTGGTTACTAAAATTACGTGAAAATTATATCGATAGTAAAGTTCTTTGTTCTGGAAGATCTTTACGTATTCTATTATGTTAAATTATAATATCAAAATCTCCCTTTCGAAATATACACTTCTCGCTAAAACACATTGCATTCTAAACTGTACTTCTTCTGTTTTCTGGAAAAGGCAATGGAGTTTAAAAACAACATATAGCAAGCGGATTTTTAAACATTTAACATCCTGATCAGTGTCCCAAATCTCCTTTTTATAAAACAAAGTTTGGAATAAATATATCTTTGTATACATTTACCTTAAACTTGGAGCAAATACGTAAAACAGTATTTGTAGAAGAATGTGCTGTAAAAGCAGTGTGAGTGACATCAAGTAGCTACATGAATGATACATATGACCATATTTAGTTATATTGCTTCTGCCGGGGAGAAATTTTCTCTTTGAGGAGAATTCTAATAACAGTACTCCCTCCTCTGTCCATAGATGGCTCTAGCTGTCATATCTTATAGGTGGGATGAAAATTTGTGATTGTTTACGAAATTGTGTATCAAACTTTATCTATATTCATAAGATATATTTGGATTTAATTATTTATTTACTCTATGTCTGTAAATGTTGTCTGTAGTGTATAATAAGGTAATATTTAACATTTAAGTAAGTGTTTGTGAGAAACGAAGGCTTCTGACACTAATATATAAAGACGAAATTACACTGTTTTCTCATTAATTCATTGTTAATTATGTTTGCCATGGTATACTTTTGTTGGAATTTATATACAATTATAAATGACTTATTCTGGTGTTAATCATTTTGCCCTCTCTAATGCTAGATGAGTGATAATATTTAACTTGTTCTGTCAGGTGTAACAACACGACTACTGCAGAAATTTTGTCCAAATAGGAAAAGTATATTTCCTTGTACAAACAATAGACATAGAATCGCTATATTTATTTCTGTCTGGTGGCTTAGTAGTAACTGTGATATCACGTTGTCTTTGAAAGGTGATAAGAGATTCTCATAAATCACAAAATTCTATTTTATTTGTTCTGACGAGCGATCTCATGCATGTCGTGAAGACGGACCACCGGGTTCTCCACATACTTGCCGTCGCCGTACAATATTAACAGTTGTCCGTAAACCTTGGAAAACACTAGTCAAGTGTGTAATTTGAGATTCTAAATATGTTATTATACCTGAAAGGATAATAAATTAAGGTTTTGGGCATTTTGCTAAAATCAGCAAAACAAATATTTACAATATAAGCAAATAGTCAGATCTTAAGAAAGACGGTATGAAGAATTGCCATTCGAATGCAAGGGACAGAATTATATGTTTTATACGCAATATTTATAAACTGGAAAACAAAAACTTCTGTTCATGCCACATTTAACTTGTAGATGGCAGTACTGTGACTGGTTGATGTTTACCAAATTATATTAGTGAAGAGAATTACTAATAAGAACTAAATTATGAAAAGCTTTCTAATGAAATGAGCAGATGAAAAATAGTTCTGAACGAGTGCGCCAAAATGTAATATAGTGGAACCAAGTACCTTTAACTATTCATATATATTTGATAAATGAATTTTTATAATTTAATTGACTGTCCGGAAGACAACGCTTTTCATTATACATTACCAACCGACTACATCTTGCTCTCCATAGATGGCTCTACCTCCGTTATCTTATACTGCAGAAGAAAATGTGTATCTGTTTACCAAGTCTTAGAACAAACTGTAATTCTGTTGATAAGTTATGTCTTAGATTTAATTAGCTTGTAGAACATGTAGACAAGTAAAGGCTGTAGTCTATATTAAGGCAATATGAAATATATAACTAACTGTGTAAGATGGGAAGGCTTCTAACTCAAGTATATATGTACATGTTTAGCATAAAAAAATTAAATCGTGTCTCCCAAAAAGGGAGAACGATTAAGTGCAGCTGCCCACGACAAAAGGGGCAACCCATTCCAAACATTCAATAATTTCGAACACCCCAGCAGAACGTGGAACTACTAGCTCATTTCGCAGGTTAATCGCAAAGCGGCTAGGTACTGCGGCATAACACACCCAGACGGGGATAGCCCCGCCCGACTAGGACTACCTCTGGACCTCTGGAGGACTTGCTAAAATTAATACTTTATTAGAAATAACTTAATGAAGTAATTTACCAAAAACGCCTCGAAGTCCATTTTTTTTTTTTTTTTGTGAAATGGCATACTTCTCTTATACGTACATATAATATACATGTGGTGGACGCCTCGGTAGCGTTCAATATCAAATGTTCTATATGTGTAGGTGACCAGTGTATATTATATTATCACACATATTTGGAATAAGCAGTAATAGTTGTATTATACCAATATATTACAAGTATTCAAGTTTTTCTACAGTCACTGTCATTAAAAGCATATACAGATGGCCTTTTTAGTTCTACTGATTGTCCTGAGATATACCCATTATAAAGAGATGAAATAACAAGACCTCGTCCTGCTGTCCATAGATGGCTCTAGCTGTCATATCCTACAGCGTAAAAGATAATTTGCAATTGTTTGAGTTTCTGTACCGTAATTTAGTTTTGTTCATAGTTTATAGGTTAGATTTAAATGCTTTTTATTGCATGTAGAGAAGCGTTTTCTGTAAAGTATATTAAGATAATATTGAATATATAACTGATTTTGAGAAAGAGGGCAACTTATAGAAGTATATATTTATTTATTGTTATCTGAAAAGGTTCCCAGAGCCATAGCTCATGCTAGGGAACAGTACAAATATATATAAAATGATGGCAAACAGCCCTTAACAATACTTCTAGTACATTTTAATAGTACGAATGAATTACCGTTCAAGAATAACATATATGAAACATACAAAGATACAGAAATTCACTATAACTCAAGAAATAATAGTAACAAAGAACTTCACAGAAAAATAGAAGCTACATATTCTATGGGACATTAATCCATATTAATTTTTAAACAGTTCAGCTTTCAAACCAGCTATAAATGTGTAACACTTTATCAGCTTTCAATATATGCCTTCAGTAAATTTTCAGCAACTTTCCTTTTAAAACCTTTTATGTTCCTGCAGCCTTTCAGTTTCAGTGGCAGCGCATTATATAAGTTGATAACGTGTGAGGTTAAGCTGTTCAGGCCATAAGTAGAAGTGTTCACTGTTGGTTTTGTTAAGTTTCCTTTATTTCTTGTATTATATATATGTTAGAAGCTTTCAAATGTTAGATTGGATATTAGAAGATTATTTTTTATTTTGTGGAGATATATTATCAAGGACAACTCTATGTTTACTTGTAATGGTAAAAGGTTAGTTACATGGTAGAGTGTTTTTGTGTTTGTTCTAAAGGTTAGATTGTAGATTATTTTCACGGCACAATTTTGAAGTACTTCGAGGTCATGAATTAAATATTTAACAGAGTTACCCCATAAGATGTTTAAGTAATCCAAATGAGATTGAATTAAAGCATGGTAGATACTTCGTAAATGATTTACACTGAATCCTTTGAATTTCAGCCTGTGAATTACAGCTAACACAGGAAGAACGTTATTTTTTACATGCATGATATGGTCCTTCCATGTGAGTGTACTGTTAAGAATCAAACCTAGAGTTGTGATTTTTGTTACGCTTTCAATCACTGTGTTATCAACATGTATCTTGTTATTTACGTATGAAATGTAAGTGTTTTACAGACATTTAATGTTAGCTTATTGCCCTTAAACCAGCTATTCAATGCATTCAGGTCTTTCTGTATGTCATATATCAGCTGGTGCTCAGAGTTATCTATATATAACTAACATATATCATCAGCAAACATAGTCAATTTACCTTTTAGTCTTAAACATCCTATGTCATTTATAAAAATTAAGAATAATATAGGACCTAATACAGAACCTTGTGGAACACTATGATGAATTACTGATAGAGAACTGGAAATGTTGTTCATATTTACAAACTGTTTCCTATTACTGAGATAATTCTGAAAGCAGTTGAGAGGAAGTCCTCTTACACCAGCATACTCTAGTTTCTTAAGTAATGATCTACAGTGTCAAAAGCCTTTTTAGGTCAATAAATAAACCAGCAGCTAAACAATTTCCATCCAGAGCTCTTTGAATAAGTACGATAATATCTACCGTGGCAGCAAGAGTACTAGTTTTGTTAATAAATCCATACTGATGATTATGAAAAAAGTTGTGTTTTTCTAGATGCTGTAATAACCTAACTTTTATTACTTTTTCCAGAATTTTGGCAAATATATAACTAAGTTGTGAAAAATTCTCATGGTTTCCTAGCAATTTCAGCGTAACTTTCTGTAGATTTTTTGGAACTTGTATTTACTTATACACAGCAGAGACATTAATGCTCGCACTAATTTTACCAGAGCCACAGTAATTCATTTGGTTTGTGATAACAGTAAACGAGTTCTTATATAATATTTTCTATTTTGATAGGACCCCGTTTGTAGATTTACGTAGAGGTATTTTATTCACATGACCTTCCCTCATCATGTTACAATTATTATTATGATATGAATCTTGCACTGTAAGGTAGAGCTACCTTATAACTGATAAAGTTATATTTTTTTGTTGACAAAATAAACATGAATCTTCGAAGTGCAATTAAGTATACATTTAAATTTAATTGGAGCAAATGAAAATACATTTCTCTAAGAACGCGCTGAGGAAGCAGTGCGATGGAGCTGAGTACCTTCCATTACCAATACCGTATTTTATCGGTTAATAACCTCAAACATTTGCTTGAAAACACTGGAGAGTCGATTATGTGAGTGGTGCTTCTAGGAATTCAGAGATAAAGGGAAACCATGCAGGATTATTTAGACGTTATGTAGGAATTAATGAATGAACTGGATAAATACCATCGTTTACTTGTTTCTTTTGTATGACTATTCTGCGGTCTCACTTTCGTCACTAACATTACTATTTGGCTCATATAACGCATCATTATCCACATATTATTCACTCTTCCAAAACATATCGTCCGCAGAACCATCAATGACACAAGAAATTCCACTTTTTTAAACTCTTCTTAATATCGACACGGATTATCCACTCGCACATCGTCGGTATTGATGTCTTCCTTATGACTCAAGATACTCGTTCATGTCAGATCCATTACTCAAAAGATGGGAACATGTATTAAAGCTGCTCTGTATTACAGCGATTATTTGGAAGATGTGAAAAAGGTGCTCGACGTGATGTACAGAAATGTCAGTTAACTCTTGCAATGAGAAGTGTCTCCAGAGTAAGTTAGTGTTTATTAAATCCTAGCTACAATTTCACCAAGTTGTCTTTGGAGACATATCAGAGAAATAGCAACTGTTTACGTAATAAAGTTGGTGAAACTGGAGCAAGGAATTCAGATTAAATGTTTTTTGTTTCGGATCAAACAAGACACAACAAGGAGAAACTGTAAAAGAACTCAGTGCCCGTTCAGTAGGTGAAATAACCTGTTTTGTATACTGTCCTGTGACTTTGCGTAAGGCCGACAGATCATTTACTTTATATAAACACAATTTTAACAACAAACTTATGTAAAGTTTACAATGTAAATGATTTCTTGGTTCAGGGAAACATTGTGTTGCATTTGTCGAAACTGTCTGACTGGAATATTTGTAGAATATCTGTTTAGCTACTAAGTTCATAATAACATTTATTTGTTCTAAGTTATGTTTTAATGAGATCTAATCAGTCCATTGCCTTTTTCTATCTGTACTTGTACTTCAATTGTTTACAGAAAATTTGAGACCTATTGTTATATAAAATTACTCGAACGTATGTTGAATTTATGAAGACATAAATCAGTTAAGTGATACAGAAAGGAATGTGTACATGAAAACTGTGTCTTGGGGTACAAAGATTACGTGGAAATTTATCAAAATGTGGGTCAACATTATAAATTATAACCGATATTTCGAGTAAATTAACAGTAGTAGTTATATAAGGGCAATATCTTCAAAGCTTGCAAGACTTGCAGTTCAGAAGCTAAACATTACACAAAATATGTGAGGGTTTCCTATTTCTTATGAAATATATCTAATATCTTGAACAAAATACACAGTATCCGTATATTCTTATCATAAACAAAATGTTTAAACTCACCTTTCCGATGTTTCGACTGTAAAGTTCTCTTTGTTCTGTAAGACGTTTACGTATTCTATAATGCTAAATCATATCAAAATCTCCCCTTCAAAACATAAGAGTTCTCGCTAAAATACATAATTTATCTAAACTGTATTTATTATGGATTTGGAGAAAGCACTGAACATTAAAATGAGCATATACCAACTCGATTTTTAAACATTTAACATCCTGATCAGTCTCCCAAATCCTCTTTAAAGAAAACAAAGTTTGGAATGAATATTTCTTTATATACATATACCTTAAACTTCGAGCAGATGCGTAAAAGAGCATTTGTAGGTGAATGAGGTTTAAAAGCAGTGTGAGTGACATCAAGTAGCTACATGTATTATATAGATGACCATTTTTAGTTATACTGCTTCTCTCGAGCAGAAATGTTCTCATTTAGGACAGATGAAATAGCAGTACTGCCTCTTGCTGTCCATAGATGGCTCTAGCTCTCATATTTTATCGCTACGAAGAAAATGTGCGATTGTTTTGGGAAGGTGTATAATAGATTTTATTTATGTTCATAGGATACAGTTAGATTTATTTATTTTGTCACCTTAACAAGGCAAGTGTTGTCTCTAGTGTATCTTAAAGTAATATTTAACGTATAAGTAATTGATTGTTAGAAAGGAAGGCTTCTGGCTCAAATACATATAAACAGGTAATTACATAGTTTTCTTATGAATACCTTGTCAATATCTGTTTGTTAAGTCTAGTTTTTTTGGAACTTGTATCTAATTATAGAGGTTTTAAATCTAATATTATTATTTTTGCCGTCACAAATCCTAGCTTAGTCACAATATTTAATTTGTACTGTGTCATGTATAACAACATTCAATCAAATATCTACAAGTAACCTTTTCACAATTATTCAAAGAGTCTCAAACTTGTCATTCCAGTTGAAGCTCGGAACCGAATTTTTGGCTCGAATTAAGTATTTTTCTATATAATTATGGTGAAAAGAGCAAAATATTGAAGTGTTTAAACATTTATATCAGTAAATAAGTATCTCAGAAGTTGCTAAGTAAGAAACAGAAGATAACTCTAACGGAGTATACATATTTTGTAGTAACATTATGGGGAATTTTACGGCTTGTGAGTTGTGCAGTCAGTCTTAATAAATGGGAATTCCGAAGAGGTTTCCATAACTATGGAAATATAATTTTATGGATATTATGGTAAACGTATGCAACTTTAATCAAAATTATTAAACTCATATCGCGTCAAATATGATCAATGCAAAGTTTGTCTGTGGTAGAGAGACTTACTTCAGAACCATCCTTGGACGAACAACTTAAAAATCGGGTTTATTTTTTAAACAAATGTTAACCAAAAGCAACAAAATTACGTTTTATTAAAATACGGAATAACGTTCCTTTATGTCTCTGTATTGCGTACCAACTTGTACTGCGTACAGCTTCCACGACGTACGCACAGTGTTTCCTTTTTCACAGCTTGACTTGGCACAACTCCGGTATACTACTTTCTAGGTTCCTACTCACCGCCGCATCACAGAACTGGCACTCAGTGATCAGCGCCAACCGCATCACTAATAGGAGGGGTCTACAGTTCAAGGATCAGAAGGATCGCGACGCCGCCTTGGCTTCAGGCCTGCCCATACTTGGGCAGTGTCTGAAAGTTGAGCACAGTAAACTGCAGCGCCACACTCCATGCAGACACTGCTACGCCTATGGACACACCGCTGACTCATGCACCTCGCCTCCAAGGTGCCACTACTGTGGCGCTCCTAAACCCACAGCAGTGTGTCAGGCACACGACCTCAGATGCCGACGAAGGTACTGACGACCACTGTCACCGCCGTCAACAACCGTCCACCAGACGTGGAAGTTCAGGAGCTCCCTCTGAGGTCCATGGGTACATGGAGGAATCCTTAGCAGCTGCTGCCTCCCAACGCAACACTACCAACGCCGCCTTCCAGAACATGCAAGACAGGCTGACCGCGCTCTCCAAAATTGACCGCATCACCAACGCTTTCTGAGACAATACATCACACACGAATATCAGCTCAGAGCTAGCAGAATTGCGAGAGGACATAGAGGAGAAGCACCAATTCTCAAATAAACAACAAACATTCATACTCCGAAGACTCGTCAAGGAGGAAGTGGCAGGCCTCCAAACGATTTTCGACGGACCCAACAACAGAGGTCAACACCAGCCGCCGCAGGCACCCTACAATAACCAAAATTTCTCATCCACTTCCAAACAAGACCGCTCCTAATAAGCAAGGGCGTAAGCAGGACCTTGGTCATGCTTACGGCCTCCTGCCTTCCTCACCTTGGTGGCTTCGGCCGGGCTAATATATCCCTTCCTTGAATCCGCAGGAGCTTACAGCGGTACTGCCACAGCACCTCTCCTGAATACTTACCGGTAGAGGTTTTTTAGTGGGTAGGGCTGGTGGTTTGATTGCCACAATCCAGTACTAGGGTAAGTGCGTAACATGCATTACTCCTCCACTCGAAAAAAAACCGTACTTCTTCAAAGTAAAAGCAAATAAAAACACCAGGGTGCAAGGTGTTCCGTCCTATCCTTCAACCCCCAGGTACATCTTGTAACCTCATAAATAACACCAATCCAAAAACCCACATTTCACCCTACAACATCCCGAAATCTACCTTACCTGCGGTAAAACCCTTAACGGGTGGGCACGCAGCAAAAACCTTCTGGCTGTATGCATTCAGCCAGGTCCACATGGCATGGCATGGCCGTATCTCGTTATTTCTTTGTTAGTAGTTTGTGGTTTTACGTTTCAGAAAGTTTTGTTAAAGTTTGTTAAGATTAAAAATTAAAAATGTCTCAATGAAGTGATTAACCAAAAACCGCTCGCGGTCTAATTTTTTTGGTGGAATGGAATACTTCTCTTATATGCACATATCTCTTAGACGTCTGAGTAGCGCCTCTGCTTCACGTTCAAGAAGTCCCGAGTTCGAACCTCACTCAGGGTGAGTAACCCCATTCATATTTCAGGATAAGTTAAAACCTCCAGCGTTAAGTCATATCCGTAGATGAATCAAATGATGTTCAAAAGAGTACAGGGTCCACTGAGCTTAGAACTAATACAGATTCTTCTTTCACCGTAAGGGAAGCCCTAAAGAAGTCTTTCCAACGTAATTAGGTATCTCGCCCTGACAGAGTTTCGAACTCGGGACCTCATGAACGCTACCAGTACGCTACTGATGCGGGCTTCTCCTACTTCCCTTGTAAATATAAGGAAACATACATAGAGATGTTCTGTAAATGTGTAACTCGATTAACATGAAGTGTATACAAACATAAGCTCCTGTTATTTTTTGTAGAATGTGTAAAGAAAATAAAGTGAATAGAAGTCATCAGATTTTTAAAATGTCGCTCTAACTGCCATCTTTAGAATACTAATGCACATTCCCTTACTTCTTGTGATTTCAAGTGAACATCATGGAATTGTAAAAACAATATACACGAGCCGATATAACTCTCTTATCAGTCTCCCTTATCCCCTTGTAGATAAACCTAAATGTGCAAAGAAATATATTTATGTATATATTTACATTAAACTTGCAGCAGATGAAAAACAATGTGCTGAAAAAGCATTGTCAGTGAAAATAAGTGGCTTTCATTATAAACACATGTTTGATAGATCACTTTTTGTAATTACATTGATAATCCGTGATAAGGGAACTGTTTTTGTCATGAAAGGTCCAAATTGCCAATCAACCTCGTCTTGCTGTCCATAGATAGCAGCACCCGTCATATTTTATCCAGCGGAAGAAAAGGAGCAACTCTTTACGACACTTTATATCAAATTTTATAAACAAATTTTTGGAAATACTTTATATTTCACTGGCTTTTATGCATTATAGACCGTTAGTGGCTAGAGTGTATAGTAACAAAATATGGGCAGATAAATAATGAATTGTTAGGACGGAAGTCTGAAAAGACAAGTGAATATATATCCGCATGCTTAATGCAATTTGGGTACCCACTCAAGTCATACACCTTCTTCACTCTTTCCTAAAACATAGATTCTTCACTGTCACAGTGGCGGGAAAAACATCTACACGAAGGTCTATCCGCGGCGGAGTCGCCGAAGGTTCTGTGTTATCCCCGACGCTGTATAGCGTCTATGTGGCTGACCTTCCCACTGAACAGCACGTCAACATAGCACAGTATGCTGACGACGTGCTGCTATTCTCAACAAACAGACACCCACGCAGAACCTTCAACCCCATCCAAAGATATCTAATCCTCCTCCAGGAATGGTGCACGCTTTGGCGATTGTCCATTAATACGGAGAAAAGCCAAGCGATATTGTTCACCAAGCGCCGCTTTCCCGCCAACTTCCCCCAATTTACCTACTTCGGGCAAGGGATAAGGTGGGAGAATTCAATCAAGTACTTGGGAGTCAAGCTGGACAAGGGCCTAACTTTTCGGGAGCACATCCAGGAGCAAGCTCATCGGTCGTGTGGTGCCGTGGCATCACTATACCCTGTGCTTCGGTCTGCGATGTCTGTTCCCCTAAAGTTGCGCCTCTTTATGGCTCTGGTCCTCCCTATCATGCTCTATGCGTGCGAAGTCTGGGCTATGGCCGCAGGCTCACATCTAGTTCTGCTCCAACGTGCACAGAATAAATGTCTTCGGATTATTTATTCTGTTTGAACAAGGTTCCCCGTGAGATTACTTCATGAGGCTTCATCCCTCCGATATGTGGAGGATGAAATTAGACGCCGGGTGACAAAATTTTTCGAGGGTTTGCCCCAACATCAGAGCGCCCTAGTCAGATCCCTTGGGGATTATGTTCCTCGTGAGCGTCGCTATAAGCGATACCGGTTACCCCGCATGTCTTGCGGTCACTACCGGTAACCACATGATCTCCATTCCAGCCTAAATTAAATTTCAGCTACTCCAAATTTGTTATTATGGAATATTCAAAATTATACATACCTTCTTCCTAGTTTATTAACTAACCCACCAGCGGTGCTCGCTGTCCGTAGCACCCGGTTCATCATTCCCTGAGGAGCAAAAAGCTACCTCCCTACACTAACCCCACTTAAATTACACCCGTAATTCTGCAACATCCACATCCCGCCACTACGTGGTTAAGCTCTTCCCAGAGCAGGTACACGATTTGACCACCCTTCGGGCTGTTCCAAACAGCCTGCCAGATTTGTGCGGCTGCTGCTGCTGCAATTTGGTTCCATTCATACAGTTTTAATCAGAAAGTTAAGTACGCTTTTGTTTAAACTTTTATGTAACTACGAACAGCAAAAAATTGAATAGGCGAAACTGATTTCTTATAAACATATATTTTATACGAAAGTTCCATGTACGAGGTTGTTACAAGTTTTTAGATTTTACCAACGTTACGGTTATAAAAATAATTTTAAGTTTTATACCAACAAATTTAAATTTCCTTTCATTAAGTTGAAGCCAGAGGTTAACTTTGCGTCATTTATTGCAAATATGGGATATGCTTAACCTCAAAAAGCTAAATAATAATAAATAAGCTAAATATTTTAGATTAAACTAATTGCTTTAAAACAGTTGCACGTATATATTACATTTCTTTCATATTTCACTGATCATTTATCAGGATTGATGTGATTATGACAAAACTGAGGACAGCTGAATCCTATCAATAGATAAAAATATGAAAAGCTAGAGTTACATACAAATCAACATTCTTTTGTCTATCTAGATCAACATTTGTACACTTATAATATAAAACATGACGAAAATTATAAGACTGCTTCTAAAATTGTAATATCTGAACAATTTATACATTTATACAATAGAATTTGACGCAACCACCCGGAAACCTCCTCAAACTTATTATAAATTGACATTTTATTTAAGATTACTGATTATCTCAGTCTCCAATTCTGTATTGGGTGTCAAAGATCACTTAATTTTGCTCTTTATCAGACTTGAGGTTCATTTACGAGTCTTAAATCGACGACAGAGTATCTTATGAAGGAAGTCAAGCTTCCCCCAACTCGGGAACAGGAGGTTAGGATGATACAATTCTTATTTTGAATTATTTATCACTTAAAATGTTTAAAAGTCATCCTCATACTGATTTCGTCCCTTGCTATGACAACCAGGGTACAAATTTGGACTACAGTACTTGACTAAAACAATAGATTATCACAGAGCTTACAATATACTTATATAGAAACTGTAACCAAACTAGAAAAAACACTGTTTATGAGAATAGAAAATGAGTAAACCTCTCAAGAGTTGACTTGTGAAATATAATTTCTTCTTTTATTTTATTCAAGTAAATATAATGCTTAGTTTACAAACAATATTTGTTACATTACTAGGGCATCTCTCATTTTATACGGAGAATCTTGTATCACATCAACAAAAAAAGTTCTGACGTGCTGCAGTCACTTGACTTTCTGTACATATTGTTCAACAACGATTTTTATAAAATCTAACTTCCTTCTATGTCCTGTTGTTGTTTGTAAATTTGCAGAAAGTGATCTTAGTAACTGTCAAACATTTTAAGAGTTACTCAACAGGTGACTACTTTAAAACTGTATTTGTATGATCAGAGAAAAATGAAGAAGACGAATCAAAATTCAACACTAAAAAAGAAACGAAACAGAGGCTTCCAATTATGAAACGTTAGTGTTTCGTTCAAACGAAGAAAATCCGAATATTTATTCTTAATTTCAGTCCTCTAACATTAAGTCAGATCGGACGATGAACTTAGTGATATACATATGAGTACAGGGTACATAGAGATAAGAGTTACCACACATTCAATTTTCAGGGTAAAGCCAACACTAGTCTTAAACGTGTAATCATCTTATCTGTCTCCCGTATCACATTTTAAAATAAAACTACATGTACTGTATAAAATATAAACGTAAGCAGTTGCAGTAAACCTGTAGCAGAAGAAAAATGTGTTGAAAAAGCATTGTGAATGTAATGCATTATCTTGTATTATAAACTTATATTTGATAGATAACGTTTTCTAATTACATGGATTGTCCCGTGTTCAGAGATCTTCTTTTGCTATAAGGGGATCAAATTAGCAAGTGAGTTTGTCCTGCTGTCCATAGATGGCAGCTCCTGTCATATCTTATTGTATGGAAGAAAATTTAATAACTGTGTGTATAGTTCTATAACAACTTTTACTTATGTTCAAGCGGTGCGCCTTATATTTAATTATCTTTATTGCATACACTCAAATGTTCATTACCGTGTATATTAAGGTAACATGGAAGCTATAAATAATTGACTGTGAGAAAGGATGACCACTGAGGCAAGTATATATACTGACGATATGGCAACCATTTCTCATGAGTTCCTTTTGAATGGCATATATTCATGCTGTATGAATGTTGGTTTTGTTGGAAATATTTACCATTTATAAACATCAACAAATGGCATTTAGAAATTGTGTCCCTTAACGATCTATTCATGTGTTGCAGTAAGACTTTGATATTTGTCAGTTTAAACACATTCAGAACTTCCGAAGGGATTTTCTCCTAAAAAAACAAGTTACTATTTCGTTTGATGTCACTGTCTATAATGAAAGTTGTGTAAAATAAGGTTTGGTCCAAATGTTGCAACCGTTTGTGAAATATTAACAAAATATTACATATATAGATAGTCTGTGCTATAGAGACATTTTCTGAGAACCGTCCTTGAACGATGAACTTAAATATCAGGTTTGGTATTTAAATAATAAACAATGCTATTAGACACAGGTGTGTTTATTAAAGGGTTCCAAAAACATATCTGTTCGCCTAGATCTCTGTATTGATATATGTGTGGAATGCAATACACAGTACATAAATTAATATTGTTGGATTTAAAGTGACTTACGGAATCCTCCTTTTATTATCTTTCTTATGGAGTGTTTTATACTTATTTCACTTGTAACTGATATCTGGTAAATATTATTATAAACCAAAAATATTGCCAAGTCTAGAAGTTAGTAATATTAACACAATTACGTGGACGAAGTATTTGATAAGTTTATTTATTTGTGTATCTCCGTTATAATCAATGAGAGTGTAGTAACATTGTATTATATGTTAGGTATGTACTCAGTCAATACACTTAACAATTAATCACGGGATGTTTGAGGTGGTAATGTTGGTGCCACTGTCTGTACAAACCATTACGTGTTAGTTGAGGCTGTCATTTGTTCAAATAGTTTTATTTATAAATTTACTGTTAAGAACAAAGTCAATAAGGGAATACAGTAGACTTAAGGGATAGTAAATAGTTACAGATCTGGCCGCTAGGTGATGTTCTGATGTTTTAATACTTTTCGTGATCAGAGAACAAAACCTGCATAACAACTACTTAGTGAATAACGTATTCAGAAATAAATAAATAAATTCTATGGCATTGTTACAAAAAATTTGGTTTAAACAGATACACATTTTTATTTAATAAGGCTTTTTGGATTAGTTAATCTTTATCAGTTACAAAAGACATTTAGATTGGAGAGTAGTTCAGAGAGTATTCCAAGAATAATAAAGAAATATCTTTTATTTTTATTAAAAATCACTTTGAAGTATACTATTATGTTCAATAATATTGAGAACCCTTATAAAAGAATTACCAGATAGTGTGCCTGAAAATAAAAGTTTCCACATTTCACAGAAAAATATAGTTCAATGTTAAAAGTTGTATATGTGTTGGTGATCAGTGTATATTATCACAGATATTGGAATAAATAAACAGTAATAGTTGTATAATACCAATATATTACAAGTACAGAAGTTTTTCTACAGTAACTGTCATTAACAAACATATACAGATGGCCCATTTAGTTCTACTGATCGTCCTGAGATGTACTCATTAAGAAGAGATGAAATATCAAGACTTCGTCCTGTTGCCCATAGATGGCTCTAGCTGTCATACCTTACAGCGGCAAAGAAAATTTATAATTCCTTATGTAGTTCTTTAGCAGAATTTAATGTTGTTCATAGGCTAACGTTCAGATTTAAATGCTTTTTTATTGCATATAGAGAAGCGTTGTGTGTAATGTATATTAAGATATTATTGATTATATAACTAACTGATTTTAAGAGAGAAAGGCATCTGATACAATTATATATTCACAACTTCTGATAAAATTCTCATGACATTCTAGCAATCCCATTAAGCACACTTTAAAATTTTTGCTACTTGAATGTAATTATACACAGCAAGATTTAGGAAAGACGTTGGTGCTCTCACATAAGTTTACCTGAACCACAGTAATTCATTTGAAGTGTGGCGTTTCTGATAACAGTAAATGAGTTTCCAATAATATATTTTATTTTAATAGGAGCCCGTTTGTGAATTTATGTTGAGGTATTTTATTCTGACGACCTTCCTTTCTCATTTTACAATAATTATTATGAAATGTTTCATGAACTGTCAGGCAGATTTATCTTACAACTGATAAAGGTACATGTTCCTGTAGACAAAATAGACATAAATGTGCAATGAAGTGTAATTATGTATACATTTAAATTGGAGCAGATCGAAAATATATTTCTCGAAGAATGCGCTGAAGAAGCAGTGTGGTGGAGCTGAGTACCTTCCAATACAAATATCGTATTTTGTCGGGTAATTAACTCAAAATTTTGCCCGAAAACACTGGAGAGTGAATTATGTGAGTGGTGCTTCCAGGAATTCTGTAAGGAAAGGAAACCATGTAGGATTATTTAGAAGTTATATAGTAATTTGTGAATGAACTGGATGAATACCACGGTTCCATTGTTTCTTTTCTATGACTATTCTGCGGTCCCACTTTCGTCACTAACATTACTATCTGGCTCAATAACACATCATTAACCACATATTATTCACTATTCCACACCATATCGTCCTCAGAACCATCAATGACACAAGAAATTCCACTTTTTTAAACTCTTCTTAATATCGACACGGATTACCCACTCGCACATCGTCGGTATTGATGTCTTCCTTATGACTCAAGATACTCGTTCATGTCAGATCCAATACTCAAAAGATGGGAACATGTATTAAAGCTGCTCTGTATTACAGCGATTATTTGTAAGATGTGAAACTGTTGCTCGACGTGATGGACAGAAATGTCAGTTAACTCTTGCAATGAGAAGTGTCTCCATTGTAAGTTAGTGTTTATTAAATGCTAGCTACAATTACACCAAGTTGTTGTCTTTGGGGACATACCAGAGAAATAAGAACTGTTTACGTAATAAAGGTGGCGAAACTGAAGCAAGGAATTCAGATTTAATGTTCTTTCTTTCGTAATTCAAACAAGACACAACAAGGAGAAACTGTAAAAGAACTCAGTGCCCGTTCAGTAGGTGAAATAACCTGTTTTGGATACTGTCCTGTGACTTTGTGTAAGGTAGACAGATCATGCACTTTATGTAAACAATAATTTTAACAACAAACTTCTGTAAAGTTTACAATGTAAATGATTTCTTGCTCCAGGGATACATTGTGTTGTATTTGCCGAAACTGTCTGACTGGAGTATTTGTAGAGAGATAATGTGTTTAGCTATTAAGTTCATAATAACATTTATTTGTACCAAGTTTTGTTTTAATGAGACCTAATCAGTCCATTGCCTTTTTCTATCTGTACTTGTACTTCAATTGTTTACAGAAAATTCGAGACCTATTGTTATATCAGTAAATCGATCGTATGTTGAATTTGTGAAGACATAAATCTGTTAAGTGATGCAGAAAGAAATGTGTACACGAAAACTGTGTTAAATAACGTGAAAATTAATAAAAATGTTGGTAAACATTATATTTTATGACCGACATTTCGGGTGAATTAACAGTAGTAGATATATAAGAGCAATTTCTTCAAAGCTTGCAAGATTTACAGTCCAGAAAGTTCTCTTTGTTGTGAAAGACGTTTACGTATTCTATATTGTTAAGTCATAATATCAAAATTTCCCTTCAAAACACACACTTCTCGCTAAAACACATAATTTATCTAAATTGTATTCCTTCTGTCTTATGGAGAAAGCACTGAAGTTTAAAATCAGCATATACCAACCCGATTTTTTAAACATTTTACATTTTTTTAAACATTTAGTCAGCCAAATTCCCTTTATATAAAACATAGTTTGGAATAAATATATCTTTATATGCATTTACCTTCAATTTGAAGCATTTGCGTAAAACAGTCTTTGTAGAAGAATGTGTTGTAAAAGCAGTGTGAGTGAAATCAAGTAACTACATGTATTATATAGATGACCACTTTTAGATATATTGGTTCTCCCGAGGAGAAATGTTCTCATTAAGGAGAGATGGAATAGCAAGATCGTCTCCTGCTGTCCATAGATGGCTCTAGCTGCTATATCTTATCGCTAGGAAGAAAATTTGTGATTGTTTACAAAATTGGGTATGAAACTTTATCTATATTTATAGGATGTATTTGGAATTAATTATTTCTTTATTGTATGTCTACAGTTGTTGTCTGTAGTGTATCTTTAGTTAATATTTAACATTTAAGTAACTGATTGTGAGAAAGGAAGACTTCTGGCACAAATATATATAAAGATGAAATTACACAATTTTCTCATTCAATTCTTTGTAAACTTATGTAGGTGATGATATACTTTTGTTGGAATTTATACATAATTATAAATGACTTATATCTAGTGTTGATCACTTTGCCCTCTTTAATGCTAGATGAGTCATAATATTTAATTTGTACTGTGACAAGTGTAACAACATGACTACTGCAGAGATATTGTCCAAATAGGAAAAGCATATTTCCTTGTACAAACAATACACATAGTTATTACAGTCTGGTGGTTTAGTAACTGTGATATCACATTGTCTTTGAAAGTTGAGAAGAGATTCTCATAAATCACAAAATTCTATTTTATTTGTTCTGACGAGCAATCTCATGCATGTCGTGGAGACGGACCACCGGGTTCTCCACATACTCGCCGTCGCCGTACAATATTAACAGTTGCCACTAACACTTGGAAAAAATTCATCAAGTGTGTAATTTGAGATTCTAAATATGTTGTCACACCTGAAAGGTTAATAAACTAAGGTCTGGGGGATTTTTGCTAAAATCAGCAATACAGATATTTACAAAATAAGCAAACACTTCAGGTGCTAAAAAAGAAGATCTGAAGAACAGCTATTTGGAATACAAGGGACAGAATTATATGTTTTATACGCAATATTTATAAACTGGAAAGCAAAAACTTCTCTTAATCCTACATTTAACATATAGATGGCAATACTGTGACTAGTTGATGTTTACCAAATGATATTAGTGAAGACAATTACTAATAAGTACTCATCTATGGAGCGCTTTCAACAAAAAAGGAGCAGATCATAAATATTTCTGAAGAAGTGCGCCAAAATGCAATCTAATGGAAGTAACTACCTTTTATTATTAATATATATTTGATAGATGACATTTTGTAATTAAATTGACTGTCGGGAAGACAACGGTATTCATTATACATTGACAACGGACTACCTCTAGCTCTCCATAGATGGCTCTACCTCCGTTATCTTATACTGCACAACAAAATTTGTAACTGTTTGCGAAGTCTTAATACAAACTGCAATTCTGTTGATAAGTTATATTTTAGATTTAATTATCTTGTAGAACATGTAGACAAGTGAATACTGTAGTCTATATCAAGACAATATGAAATATATAACTAACTTAATGTAAGAAGGGAAGGCTTCTAAGTCAATCACATATGTAAAAGTTTGTTTATTGTTTGTCAATACTTCTTTGTTAGTTACTCCTCTCACTTTTTAGGAAGTTTTGTTGGAACTTGTTAAAATAAAAACTTTATTAGGGATATCTTAATGAAGTAATTTACCAAGAACTCCTCGAAGTCTGATTTTTTTTTGGGGGGGAGGGGTGTGAAATGGAATGCTTCTCTTAAACGTTCATATGTGGTAGACGTCTCGGTAGCGCCTCTGCCTTACGTCCAAGAGGTCCCGAATTCGAATCTCGCTCAAGTTGAGTAACCTTGATAAGGCCTCTTATCCTGTTTTCGATTAACTCTAAGTTCCATGGAGCCTCGGCTGATTTGAGCATTATTTCACACATTTCATTCATTGTCCGATATGACTTAGATGACGTTAATAAGAAAAACAAAACGCAGAATAATGGGTATAAGTATTTGAACATTTGTAACAGTAATTATCTCAGAAACTGCTAAGTAAAATAAATGGTCAAATAGTATAACGATATGTAACGATCTGTTGTAGTAAGATTTAGTACGACTATTAAAGTTTGTCAGATATGTAACGGTTATACAGAACAAATGACACTCGGGAAGAGAGTTCCAGAAAATACAGAATAAAGTTTCATTTAAAGTCATAATTTCTGACTAAAATATGGTAAAAGTATGCAAGTTTTAATTAGAATTAGTGAAGCCACTTGTGGAATGTCAAAGATGTTCCATACAAAGCTAATTTGTAATGTAGACATTTCCTGAGAACCATCCTTGGACGATGAACTTAATTATCAGGTTTGGTATTTAAACAACAATGCAGATACTTTTGATTAAAGGATTCTCAAAACATGCATGTTCGCCTAAATCTCTGTATTGATTGTTTAGCGTGGAATTTAACACGTAACAGAGGAATTACTATTGTCAGATTTAGTATAACTTATTCATTCTAATTTTCCTTATAATTTACTTTATTTTCCTTTAAGTATACTCAGTTCTGAAATATCTAAGGTCAACATTTTGCGTTGTTTGATTTGAAACTGTAACACAATATTGTAATAAGGAGAGCTCACATGTCAATTTTGAAACAGTTACCAACAATAGTTCCTGTGATATTAATGCTTTTATTTGTTGAACGTCATTGCTATATTAACTTATTTCATAATTACTTTATGTCACGACATCTCCAGCTTGAAACAGGCACAATTAGCATCATATGATGTTGTGTCGTTCTTTTGAAATAGAATTTCTAAAATGTCCTGACGATGTATTCAGTAGAAAGACAACAGATCACTCTATTTTGTAATACTAAACAATAAATTTCGCGGTTTTGATAAAAACTTTTGAATTTTCACCGGCCCCAACCTTTACTAAGTTATGTCGCTGTCATATGTTTGCTATGATCTCAACCTAACGACATGGAACTCTATAAACACTATATACCAATCTGATTTTAAATATATAACTATATGATTAGTCTCCTGTATGCCCTTGTATCTAAAACCGAAGGTACAGCGAAGTATATTTATACATTCACATTGAATTTTTAGCAAGTGAAGAAATGTTTTTCGTAAGGAGTGCGCTGAAGAGACAGTGTCAGTTTACTTCAAAACGCTTTCTTATTAACGTATATTTTATAGAGAACATCTTGCAAATAAACTGACTGTCCGGGAGGGGAAAACTGTTGGCTAAAACAGTAGAGCAAATTGCTGTACATAGATGGCAGCACCTGTTATACGTAATCACACGGAAATAAATTTGTGAAACTGTAGCAAGCTTTATTACAAATTTTAATTGTGTTTGTAAGTTGTCGCTTGGATTTCATTATCTTTTGTTGCAGGTCGTGAGATATTTTGCTGTAGTGTATACTCAGAAGTTGGGGATTGTATAAACTGTTCACTGTAAGAAAGGATGGCTTTTGAGAGAGGTATATGTACACAGTTTTTAGCAATCTTCTCTCTACGATAAGCTGGACTCCCACCCCAACATACTGGTGAACACCCTAGGCCTTTAAGACCATAGGGTTCCTCGCCGGCGACCCAGCTATCGGCTACCCAAAGATGCCTTGGGTGCCTAGCACTGAACAGGGCCACATTCCCCTGACTCCAACTTCCTAAGCCCAGTAATGGGCTAGCAAAACCTTACACAGTAACACGGATCCTTTCCCTCTAGCCTGTTTAGCGGACTGTGCTCAGAAGCCTCCCAGCAGGCGGAAGAGCGCAGCCAGCATTGGCGCATCCCCCTTCACGGGGCGACGGCGCTCACCAAGGCTAGATATGTCCACTGCCCAAAACAATCGCCTGTGACACTAATAACTCTTCTATACTGCCCAGATAAAGACGCTAGAAGCGGCTAGGTGCTGGGCAGCATACACTCCGTCCAGATAAACCTGGACGACTCGACTCTTCTGCTGGTCTTCTCTCATGAATCTTGCTAAATCGTATCGTGTTTTCTATAGGGTTATGTTGGAAATTATATCTAATTATAAAAACCGATTTAATACAGCATTGTCACCTAACACGTGCCCCGTGTGTAACATAAACCGTCCACACATTTCTTCTAGATTTATACAAATTCATTGTAGACTTTTGTTCAGGTACTTTATTCACATGACCTTCTTCAATAATTGTATGAATAATAATTATGACAGTGAGTATCTCTTATTTATTTTAATGTAGTATGTCGACTAACTTCCGTCATCGTTATTTATGAATACCGCATTCTTATAATTACTGGAACTGTGAGACAGATATTTTACAAATAAATAAAGGTATATTTTCTTGTATAAGCAATGGACTTCCAAAATTTACCAATTCTAGGCCAAGAGTAGTGTTGACTGTTTAATATTGACATATATGATCATGATTTTACATCTTTTAATATTATTGCGGATTTATACATTTTCATCATTTACATTCAATATCATGACGTAATCTAATGACTTCGAAATTGTGTTGCTTTATTATTCGGCGCGGTCGGGACAATATCAACATCTCCAAACACTTCACAAACACTCAGCTACAGAACAATTTTAGATTATAAATATACTTTTATACGTAAAAACCAACAAAATTTCAACTTTTCTAACAATCACTCAAAATTACGTCCTACAAACTTAAGTCAATTTAGACTATGAGTAAAATGATTTTAAATTGAGTACTGGTTACATAGAGCTTAGACTCATCAGACATTCATCTTTCAGGGTAAGGGAAACCTCCAACGTTAAGTCATATCTGATGATGAATGAAATAATATTCAAATAATTTCAGGGTACATAGTGCTTAAAGTTACCAGACATTTTGCTTTCAGGATAAGAGAAGCCCGAGAAAAACCTTATCCAATTAATCAGATAACTAAGCCTGACAAAGTTTTGAACTCGGGACCTCATGAACGCTACCAGTACGCTACTGATGCGGGCTTGTCCTACTTCCCTTGTAAATGTAAGGAAACATACATAGAGATTTTCTGTAAATGTTTACCTCGATTAACATAAAGTATATACAAACATAAGCTCCTGATATTTATTTTTAGAATGTGTAAAGAAAATAATGTGTAGGGAAGTCATCAGGTTTTTAAAATGTCTCTCTAACTGCCATCTTTAGAATACTAATGCACATTCCTGTACTTCTTGTGATTTCAAGTGAACATCATGGAATTGTAAAAACAATATACACGAGCCGATATAACTCTCTTATCAGTCTCCTTTATCTCCTTATAGCTAAACCTAAATGTACTATGAAATATATTTATGTATATATTTACATTAAACTTGCAGCAGATGAAAAAGTGTGTTTGTAGAACAATGTGCTGAAAAAGCATTGTCCGTGAGATTAAGTAACTTTTATTACAAATATATATTTTAAAGATCACATTTTGTAATTACATTGATTATACGTGAGAAGAGAACTGTTTTGGTATTAAAGGACAAAATTGTCAATCTGCCTCGTCTTGCTGTCCATAGATAGCAGCACCTGTCATTTTTTATCCAGCGGAAGGAAAGTGGAATCTGTTTATGAACATTTTTAACAAATTTTATGAAGTTGGTAGATTATAGTTTAGCTTTATTTGTCTTTTATGTCTTAGAGACAGCTACTGGCTGTAGTGTATAGAAACAATAAATGGGATAGATAAATAAATGAATTTTTAGAACGCAAGTCTCGCGAGAGAAGTATATATCCGCATATTTTGGGAAATTTTGTTTCATAGATTATTTGTTAATTTTGTAATAACGCTTCCTGTTTTTGTTGGATATTTTTTCCATCTATAAACTGTTATAAATGTGAAGAGACTAAAAGTTCAATGTCATGATTTGAGCCACGCTTCATCCGTCTCCGTCTGATTGTGTTTGACCATTAAGCTACTATGACCAACATGACAAATTCTCCATCAATTGTGACGACATACCTGCACTGTAAATGGTATTTTACAAAGATATAAAAGTATGTTTCATTGTACAAAGAAATAGACATACAAATGTGCAATCTTTACGCGCTGTCTCTAAATGATAACTTTAATATTGCTGTGTCTAATTTGATTAGAAGGTGGATCCACATAAACACCAAATACAGACTAATTAAACACGATTTTTAAATACGTAACCATAGTATTTGTATCCTTATATCTAAAACAAAATGAGTAGTGAAATATATTTATCCATAAAGTTTTAGTAGACGAAAAATGCGCTAATGAAATTTTGTAAGTTGAATTTAATAGCCTTTCTTATAAACATATATTTTATAGAAAAGGTTATCTAATTGATTGAATGTTTAGGAGTAGAGAAGTTTTGGTTTAAGCAGTACTGCATCTTGCTCAGCATAGATGGCAGCACCTGTCATATCTTATCGCAAGGAAAGGAATTTGTGATTGTCGAGCAACTTTAATTATACATTTTAGTTGTGTTCATAAGATTTCGCTTAGCTTTCATTACCTTTGTTGAATGTAGAAAGATATTTTACTGTAGTGTATATTCAGAAACTGGGGAATGTTTAAATTTGCTTGATTGTGCGAAAGGACGTCTTTTGAGACAAGTATATGTACAAGGCTTTTAGCAATTTTCTCTCATGGATTTTCCTTAATATTGAGCGTTGTGTGACTTTGTTGGGACCTTTATCTAATTATAAACAATAATCAATTTAGTACATAAATGTCAACTCACTCATGCGATGTTACAAGTACAACATGTGTAGTAAAAGTCCATAAACATTTCTGACATATATTGTAGAATGACAGAAACTGTTGGTAGCTATTAGTTCAGTTACTGTATTCACATATCTTCATTGGTTACGTCAATAACAATTATGACAAAGACTATCTCTCTAGTTCATTTTAATCCAGTATGTCGACAAACTTCCGTCATCATTATTTATGTACCCTGTATCATTATATTTACTTGCACTGTCAGACAGAGATATTTTCAAATAGATAAAAGTATATTTCTTTGTATAAAACCATCAAATTCTTTATAAGGTGGTCCCTATGTAGTAACATCAATTATCACATTGTCTTTGAGTGATAAGTGTATGTAAGTGTTTAAGAGAAGATAAGAGTTATTGAACATCTTGTGTTACATAAGTACAAGTTTGGTATTTAATAAACCTGACGGTTTTGAGTTATACTTTACACAAACAGACGAACACACAGAAATTTTTTTACAGACGGTGTTTTGTTGTGTATTCAGGAAGTCTCACAATGTACATTTCCTGTTAATTTGAGGTATCGAAGATTTTGTTGTAATACAATACTTGCTCTATCTGCTGTAAGTACGTGGTACAGAAAGAGAAAGTTAATTAAAACAGCTGATTTATCCTTCTACCTGAGACGGAGTTAGTCTATTTTATATATGAGATCACTCATACTATGCTGCTAATAATAATACTGTTATAATGGCGAGGTAAATTTCACATATACTTCATTTGTCACTAAAGCCGTTATTCCTATGTTAACATACAGTCATCTTTTTCTACAAATACAGAGTGTAAATACCTCTGTAATGTTCCTTTATGTTTCTGTTGTATGTACCAAGTTACCTGGATGCTATTTCTCGAACGCACACACATCGTTTCCCATTGACACTGCTCTGTTTGCCAACTTTGATACAACTCCGATATTCGCTGGTGAACTGCTCTACTGTACTGGGTACACTAACTACAGACTTATCACTACGGACCTGGAACGTACTGTATTATTGAACACCGACTCACAACTGTACTACCTTGACTTCTCTACTGTACACTGAACTGCCAGCTCTAGTGACAAGTTCGGCTCAGCCTTTCATAGCGTGCCGGTCTTGACGAGAAAGTTAGGGAGGTGGAATTTTCCTGACTCCTGGAGTTCTAAGTGGGTAAACGTAATCCTTGTACTGGATAGGGCAGTGGTTGCTCACAGTCATGGGTACTGGTTACATCTGGCTGGCCGATCACCGTGCGTATACTGCAGTACGTACAGAACCGGGCATTAAGAATGATCCATGATACTGGACGCAGATTCCCGTCTCATATCCTACATGACCAATCCCGAATCCCTTATATCGTGGATATGGTGAGAGAGGGAGCTCGAACTCTCTGCCCACCCCAATCATCTGGATAGCACATTGGGTCGTAATGACGACAAAGCTCCTCGCACGAAAAGGAGTTACAATCTACCAAATGATGTCATGTGCTATTAGCATGTCAGCATATCTCTACAGCTATCCTAACCCCCATACCCAGAAATGAGTCTACACAGATCTCTTACTCCCTCTGATCGTGCTGCCTGCACTGGTCTCCTACAAGCGGGATATCAGGTTAAGGCATCCTTGGGTGTACATACAGCAAGGGCGACGGTTCACAATTGTGGAAGGTCAGAAGCGGCCAGCATCGGGCGTGGATGGGCGGCAGCCTTAGTGGCTTAAACCCAACAGGTCAGAGAAACCTATGACCAGAGAGAAACGCTTGAAACAATCGACTAACCTCTATTATCGCCGAGATAAATTCGCACTAAGCGGCTAGGTGTTGTGGCAAAATTCCTCCACTCAGGTAAACCTGAGTAACTCGTATCCTCTGCTGGTCTGCCTGATCGCCCAAATGGGGTTGAGCGACGCCCAATGGAAGTTCCGGGTACTAAACTACAGAGCTAGTTCCTGATGTGCTAGGGCACTAGTGCCTCTACCGGTGTTTTCAGGAGTCTGACCCTGCGGGTTTTGGCGAATGTAGGTGGCGTATCGACTTCAACCCTGTAATGAGAGGGGTATTAGCGTTGCAATGTATTACCCTACTGTAAACACACACGGAAGCACATACGTTCCTGGTTTGTTGGCGGCGGGGGGGAGTCAGAACTCCTGGTAGCCCTCGCACAGAACTGTCTACAAAATATCCCTCATAGCCAGACACGCGCTTAGTGACGTAGGCTAGTGACTGTCCTATTATATCGCATTCCTCTTCTTCTTCTCGCGACAGCGAACAAATTTGATTGGATGATCAGACTCACATTCAATTTCTCCACGGCCGGCACCCGCCGTCACCGTGACAGTATCAACAACAGCTCTAAACGCTTCGGAAATACTCAACTAATGAACGATTTAGGAATCTAGATAAAAGTTTTATACCAAAAATGCAATAAATCATACTTTCTTTTAGAGTTCCCTTCGGGAAATCTCCGTGAAACCCCAGATATTTTAAAGTTTAAATTCACATAGTGGAAAATAAAATGTTCATTACCCAGGTAACTCACCCTGACCGAGATTCGAACTCGAGATGTCCTCACGTTCAAGAGGTATATGTATATATGTATATGTATATGTGTATGTTCACTACTGCGTTGCTTTACATTCCAGGTACTTATAGCGTTTACATAATAAGTCACGCTTTAAATCTAAGCCACAGCTAAAGAACGTAACTCCATATCTTATAAAACTTCGTATTACATTGCCATTCTTGTTGTCTACTATAAGATATTATAGGTAGCACCATCTCTGGAGAGCACCAAGCGGCTCTTTTTCATTGTGCTGGCTACTTAAATAAATAGCCTTTGCTTGCGGAAAACCGGTATAACTAAAATTGCCTGGTGTGTAATATTCATTTGCAATAGTAATTTATGGTGCTACAATCTCAACTTACTCTATCATAACGAATT
Source organism: Mantis religiosa (assembly GCA_030765055.1). Classification (NCBI taxonomy): domain Eukaryota; kingdom Metazoa; phylum Arthropoda; class Insecta; order Mantodea; family Mantidae; genus Mantis; species Mantis religiosa. Next base: position 155,815,024 of record CM060956.1, on the reverse strand, counting down.
CTCTCCCGTAATCTAATAATAAGATATACGTTTACTGAGGGACTTTTCACAGATCAGTACGTTCACTAAAATATGCTTATTAAATAAGTAAAACTATAATAGGAAAGCTCCATCTACGAGATTGTCACAAGCTTTTAGATTTTACCAACATTAACTTTTATATCAACAAACTTCAATCTTATTTCACTAAGTGAAATTTTTGGACATTTATTACAAATATGGGATAGGCTAAACCTCAAAATGCTAAATAGTGATACTTAAAATGATGAAACACCAAGTTATTTTAAAACAGTTGCCTATTTATATTAAATTTCTTTCATATTTCCCTGATTATTTACCAAAATTGTTGTGATTCTGAAAAACCTGAGGTCAGATGAACCTATAAATAGAATAAACATTTGATAAGCTAAGGATGCATACAAATCAACATTATTTTCTCTGTCTATATCAATATTTGTACACTTATAATATAAAACATAACGAAAATGATGAGGCTCCTCACAAACCTGTAATATCTGGACAGATTTTACAATTATACAATAGAATTTGACAACAATCCCGAAACATCCTCACACTTATTATAAATTGACGTTTTATTTAAGAACTCTGATTATCCCAGCCTCTCATTCTGTATTGGGTGTCAAAGATCACTTACTTTTGCTCTTTATCAGACTTGAGGTTCATTTACGAGTCTAAATCGACGACAGAGTATCTTATGAAGGAAGTCAAGCTTCCCCCAACTCGGGAACAGGAGCTTAGGATGATACAATTCTTATTTTGAATTATATATGACATAAAATGTTTAAAAGTCATCCTCATACTGATTTCCTCCTTTCCTATGACAACCAAGGTACAAATTTGGACTACAGGACTTGACTAAAACAATAGAATATCTGCTACAGAGCTTACAATATTCTTATATAGAAACTGTAACCAAACTAGACAAAACACTGTTTATGAGAATAGAAAATGAGTAAACATTACAAGAGGTGAGTTCTCAAATATAATTTCTTCTTTTATTTTATACTAGTAAATATAATATTTACTTTAAAAATATTTTTGTTACATTACTGGCACATCCCTCATTTTATACGGAGAATCTTGTATCAGGTCAACAATAAAAGTTCTGACGTGCTGCACTCACTTGATTTTCTGTACATATTGTTCAACAACGATTTTTATAAAATCTAATTTAATTCTATTTCCTGTTGTTGTTTGTAAATATTTGCAGAAAGTGATCTTAGTAACTGTCAAACATTTTTAGAGTTACTCAACAGGTGACTACTTTAAAACTGTATTTGTATGATCAGAGAAAAATGAAGACGAATCAAAATTCAACACTAAAAAAGAAACCAAACAAAGGCTTCCAGTTATGAAACGTTAGTGATTCGTTCAAACGAAGAAGATCCGAATATTTATTCTTAATTTCAGTCCTCTAACATTAAGTCAGATCGAACGATGAACTTAGTGATATACAAATGAGTGCAGGGTACATAGAGTTTAGAGTTACCACACATTCAATTTTCAGAATAAGGCCAACACTAGTCTTAAACATGTAACCATCTTATCTGTCTCCCGTATCACATTTTATATAAAACTACATGTACTGTATAATATATAAACGTAAATATTTGCATTAAACCTGTAGCAGAAGAAAAATATGTTGAAAAAGCATTGTGAATGTAATGCATTATCTTTTATTATAAACTTATATTCGATAGATAACATTTTCTAATTACATGGATTGTCCTGTGTTCAGAGATCTTCTTCTGCTATAAGGAGATCAAATTAGCAAGTGAGTTTGTCCTGCTGTCCATAGATGGCAGCTCCTGTCATATCTTATTGTATGGAAGAAAAGTAGTAACTGTGTGTATAGTTCTATAACAAATTTTGCCTATGTTCAAGTGGTGTGCCTTATATTTAATTATCTTTATTGCATACAGTCAAATGTTCATTACGGTGTATATTAAGGTAACGTGGAAGCTATAAATAATTGACTGTGAGAAAGGAAGACCGCTGAGGCGAGTATATGTACTGACGATATGGCAACCATTTCTCATGAATTCCTTGTAAATGGTACGTATCCATGTTGGTTTTGTTGGAACTATTTACAATTTATAAACATCAACAAATGGCATATCAACGATCTAATCATGTGTTGCAGTAAGACTTTGATATTTGTCAGTTTAAACACATTCAGAACTTCCGAAGAGATTTTCTCTTAAAACACAAGACACTATTTCGTTTGATGTCACTATCTATAATGAAAGTTGTGTAAAATAAGGTTTGGTCCAAAATGTTGGAACCGTTTGTGACATATTAACAAAATATTACATATAAAGCTAATCTGTGCTATAGAGACATTTTCAGACAACCGGCCTTGAACGATGAACTTAAATATCAGGTTTGGTATTTAAATAATAAACAATGTTAATACACACAGATATTTTTATTAAAGGGTTCCCAAAACATGTATGTTCGTCTAAATCTCTGTATTGATATATGTGTGGAATGTAATACGTAGTACAGAAATTAATATTGTTGGATTAAAAGTGACTTACGGAATCTTCTTTTCATCACTTTACTTTCTTCTTGTGTGTTTTATATTATTTCACTTGTAAGTGATATCTGGTAAATATTATTATAAACCAAAAATATTGCCAAGTCTAGACTTATAGTATTGCTAAGTCTAGCTGACTTCAATTGTTATAAAATATTTGATTACAGCAGATACGCATATTTATATAATAACACATTTTGGATTAGTTAATCTATATCAGTTACAAAAGACATTTAGATTGGAGAGTAGTTAGAGAGTATTCATACAAAAATAAAAAAAATACCTTTTACTTTTCTTATAAAATTCTTTGAAGTATACTATTGTGATCAATTTTATTAAGAACCTTTATAGAAGAATTACGAGATAGCTGTTTGAAAATTACATTTGCACATTTCACAGTAAAATATAGTTTAATGTCAAAAGTTCTCTGTGTGTTGGTGATCAGTGTATATTATCACAGATATTTGGAATAAATAGGGGTGTGTGTGTGCAGTGTTTAACGCCCGCTTTCACTACGTACGGCACCGCAGGCGGTGACACTGATGATGCATGAGATGAAGATGGAGCACCGGTGGAATGAGATGGCGGGGGAAACCGGAGGTCCCGGAGAAAACCCGCCCCAACGCCGTGTTGTCCACCACAATTCTCACTTTGCGGTCGCCTGGGATTGAACCCGGGCCGCCTTGGTGAGAGCCAAGCGGTGTAACTACTGAGCCACGGCGTGGCCTTGGAATAAATAAACAGTACTAGTTGTATAATACCAATATATTACAAGTATACATGTTTTTCTACAGTAACTGTCATTAATAAACATATACAGATCGCCTTTTTAGTTCTACTGATCGTCCCGAGAATAAGTAATTAGGAAGAGATGGAATAGCAAGACCTCGTCCTGCTCTCCATAGATGGCTCTAGCTGTTATATCTTATAGTGAGGAGGAAAATTTGTAATTGTGTATAAAGTTCTTTAGCAGAATTTAATTTTGTTCATAGTTTATAGCTTAGATTTAAATGATTTATATTGCATATACAGAAACGTTGGCTGTAATGTATATTAAGATAGTATTGAATATATAACTAACTGATTTTGAGAAAGAAAGGCATCAGATACAATTATATATTCGCAACTTCTGACAAAATTCTCATTATTTCCAAGCAATTCCAGATTACAATTGTTGGTACTTGAATCTAATTATACACAGCAAGACGTTAGTGCTCTCACTTAATTTTACCTCAGCCACAGTAATTCATTCGAAGTGTGCCATATGTGACAACAGTAAATAAGTTTTATATGATATTTTATATTTCGATAGGAGCCAGTTTGCGAATTTATGTCGAGGTATTATACTCACATGAACTTCCCTTATCATTTTACAATAATTATTATGAATTGCCTCGTGTACTGTCAGGCAGAGTTATCTTGTAACTGACAAAGGTACATTTTCTTGTAGACAAAATAGACATAAATGTGAAATGAAGTGTAACATTTCTCGTAGAATGCGCTGAAGAAGCAGTGTGATGTACCTGTGTACCTTCAATTACAAATACCGTATTTTATCGGGTAATTACCTAAAACATTTGCTTGAAAACACTGGGGAGTGAATTATATAGTGGTGCTTCCAGGATTTCAGAAAGAAAGGGAAACCATGTAGGATTATTTAGAAGTTATATAGCAATTTGTGAATGAACTGAATAAATACCACGGTTTCATTGTTTCTTTTCTATCTCTATTCAGTGGTGTTACATTCGTCACTAACATTACTATCTGGCTCATATAACACATAATTATCCACATATTATTCACTATTCCACAACATATCATCCTCAGAACCATCAATGACACAAGAAATTCCACTTTTTAAAACGCTTCTTAATATCGACACGGATTATCCACTCGCACATCGTCGGTATTGATGTCTTCCTTATGACTCAAGATACTCCTTCATGTCAGATCCAGTACTCAAAAGATGGGAGCATGTATTAAAGCTGCTCTGTATTACAGCGATTATTTGGAAGATGTGAAAAAGATGCTCGACGTGATGTACAGAAATGTCAGTTAACTCTTGCAATGAGAAGTGTCTCCAGAGTAAGTTAATGTTTATTAAATCCTAGCTACAATTACACCAAGTTTCTGTCTTTGAAGACATATCAGAGAAATAGGAACTGTTTACGTAATAAAGTTGGCGAAACTGGAGCAAGAAATTCGGATTTAATGTTGTTTCTTTAGGAATTCAAACAAAACACAAGAAAGAGAAGCTGTAAAAGAACTCAGTGCCCGTTCAGTAGGTGAAATAACCTGTTTTGGATACTGTCCTGTGACTTTGTGTAAGGTAGACAGATCATTCACTTTATGTAAACAACAATTTTAACAACAAACTTATGTAAAGTTTACAATATAAATGATTTCTTGCACCAGGGAAACATTGTGTTGCATTTGTCGAAACTGTCTGACTGGAGTATTTGTAGACAGACAATGTGTTTAGCTACTAAGTTCATAATAACATTTATTTGTTCTAAGTTTTGTTTTAATGAGATCTAATCAGTCCATTGCCACTTTCTATCTGCACTTGTACTTCAATTGTTTACAGAAAATTCGAGACCTATAGTTATATCTGTAACTCGATCGTTTGTTGAATTTATGAAGACATAAATCAGTTAAGTGATACAGAAAGGAATGTGGACATGAAAACTGTGTCTTGGGGTACAAACATTACGTGAAAATTCATAAATTGTGGGCCAACTTTATAAATTATAACCGATATTTCGAGTAAATAAATAGTAGTAGTTATATGAAAGCAATGTCTTCAAAGCTTGCAGGACTTACAGTTCAGAAGCCAAACATTACACTAAAAATATGTGAGGGTTTCTTACTTCTTATAAAATATATCTAATAACTTGAACAAAATACACAGAAGCTGTATATTCTCATATTGATCAACAACATCTTTTTGATGTGTCGATTGTAAAGTTCTCTTTGTTCTGAAAGACCTTTACGTATTCTATAATGTTATATCATAATATCGAAATCTCCCCTTCAAAACATACACTTCTCGCTAAAACACATAATTTATCTAAACTGTATTTCTTCTGTTTACTGGAGAGAGCACCTAAGTTTAAAATCAGCATATACCAACACGCTTTTTAAACATTTAACATCCTGATCAATCTCCCAATTCTCCTTTATATAAAACAAAGTTTGGAATAAATATATCGTTATATACATTTACGTTAAACTTAGAGCAGATACGTAAAACAGTCTCTGTAGAAGAATGTGCTGTAAAAGCAATGTGGGTGATATGAAGTAACTACATATATTATATGAATGGGATTTTTTGTTATATTACTTTTCTCCAGCAGAAATATTCTCATTGGGGAGAGCTGAAATGGCAGTACCGCCTCCTGCTCTCCATAGATGGCTCTAGCTCTCATATCTTATCTCTTTGAGCAAAATTTGTGATTGTTTACAAAGTTCTATAGGAAACTTTATTTATATTCATAGGATATAGTGTGATTTAGTTACCATTTTACTTCATATACGCAAGTATTGTCTGCAGTGTATCTTAACATAATACTTAACGTATAAGTAATTGATTGTCGGAAAGGAAAGCTTCTGACTCAAATACATATAAACATGTAATTACACAAAACTCCGTGGAAGCCTGCCCTCGAATCGACTCTGTGGAGTCACTCGAGGCGGCAGCCAGGGAGTTCTCCACATCTATCCTCAACGCGGTACGTGCTCACACACACCGCATCCCAATAGACACGCCAAACCCCACAGATATCCCAGGACCCATCAAACAACTCATAAGGGCTAAAAACGCCGTAAGAAAGCTGTGGCAGAGATTTCGCCATCCCAGGATAGGAGAAGTACACCAGAGGTTCAAATCCCTGGCAAGACGACTCCTAAGAGCACACCGCAAAGAGGCCTGGGAAAACATGTTAAGGCAAACCAATCTCCAGGAGAGAAAACCATGGCGAATAGTCCGTAGCCTGCGGAAAGACAAAACCGTACACCAGCATCCCCTACATAGCCCTAGAGGTCGACTCGTCTACGAGTCGAAAGAAAAGGCAGAGGCGCTAGCAGATTATCTGGAGGCTCAATTCCAACCCAGGGTAGAGCCAATGGACGATGACCATGCTGACCTCGTGGAACAGGTGGTGGAAGACTTCCTAGAAGCTCCGCCCCCTGACCACGAGGAGTTCCACATTCCCATCGTTACCCCTAGAGAGTTAGCGACCACGTTTAACTCTCTAAGAACCAACAAAGCACCTGGGCAGGACCGTGTGACAGCGGAAATGCTCAAGCACCTTCCACGAAGAGCCGTGATTCACTTAACCCGGATTTATAACGCGTGCCTATACATGCGCCACTTTCCAGCTATCTGGAAGGAGGCGCGCGTGGTGTGCGTTTTAAAGCCGGGGAAAAATCCGGTTTTTCCTTCCAGTTACCGATCAATCAGCCTTCTCCCAGTTTTATCGAAGGTATTCGAAAAACTGCTCCTCTCCCGGCTCCTTCCTCATCTGGAGGAAAGGGGCCTAATCCCGGAACACCAGTTTGGCTTCCGTTCTGGCCACTCCACGACCGAGCAGCTACTGCGGGTTGCCGAGAAGGCCTCCCTGGGTTTCCAGGAAAGGTCTAAAACGGTAGCAGTGCTGCTCGACGTGGAGAAGGCATTCGCCACTACCTGGCATGAAGGACTCATTTACAAACTCCTGGAGCATGAAATTCCCCGTCCATACATTTCCTTGGTGGCCGGTTTCCTCGGAAACCGAAGCTTCCGAGTAAAGATGGAGGGGAAGCTGTCCACCGAGCGGCCCATTGGCGCTGGAGTACCGGAAGGCAAGGTGCTGTCGCCGGCGCTCTTCGCAGCTTACATGGCCGACATCCCAACTCATCACAACACCCAGACCTGTCAGTATGCGGACGATCTCATGATCTTCGCAGTCAATAGGAATACACGGTACAGCTTCCGGCAAATCCAAACCCAGCTCCGGGCCATTGGCGAATGGAGCGCAAAATGGCGAATGGCAATTAACCCGGAGAAGAGCTCTGCTATTCTCCTGGCGAAAACCATAGCCAACCGGTTGCAGCAGAACTTCGTTTTACGGCGCCGTCGAATCCCTTGGGTGCAAACGGCGAAGTATCTCGGGGTGACGCTGGACCGTAAGTTAACTTACGTTCCGCACGTCAAGGGCAAGGTCCAGCTGGGGCACGTCGCACTCCGGAGCCTATACCCTATCTTCAGATCAACCATGCCGATCCGTCTCAAACTCCAACTGTATCGGGCGATCATTCCGCCTATGATTCTGTACGGCTGTGAGATCTGGGGAACAGTGGCTAATACCACTTTCGTCAGACTCCAGACGCTGCAGAACAAGGCACTACGCATCATCTACGATACAGGCTGGAGATTCCCGGCTCATATCCTACATGAGCACTCCCAGATCCCGTACATTGTCGATGTCATTCGCGAGAGGGCACGATCAATGTACGAGAAAATCCAAATTCACCCCAACCCTTTAGTGAACTCCCTGGGAAGGTATGACCCGAGAGATCAAAGGCGCTTGCCGTCCTTCAGACTGCCGAGAGACGTCCTGGGACCCCTTGGGTAACCCAAGGAAAACCCCAGATGTCTCTGGGAACAACTTCTACGCCAAAGGACAAGCGCTACACAACCCGTATACAAAACGGGGCAAAAAACTAATTCGTGTCTCCCAAAAAAGGGAGAACGATTAAGTACAGCTGCCCACGACAAAGAGGGGCAACCCATTCCAAACCTCTCCAAAATTTCAAACAGTAAACAAATTCAAACACCCCAGCAGAACATGGATCTACTAGTTCATTTCGCAGGTTAAGCCGCAAAGCGGCTAGGTACTGCGGCATATGACACCCGGACGGGGAAAGCCCCGCCCGACTAGGACTACCTCTGGACCTCTGGAATATTCGCATGAATTCCTTAACAATAACAGATCATAACTCTTCGTTTTGTTGGAACTTATGACTAATTATTGAGGGTTTCAATCGAGTATTAATGAACTTGGAATAAATGAAAAACATGTTAGTAGGCGAATACGCTAAAGTGTATTAAGTTATCTACTTTTCTTATAAGTCTGCATTTTATAAACCAGTCTTACCAATTAGTTTGATGAAATATATATTTGTAGAGGAATGCACTAAACGGCTTTAAAAGTATCTTTTATTATAAGTATGTATTTTATAAACCACGTTTACTAATTACTTTGATTGTCCGGGAGGAAAGAATTACTGTTTAGACAATTTAATAACCGACCTGATCTTGCTGTCCACAGATCGTAGCAACTGTCATATTCTAACGCTTGAATGAATATTTTTAATATTTTGCCAAAGTTTGCAACAAAGAGTAAACGTGTTCATGAGGTGTTGCTTAGATTTAATTGACTTATTTTGAGTGTAGAGAGGTATAGACTGTAGTGTATATTAAGACAATATAGAACGTACAAGTACTTGAATATAAGAAAGGAAGGCTTCTGAGTCTATTATATATACACACGATTTGACAATGACTTCTGCTGAATATTTGTTAATGTCTTCCAAGTTTGGTTGGAAATTGTACGACATGATAGCCACAAAGATGTATTTAGTTTATAACTGTGAGTTTTAGCAAGACCTATATTTAGTAAGATGTCTAGTTCCGTATTTGATTGTTTTGTCACATAAACATTCAATCAACCACTGATGTTTAAAAATGTGTAAATCCAATGGAAGCTCTGAGTCAAATGTTTCATTGTAATGCAATACTTCTGTAATACGTATAAGGGTAGAAGTATTTGTAGTAGTCCACTGTCTCAGAAACTGAAAGAAGTAGAAAGGATTGCTTTAACAATATTTTGATCTGCTGTAGTAAGATTTTGTACGACTATTACGGTTTGTCAGATATGTAACAGTTATACAGAATAAATGACACTCGGGAAGAGAGTTAAAGAAAGAGTGTTTTAGAAAGGGAAGGATAAACTTTCATTTATTGTTTGAATTTCTGATTAAGTTATGGCAAAGTATGCAAGTTTAATCTTAATTTTTACAGCCATTAGTGAAAAGTCAGAAGTATTCCATATAAAGCTAATCTGTGCTATAAGAGCTGTAGACATTTTCTTGAGAATCATCCTTGGACGATGAACTTATATTTCAGATTTGATATTTAAACTACAATATTTATTTTTTATTAAAGGGTTCTCAAAACATGTATGTTTGCCTAAATCTCTGTATTGATGGTTTAGCGTGGAATTTAACACGTAACAGAGGAATTACTATTGTCAGATTTAGTATAACTTATTAATTCTAATTTTCCTTATAATTTCCTTTATTTTCCTTTAAGTATACTCAGCTCTAAGGTCAACATTTTGCGTTGTTTGATTTGAAACTCTAACACAATATTGTAGTAAGGAGAGAGATCTAATTACCTTTTGATGTATGTAGAGAGATATTTTGCTGTAGTGTATATTCAGAAACTGGGGAATGTATAAATAATTGACTGTGAGAAAGGAAGGCTTTTGAGACAAGTATATCTATATTGATTTCTCTCATGAATCTTCCTTAAGAGCATCCTTTCTTTTGAATGACTTTGTTGGAACTTTTATCTAATTATAAGCAACAACCAATTTAGTACAGAACTGAGCCATGCGATGTTACCAGTAACCCATGTGTAGCAACAGTCCATAAACAGTTCTGAAATATCTTCTTGATTGACAGAAACTGTTTGTAGCTTTTAGTTCAGTTACTCTATTCACATGGCCTTCTCCATTAATTGCATCAATAACAAATAAGACCAAGAATATCTAATTCAGCTTAATCCATTATGTCGACCAACTTCCGTCATCATTATTTATGTATCCTGTATTATTATATTTCCTTGCACTGTCAGACAGAGATATTTTACAAATAAATGAAGTCATATTTCCTTGTATAAACAACAAACAAAATAATAAAACATTTTACGAGGTGGTCGCTAAGTAGAAACATTGATATGACATTGTTTTTGAGTGATAAGTGTATGTAAGTGTTTAAGAGTAGACAAGAGTTTATTGAACATCTTGTGTTACATTCTTGGAAGATACTCAACATAAGTACAAGTTTGGCATTTAATAAACTTGACGTTTTTCAGTTATACCTTACACAAACAGACAGTGTTTTGTTTTGTATTCAGGAAGTGTCAAAACGTACATTTGCTGTTAATTTAGGGTATCGAACGTTTTGTTGTAATACAATACTTGCTCTACCTGCTGTAAGTACGTGGTAGAAAGTTAATTGAAAGTGAAAGTTAATTAAAACAGCTGATTTATCCTTCTACCTGAGACTGAGTTAGTCTATTTTATATATGAGACCATACATACTATGCTACTAATAATAATACTGTTAAAATGGCGAGGTAAATTTCACATAAACTTCTTCACTTGTCACTAAAGCCGTTATTCCTATGTTAACATACAGTCATCTTTTTCTACAAATACAGAGTGTAAACACTTCTCTGTAAAGTTAATTTATGTTTCTGTTGTATGTACCAAGTTACCTGGATGCTATTTCTCGAACGTACACACATCGGTTCCCATTGACACTGCTCTGTTTGCCAACTTTGATACAACAACTCCGATATTCGCAGGTGAACTGCTCTACTGTACTGGGTACACTAACTACAGACTTATCACTACGGACCTGGAACGTACTGTGTTATTGAACACCGACTCACAACTGTACCACCTTAACTTCTCTACTGTACACTGAACTGCCAGCTCTAGTGACAAGATCGACTCCACCTGTCCTAGCTTGCCGGGCTCGACGAGAAAGTTAGTAAGGAGGAATTCCCTTGATTTCTGGAGTTCTAAGTGGCTAGACATAATCCTTGTACTGGATAGGGCAGTGGTTGTTGACAGCCATGTGTACTGGTTACGTCTGGCTGACCGACAACCGTCCGCAGACTGCAGTACGTACAGAACCGGGCATTAAGAATGATCTATGATACTGGGCGCAGACTCCCGTCTCATGTCCTCATCGTGGCACAGAACAAAAGCGTCCGCTACGACCTCCCTCCGCTGCAGCGATCACTCCAGGCCATCGGCACGTAGAGTGAAATTTGGAGCATAGCCATTAGCCCACAGAAGAGCTTCGCCCTTCTACGGGGCAAGGTCCTCTGCTGGGACCCGGCAAGAGACTTTCGGTTGAGGCGGAAAAGAAGCCTTGGGTCCGATCTGCCAAATACCTCGGTGTCCGACTGGACAGCGGACTCACTTTCACTCCACATGTCCGTGAGAAAATCAGCTTCGGCCACGTTGTGCTTAGGCAGTTGTACCCATATTCCGCTCAACCATGCCAACTTGCCTCAAACTACGGGTGTATCTTGCGATCATCTCGCCACTGATCCTGTGTGGATGAGAGGTCTGGGGCTCGATGATTCGTAGCACCATCCGCAGACTGCAAGCCGTGCAGAAGAGGGCGGTTAGGATGATCTACGATACCGATCGTATGTTTCTTTCACACATCCTGCACACCCATTCTGACAAACCTTACATTGAGGACGTTGTGCGTGAACGCTCGCGCACATTGTATGTCAGAATTACATCCCATCCCAACGACCTAGTTAGCACAATAGGGCAATATGACCACCGTGTGCCCAGGAGGAGAAAGAGCTATTGCCTCCATAAGGACACCCTTGGTTCGTGAGTACAGCCTCTCGTCTATTCACTGTCAAACTCCGTCTGTCCCGGACATACTGGCGCTTGATTTGACTTGTTGGCTGAACTCCACCAGTCGAGTCCGTCCCGCGTGACCAGAACACGACGTGAACCTAAATGGTCCCCAGCCACCCGACCTCTCGCTCCTGGCCCCGCCGGGCTAGACGGACCCTGCAAGCAGGCCATTCCTGACGTGGCAGCATCGGACACTGCCTTCCTTCCTGGACGCTTATCCAGCAACCAGGAGCACTACCAGGGGTCAAATCAGGACCATCATCTTACAAAGACATAAAAGCTTGCGAAATGGCAAAATCTATAAGAGCGCACGGGTAAATCCGGTACCGTAGCGCTTTGCCCTACGTCCGGGAACACCCGGACGACTTGTCCTCGCTCACGACTCCTCAACGTATACTTGGCCGAACTTCTTACTGAGTAACACGTCAGCATAGTACAATATGCTCATGGCTTGCTGTTATATTGCACAAGTAAACATCCACGCATTATCTTCAACCCCACACAGAGACATCATCGCCTGATACAGGAATGGTACAGCCTTTGGCGATCATCTCTTAACCCGAAGAAAAGCCAAGCCATCGTATTTGCTAAGCTTTCACGTCAACTTGCCAACATTTACTTATACTGGGTAAAGAGTAGTGATGACAAATTCTATTAAATACTTTGGAGTAAACCTCGATAACGACTTGACTTTCGGGGAACTACAAGTCTGTAGTAATCATTGTTTGTTTCTATCTGTACTAATACTATAAAGTAGGAACATATGAGTGTTTACCTTTAAGAATTCGATCCAAGTTGGCAGTTGTTTCGTATTTGGAAAGTCTCTTCTACTAGTTTATCACAAGCGTATTTTGTTTTGTCAGCATTAAATGTCTAAAAATGCTTTTAACTTTTATATCATCAAATTTCAATCCCGTTTCACGATGGAGGTCACCGGAGAGTGGCTTTGTCACTTTATTACAAATATGGGATGTGTTTAGCTCCAAAAAGCTAACTAGCGAAGCATAATATCTTTAAACATTTAGCTATTTTAAAACAGTTCTACATTTATACTACATTTCTTTCATATTTCACTGATGATTTATTAAAATTGTCATGATTCTAAAAAATGACGTCAGCAGAATTATATAAGTAGATAACAGTGTGATAAGCTAGAGATACATACAGATCAACATTCTTTTGTCTATCTAGATCAACATTTATACACTTAATATATAAAACATAGCGAAAATGCTGAGGCACCTCATAAATTTGTAAATTTGCACATTTCCTCAAAAAGGTGTACATTTATACAATAGAATTTGACAGAAGAAGGACGAAACCTCCTCAAACTTATTATACATTGACATTTTATTTAAGAACACTGATTAACTCTGCCTCCCATTATGTATTAATCTGAGACTACTTTTGTATATGAGATCGCACATTGTGTATTTCATTGTTACTATACTACTAATCACAATATTGTTAAAAAAAGGAAAATTTAACATAAACTTCTTCATTTGTCACTAAAGCCGTTATTCCTATGTTAACATACAGTCATCTTTTTCTACAAATACAGAGTGTAAACACTTCTCTGTAATGTTCCTTTATGTTTCTGTTGTACGTACCTAGTTACCTGGATGCTATTTCTTGAACGGGAGGGATGTCATGTGAGTACGCGCGAGAAGGACGCCTTCTCTTTCACCCGGGTCTCCTGGATTACAACTCCACGCGAGTTGAAACTCTTATAGACAGTCACAGTCATCTAACAAGTTCCCCTTCAAGAGAACTGCTCCCTGGGTGACAGAATGTGCTTCCACCTGGAGCGTGATATTTATTCAACTTACAGGATAAGGCCAACCCTATTTTAAACATGTAACAATCTTACCTGTCCCCGTAACCCCTTTTACCTAAAACTAAATGTGCAATGTAATATATTAACGGAAACATTTACATCAAACTTGTAACAGAAGAAAAGTATGCTGAAAAAGTATTGTGAATGTAATTCATTACCTTTTATTATAAATTTATATTTGATAGATAACATTTTTAATTACATGGATTGTCGCGGATAAAGGATGCTGTGTTACAAAGGGATGAAATTGGCAATCGAGTTTCCCCTGCTGTACATAGATGGCAGCTCCTGCTATATCTAATTGTTTGGTAGAAAAATAGTAGCTCTATGTGAAGTTTAACAACAAACTCAATTGTGTACAAACGATGTGCCTTATATTTAATTATGTTTATTGGATGTAGACACATGTTGAATACAGTGTGTATATTAAGGGAACATGGAAGCTATAAATAATTGATTGTGAGAAAGGAAGACCACTGAGACAAGTATATATACTGACGTTAAGGGCTATCATTGAGTTCTTTGTTAATAGGACATATGAAATCTGTATGAATGTTGGTTTTGTTGGAACTTTAAACCATTTATAAGCGGCATCAAATAGAATTTATAAATTAGGTCCTTAACGAGCTATTCATGTGTTTTAGTAAGCCTGTGTGTCATTTTTGTCAGTTTAAACATATTCAGATCTTTTGAAGACATTTTCTCCTAAACGTACCAGGTAATATTTCGTTTGATGTCACTATCTATAATGAAAGTAATGTAAAATAATAAAGTTCGGTCCGAAATGTGCAACTATTTGTGAAATCTTAACAAAATATTACATATAAATCTAATCTGTGCTATAGAGATATTTTCTGAGAACCGTCCTTGAACGATGAACTTAAATATCAGGTTTGGTATTTAAACAACAAACAATGTCAGTACACAGAGTTATTTCTATTAAAGGGTTCTCAAAACATGTATGTTTGCCTAAATCTCTGTATTGTTATATGTGTGGAATGTAAATCTTTGCACAGAAATTAATATCGTTTGATTTAAAGTAACTTACGGAATCCTCTTTTTATTATTTAGTTTCTTCTTGTGTGTTTTATATTTATTTCACCTGTAAGTGATATCTGGTAAATATTATTATAAACAAAAATATTCCCAAGTCTAGAAGTTAGTAATGTTAACAAAATTACGTGGACGAAGTATTTGATAAGTTTATTTATTTGTGTATCTCCGTTATAATCAATGAGAATGTAGTAACATTGTATTATATGTTAGGTATGTACTCAGTCAATACACCTAACAACTAATCACGGGATGTTTGAGGTAGTAATGTTGGTGCCACTGTCTGTACAAACTATTACGTGTTAGTTGAGATTGTCATTTGTTGAAATAGTTTTATTATAACTTTACTGCTAAGTACAAAGTTAATAAGGGAATACCGCAGACTTAAGGGATAGTAAAGAGTTACAGATCTGGCCGCTAGGCGATGTTGTGATGTTTTAATAACTTTTTCTGGTCAGAGAACAAAACCTGCATAACAACTACTTAGTGAATAACGTATTTTGATATAAAAGTGGTTGCCTTCAATTGCTTTAAAAGATCAGATTTAAGCAGATACACATTTTTATATAATAGACGTTTTGGATTAGTTAATCTGTATGACTTACAAAAGACATTTAGATTGGAGAGTAGTTCAGAGAGTATTCAAACAAATATAAATTAATACCTTTTATTTTTCTTACAAATTTATTGGAAGTATACTATTATGATCAATATTATTAAGAGTATTTAGAGAAGAATTGCGAGATAGTCTGCCTGAAAATAACAGTTTTCACATTTCACAGAGAAATATAGTTCAATGTCAAAAGTTCTATGTGTGTTGGTGATCCGTGTATATCATCACAGATATATGGAATAAATAAACAGTACTAGTTGTATAATACCAATATATTACAAGTATACAAGTTTTTCTACAGTAACTGTCGATAATAAATATATATGATGGCCCTTTTAGTTCTAATTATCGTCCTGAGATGTACTCATTAACATGAGATGAAATATGAAGACTGCGTCCTGCTGTCCATAGATGGCTCTAGCTGTCATATCTTATAGCGACGAAGAAAATTCACAATTGTTTATAAAGTTCTGTAGCAAAATTTCGTTTCGTTCATAGATTATAGCTTAGATTTAAATTCTTGTTATTGCATATGGAGGAGTGTTGTCTGTAATGTATAATGAGATAGTATTTAATATATACCTAATTGATATTGAGAGAGAAAGCCATCAGATATAAGTATAAGTATTTTCAAGTGCTGACAATATCTCATGATTTGCTAGCAATATTATGCACCGCAGCATTGGATTTTTTGGAACTTATTCCTAATTATACACAGTAAGGTTTAGGAAAGTCGTTGGTGCTCTTACTAATTCTACCTGAGCTACAGTAATTCATTTGAAGTGTGGCACATGTGAAAACAGTAAATAATTTTCTATTTTGATAGGAGCCCGTTTGTGGCTTTACGAAGTAAAGGTACGTCAAGGTTTTTTATTCTCATGACATTCCCTTCTCATTTCACAATAATTATTATGAAATGCCTCATGCACTGTCAGGCAGAGTTATCTTATAACTGATAAAGCTAAATTTTCTTGTAGACAAAATAGACATGAATGTGCAATGAAGTGTAATTATGTATACACTTAAATTGGAGCAGTTGGAGAATACATTTCTCGAAGAATGCGCTGAAGAAGCAGTGTGATGGAGCTGATTACTTACCATTACAAATACCGTACTTTATCGCATAATAGCCCCTGTATTTTTTCTCAAAAATTTACTTAAAAGCACTGGGGAGTGAATTATGCGAGTGGTACTTCTAGTAATTCATAAAGGAAGTGAAACATGTATTATATAAAAGTTATATAGTTATATAGGAATTTGTGAATGAACTGGATAAGTACGACGGTTTCATTTCTATGACTATTCTGCGGTCTCACTTTCGTCACTAACATTACTATCTAACTCATTTAACACATCATTATCTCCATATTATTCACTACTCCACAACATATCGTTCTCAGAACCATCAATTACACAAGAAATTCCTCTTTTTAAAACTCTCCTTTATATCGACACGGAATATCCAGTCGCACATCGTCGGTGTTGATGTCTTCCTTATGACCAAGATGCTCGTTCATGTCAGATCCAATGTCACCTGTCATGTCATGTCACATTTTCGTCATTATCTTCATTTATATCTGGCTAAGATAACATATCTTCATTTTCACTATTCTACAACATGTCGTATGTAAGTTCTGCTACAGTAACTGCCCTTAAAAACATAACACAGATGGCCATTTCTAGTTCTACTAATCGTCCCGAAGCGCACGCTCTCATTGAGGAGAGATGAAATAACAAGAAGACGTCCGGCTGTCCATAGATGGCTCTAGTTGTCATATCTTATCGCGGCAGAGTAAATTTCCAATTATTTACGAAGTGGTATAACAGACTTTTGTTATCGTCATAGGTTATAGTTCATATTTAAATGTTTCTTATTGCCTACGGACGAGAATTGTATGTACGTGTATTTTAAATAGGTTTTGTTGCACTTGTATAGCTTTTATGAAGTTTTATATCTGGCTTTTGCCATGACCAGTTTTTTAAAGGGAGTCGATGAGCGCCCTTATATATCATCATCATCATCATCTGTCGTGTATATTAAGATAAAATTAAACGTATAAACAATTGACTGAAAAACGAGTACTTCTGACACTAATATATATTGTCAAATTCTGACATCAATTTCTCATGACTTCATGGTTAATTTTGGTTCAAGAATTTTATTTTTTTATACACAACATATAATTTGTGAATGACAGTACGACTCTCATCAATTCTATTTCGTCTGAAGTGCGGCTTTTAGCCATTTTAAGGTCTTCTATTTTGATAGGAGCCCGTTTGTGGATTTACGTTGAGGTATTTTGTTCACATAATATTCTCTTCTCATTGTTCAGTAGTTATGACAAAATCCTGACATTAGAAATCTATTCGAGATTAATGGAAATGAAACTAAATTTACTTCACCACTTTTTGTTCATTTATGTGATGAACAGTCAGGCAGAGTTATCTTACAATAGATAAAAGTAAATTTTCTTTAGACAGAAAAGACATAGCAGAGTTTTATGTATTACGATTTGGTCGTTACTTAGTAACATTTAAGTACAATTTCTTTGAATGGTACAATGAGTAAAATCCTCATAACTAGAGTCCGGAGTTTATGTAATTACATATTCTGTTCCTGTATATGTAGTCATAAGAGAAGATAAAATATCAACGAATTACACTGATAGGACCATTATTACAAAGTTTTAAATTATATATTTTAGGTTGTAAGACATATTTGATCATGATTTTACATATTTTAATAATATTGCGGATTATTTATACATTTTCATCATTTACATTCAATATCATGACGTAATCTAAACGCTTCGATATTGTTATGTAAAAACTGAAGCCGCTAACAGTGCAGTAATAATAACTAAACACTAGTAACACAACTTCACCATTTACTTATCTTATCCAAATCCTCGGACCAGTTTCAAAGCAAAACATCCAAACAAAGCTTCATCCTCAACCACTCAGCTTGACACTCACCACACTCATGACGTCGCCGTGACAATATCAACTTTGGTCAGCTTTGTAGTTCAACTGGTTTTTAGAGTTTTTTAACATGAAATACATACAAACATTAGCTCCTGTTATTTTTTGTAGAATGTGTGGAGAAAGTAATGTGAATAGAAGTCGTTAGAATTTTAAAATGTCGCTCTAACTGCCATCTTTAGAATACTAATGCACATTCCTGTACTTCTTGTGATATCAAGTCAACTTCATTGAACTGAAATTCCACTTTTTAAAACTCTTCTTAATATCGACACGGATTATCCACTCGCACATCGTCGGTATTGATGTCTTCCTTATGACTCAAGATACTCGTTCATGTCAGATCCAATACTCAAAAGATGGGAACATGTATTAAAGCTGCTCTGTATTACAGCGATTATTTGGAAGACGTGAAAAAGGTACTCGACGTGATGTACAGAAATGTCAGTTAACTCTTGCAATGAGAAGTGTCTCCAGAGTAAGTTAGTGTTTATTAAATCCTAGCAACAATTACACCAAGTTGCTGTCTGTGGAGACATATCAGAGAAATAGGAACTGTTTACGTGATAAAATTGGCAGAACTGGAACAAGGAGTTCAGATTTAATGTTTTTTCTTTCTAAATTCAAACAAGACACAACAAGAAGAAACTGTAAAAGAACTCAGTGCCCGTTTAGTAGGTGAAATAACCTATTTTGGATACTGTTCTGTGACTTTGTGTAAGGTAGACAGATCATTTACTTTATATAAAGAACAATTTTAACAACAAACTTATGTAAAGTTTACACTGTAAATGATTTCTTGCTCCAGGGAAACATTGTGTTGCATTTGTCGAAACTGTCTGACTGGAGTACTTGTAGAGAGATAATGTGTTTAGCTACTAACTTCATAATAACATTTATTTGTTCTAAGTTTTGTGTTAATGAGATCTAATCAGTCCATTACCACTTTATATCCGTATTTGTACTTCAACTGTTTACAGAAAATTCGAGATTTATTTGTTATATCAGTAACTAGAACGTATGTTGAATTTGTGAAGACATTATTCAGTTAAGTGGTACAGCAAGAAATGTGTACATGAAAACTGTGTTAAATTGCGTGAAAATTCAAAAAGGTGTGGGTCAAGATTATAAATTATAACCGATATTTCGAGTACATTAACAGTAGTAGATATATAAGAGCAATATCTTCAAAGCTTGCAAGACGTGCAGATCAGAAGCTAAAAATTACACTAAAAATATGTGAAGGTTTATTATAAAATATACCTAACAACTTGAACTTGTATCTGTATATTCTCATGATAAACAAAATGGATTAACTCAACTTTTCGATGTTTCGATTGTAAAGTTCTCTTTCTTCTGAAAAACCTTTACGTATTCTATAATATTAAATCATAATATCAAAATTTCCCCTTCAAAACATACACTTTTCGCTAAAACACATAATTTATCTAAACGGTACTTCATCTATTTTCTGGAGAAGGCACTGAAGTTTAAATACAGCATATACCAAACCGATTTTTAAACATTTAACATCTGATCAGTCTCCCAAATCCCCGTTGTACAAAACAAAGTTTGTACCTAATGTTTTACGCAGAGGGGTAAAAGATTCTTTGTAGAAGAATGTGCTGTAAAAACAGTGTGAGTGATATCAAGTAGCTACATGTATTATATAGATGACCATTCTTAATTATATTGCTTCTCCCGAGGAGAAATATTCTCATTGAGGAGAAATGAAATAGCAAAACTGCCTCCTGCTGTTCATAGATGGCTCTAGCTGTCATAACTTATAGCTAGGAAGAAAATTTGTGAATGTTTACAAAGTTCTAAAGCAGACTTCATTTATGCTCATAGGATATATTTGGATTTAGTTATTATAGTTATTTTAGTTATTTTTAGTTATTTATATATTTTTATTTAGTTATTTTGGTAATAACTAAATTACTAGTTGAAAAAGTAATTAGTTGGGATTTCCATAGGGCGAACGGGGAGGCTATCCAAACATTTCTCCGGGAAAAATATGGGATATTTGTAAAATCTGCCACTAGTGTAAATGAAGCATGGGTTAATTTCAAAACACTTATCCTGGAAACAATTAGAGAACACGTACCTTTTAAAGTTATTAAACATAAAGCGGATCCTGAATTTTATATAAAATGTATTAGGAAACTTAAAAGAAAGACTAGTCACGCTTATAATAAAAGGAAGATATCAGAATGGCATCTTAACAAATTTAAAGAATTAGCTAAACAATTACAAGACGAAAAGTTGCAAGCGCAGGAACGATTCTTAGATAACGTTTTTAGCGGGACATATAATTGTTGGAGATCATTTTACAATTATGTAAAAAGACGCAGGGGAAATAAACAGAGCATACCAGATTTTAACGTTAATGGGACAGATGTATTAAATGATAGGGACAAAGCTAATATATTAAATTCGCATTTTGTATCGGTTTTTCTTAAATCCGACGATAGTTCCGAACAGGAAATTGGGGAGAGTGGAGAAACGATTTTTCAAATAATGGCGCCCAAATTACGCAAAAGGATTACGATGCTGCAAAACCGAAAATCAAGGGGACCAGATAATATACCTACTGAAATATTAAAGCTTGGGGGTGAAGTCATGATTCCTTATCTATTCTCTTGTTCAACATGTCAATTAACAACTGTGCCTTACCGGAAGACTGGAAAACAGCTATTATAGTTCCGATTTATAAAGGGGGTAATAAAACAGAAATAAATAATTATCGGCCAGTTAGTCTAACTTCAGTAGTATGTAAATTAATGGAGCATTTAATTGCAGAATATATACGAGAGGAGTTAGAAAATAAAAAGTGGTTTAATGAAGCGCAACATGGATTTAGACCTGGGTATTCGTGCGAAAGTCAAATTACTTCATTATTTCAAGATTTGGCAGATGCGGTAGATGCAGGGGGAAGAACTGATACAGTGGTAGTTGACTTTTCTAAAGCTTTTGATGTAGTGCCACATAGTTTACTTATTTGTAAGCTAGCTAATACAGGAATTGACAAACGCGTAGTATTATGGGTTAAACATTTTTTGAAAGGGAGAACGCAAAAAGTTAAAGTACGTAAAGAGCTGTCCGATAGTGGAACTGTAAGTTCGGGTGTGCCGCAAGGCTCAGTACTAGGGCCTTTACTGTTTCTCATTTTTGTTAATGACATTGCTGTTAATATTAACTGCCAGATAAGGTTGTTTGCAGACGATTGTATCATTTATAATAAAATTCGGAATACAGTGCATGAAACCGCTCTTCAGGATGATTTAAATGAAATCTGTAATTGGGCTGCGGCTAACAAAATGTCAATTAATGCCCAGAAAAGTAAGTCGATTGTTTTTAGTAGAACTAAGGGCAAAATTATTGTTAACTATCACATGGGAGGGGTGCAAATTCCACAGGTGGACAGCTGCAAATACTTGGGAGTGTACCTGGCAAGTAATGCTGGATGGGACGAACAAGTAAATTCCACAACTAGGAATGCGTGGAAGGCATTACATTTCGTAATGAGAATGTCGAAAAAGGGGAGCGCTAGGTCCAGGGAAATTGCCTACAAGGCCTTAGTGCGGCCGGTTATGGAATATGGAGTAGCATGCTGGGACCCGTATAGAGCTAACCAAATCGATCCATTAGAAAAAATACAGAAGAAGGCAATAAAATTCATAAAAAGAGGCTAGTATTTTGGGCCTATAAAAGGAGATGAGACTAAATGGGTGCAATTAAGAATTAGGCGTAAAAAACATAGGTTGGTAGCGTTATTCAAAGCTAATGCTGGTGTAAAGGCATGGGTGGACGTTAGTGTAAGGTTAGATAATCCGGATTATTATGGACGAAACGATCATAGGTATAAAATTAAGGGTAGAAGATACAGAACCGACGTAGGAAAATTTTCTTTTGTTAATAGAACCATTGAAGAATGGAATGAATTGCCTGTAGCAGTCTTTCAGGGCTGTAACCTGTCGTTGAAGAAATTTAGAAAAAATCTAGATGGTTCATAGTTTAACTTTTGAATTATAATGGTATATAATATGTAAATAGACAAGTAATTAGATAAGTTTTAAGTGACTAAAGTAAAATAATATCATGTTTGTATTGTTTACTGTATTATTGTTGTAAATCTAGTATATGTAATTTGAACTGTATCCTTAACTTTGCCACCGGATAGTACCCAATTGCAGTTAATAAATACATACATACATATTTTATGCAAGTGTTGCCTGTAGTGTATCTTAAGGAACGCTTCTGACACAAATACATATAATCATGTAATTGCAGAGTTTCCTCATGACTTCCTTGTCAAATTATTTCTGTTACATTTAGTTTTGTTGGAACTCATATCTAATTATACATGGATTCAATCTAGTATTAATATTGTGACTTTGTGGGTTCGTGAAATGAAAAGTCTAATTACACAAACTCAACAATGTTCTTTATTTCCACCGACTTCCAGTTGAACACTTGCCAATTACACAGAATTACGTAATGCACACAATTACGATTCACCACAGTCTTCTCGTCCGTTCGCTAGCACGTCAAGCACTGACTGACCGACTAACCCAATTCACTCACTGCAGCCCTTTTTATAGGAATATCACCGTCTTCTAGAAGTCTCTGGTTTCAGTGAATTACCGCGAAAGTTCCAGATGGTTGTGGAAGGGGGGAAATAGGCGGCCAGCGACAAGTGACATTTCCCTAATCATCCCCCTCAGTTAGTAACAGAGACTAATGGGAGGGTGTGGTTGGATGCCTCTGGCCGCTTACTCAGCTGTCGTTGGTTGCTTTTTCCGCTAATTGGGTGACACTGCTCCCACCTCAAAGTTGCTCGTCCCGAACAGCACCATCATAGCGGGCTAGACGATCCAGGTGTACCACCAACATCTTCCCTCGGGGAACCTTCTGGATACGGTAAACCACGTCGCTAATCCTCTCACTACCGGGTACGTTCCTTGCCATAGCTGCTGGAGCTTCGGGCAGCGTTCATTGGTCCGGATAGGACGGTACAACCAGACCAGGTCACCTTGCTGGAACCCTTGGCTGTTGGCTTGCCTGTCATATCGGGTCTTCATGCGGTCGCTCGCCTTCTGGATGTTCTGGCGAGCCATGTCGTGCAGGTCGTGGAGATGGTCCACCAAGTTCTCCACATACTCGGTCGCTGGCTGTTTCGCTTCCGGAGGGCTTCCAAAAGCCAGGTCACAAGGGAGGCGTAACTCTTGGCCGAACATTAAGCTGGCTGGCGTCATCCCAGTTGTGTCGTGTGTAGACGAGCGGTAGGCCAGCAAAGAACATTGGCACCTTGACGCCCCAGTCTCGCTGATGGCTGGCCACGACCTTCCGCAGGTGTTCCTCTAAGGTCTTGATATACCTTTCGACCATGCCATCCGATTGGGGATGTAGAGGCGTAGTGCAAGTCTTGTTCACCCCAAGCCTTTGTAGTGCCTCCTTCATTGGGTTGGACTCAAAGTTGGTACCCTGGTCACTGTGTAGATCTAACGGCACCCCAAATCGATAGAATACTTGCTCCACGAGGCAGTCTGTGATTGTCTTTGCCTCTTGGTTAGGGATGGCATACACCTCCGGCCACTTGGTGAAGTAGTCCACGACCACCATTAGGTACTTGTTGCCTCGGTCGGAAACTGGGAGTGGTCCAGCAATGTCAACGGCGATCCGTTCGAATGGCGCTCCAACGTTGTACTGATGCATGCGACCCCGGCTCCTACTCTGGGGGCCACGACTCGCCGCGCACACGTGACACTGACGGCACTATCTCTCAGCATCTGCTCGGAGTCTCAGCCAGTAGTAGCGCTGCCGAAGTTTGTCGATCGTTTGGTTCGCTCCCAGGTGTCCTCCCGAAGTACCGGCGTGCACTTCCTCCAAGACTTCCGGGACCTTACTCCGGGAAGTACCAACTGTTCTCTCTGCGTCTTCCCATCGGGTGACTCCCATACCCGGAACAGCACGCCCTCTCTGGTCTTCAATGAGTCCCACTGGGCCCAGTACGACTTGTAGGTGGCGCTCCTCGGTGCCATGTTCTCCCAGGTAGTTCTCGTCCCTGAATCCACTTCCCTCAAGAGTGGCCCTAAGTCAGCGTCCGCCAGCTGCTCCCTCCTCAGGCCTGCGCTATCCCAGCCATCCGCAGGCACTGCCGTGACTACTCGGACTGCTGCGGCACGCTCCTTCTCCTCCACTCTTGTACACTGGCCGCACTCTTCTGGACAGGGTCTTCGAGAAATGGCGTCAGCGTTACCGTGGCTCTTCCCTCTATGATGTTCCGAGGTGAAGTCGTACTCCTGCAGCCTCTGGACCCAAAGTGCTGTCTGGCCTTCTAGGTTCTTAAAACTCAATAGCCAGGTTAGGGCGGAATGGTCAGTGCTCAGGTGGAATGGCTGACCGTACAGGTACTTGTGGAAGTGCTCCAATGTCTTTACTACCGCCAGTAACTCCCGTCGGGTGACCCAGTAGTTCAACTCTGCCTTGTATAGCGTCTTGCTGTGGTAGGCTATCACCCGCTCATGGCCGTCCTGGATCTGCGATAGGACACCTCCTATGCAATGGTCGCTGGTCGGTGTCCACAATGAAGGTGCCACCCAGTTGTGCGAAACCCAAAATTGGAGCACTGCACAGGGTTTCCGTCAGGTGCTGGAAAGCCTTTTCGGCGTCCTCCGTCCACACATAAGACCGGTGTTCCTCTGCCAGGCGAGTGAGGGGTTTGGCGATGTTGGAGAACCCCTTTATGAAGCAGCGGTAATAACTGCACAGCCCCAGGAACCTGCGCAGCTCTTTCTTATCCCTCGGGCGAGGCCAATCTCTCACGGCCTTTTCTTCTCCGGGTCTGTGGCCACTCCGGTGGCTGAGGCTATGTCGCCCAAGTAGTTAACTTCCTTGCGGAAGAGCTGCCACTTCTTCGCGTTCAGCTTCAAGTTGGTCGCCTGCAGTCTCTGTAGCACCTTACTAAGATTCTCGAGGTGATCTTCAAAAGTCTTCCCGACGATGATGTCCAGGTATAGCAGGCAGGCATCGTAAGTCAGCCCTCTCATCACTGACTCCATGAGGCGCTGGAAGGTAGCTGGTGCGTTGCAGAAGCCAAAGGGCATAACCGTGAACTGCCAGGGTACTTGGCCCGTCGAGAATGCGATCTTCTCCTTGTCTGTCGTGTCTAGAGCTACCTGCCTGTAGCCCGACTTCAGTTCCAGGGTCGCGAACCACTGTGCACCAGCTAGCGTGTCCAGGGTGTCGTCAATCCGGGGTAAGGGAAAACAGTCCTTCCGGGTGACAGCGTTCAGCTTTCTGTAGTCTACGCAGAAGCGCAGCTCGCCGTTCTTCTTCGTTACCAAGACTACAGGGGAACACCAAGGGCTCTCAGACTCTTCAATCACACCCCTGGATCTCATGTCCTCCAGCATGTCTCGTACCGCCCCTTGCTTCGCCAGCGGAACGCGCCTATGTTGTTGCCGAATAGGCAGAGCGTCCCCGGTGTCGATGCGGTGAAGCACTTTGTCCGTGCGGCCGTAGTCACTATCATCTTGGCTGAAGACGCACTGATACCGTCTTAGAAGTTGTCGAACCTTCTCCAGCTGTTCTGCGGTCAGGTGGTCGGCCGCCCTCTCCAGTAATCCTTCGAGCCGGGGCCCCAGGTGTTGCTTTGGCGCCGGCTCCTGTGTCTTGTCGATTGCTGTTACGCTCACCACGGGCTCGAAAGTTCCCAACTCCGTCCCGGCCTGGAAGTCGTGATTGGTGTCCGTTGGATTTAGCAGTCGCACTGGCACCTCCTCTCGTAAAGGAAGCAATGCCCTGGCTACACACAGTCCGTGTACAGGCGTCCTCTGGTCCAGCATCATGTTCCTGGTTCTCTGGCCCTCCAGTCGCGCCGTCACCTCCACCTCGCTCCTCGCAGGGACAACCACGTCTTCGTCCAAGACGACCCTGCAAATTCCAAGGCGCTCTTCGGGTTGACGGAGCATAACCTCTTCTCCGTTAAGCCGCAGGATCTTCTTGCCGACGTCGACCATCGCCTCATGGCTCCTGAGGGCATGCAGTCTCAGGATCACCTCCTCAGCCACCTTGGCGACGAACACCCACAGACGCACGGCACTCCGTCCCAAGTTCAGCTCCAGCAGGACCTCCTTCTCCACAGGCAAGGTATCGCCTTATGCCGTGACAAGCTGGTATGGTCGGCTCGGCTTCCTTGTCGGCAAAGCCTTTGCCACGTCAGGTCTGATGATGGTCACGGCCGCCCCGGTGTCCACCAGCACGCGGCACGGCTTTCCTCTTACCCAACCGTCCGCGATGAGGCTGTCATCCATACGCCGGTTGACGGCGCGCAGTTTCACTCGAGGGGATTGTGGTGATGGCGCCGACGTGTCCCTCTCCACGACGGCCCCTACTCGTTTTCCGGCTGCTCTTCCTGGTGTATGCAGTCTCTCTGCAGGTGTCCGCACTGTCCACACCACTAACACAGGCCACTAGGTTTTCGCCGGCGTCCCTCAGCTGGTATTCTGTCTCCGGCGTAGCGGACACTCCTCGTTCTCGACGTGGGGATAGATGTTACTTTGGCCGCCTCCATCCTTAATGCCGGTGTCAGCGCCTCGTGAATGGTTTTATATTCGCCGAGTATTAGGCGCTGACGAATCTCCGTGTCCCGTACCCGTCGACAAAATTGTAGGCGGCTTCCCGGGATACGAACGCCAGTGGCAGGTCAACCAAGGCCTTGCTAGCTAGCTGCTCGATCGCTATGGCGAACTCCTGCAGCGTCTCCCCCGGCTGCTGCGACCTTGTGTTTAGCTGGCTTCGGTATGCTGCGGCTAAGCGGTGGTTCCCGAAGCGATTCTCCAGGGCCTCCCAGATGTCCTTGGGCGCCGCCGTCGTCTGCACCGGCAGGTCCTCGACGCGCTCGTCCACTTGGCCCATCCGCTTGCCCAGCTCCGTCACGTTATCCCTCACGCCGGCCAACTGTTCTTCAAACCTTGCGGCGAGAGCCTCGTTCGCCGCCTTCATTTCCGTGGCCAGACTGTCGTTCACGGCTCTCATTTCTGTAGTTAACTCGGCCTTCATTTCTTCCATCTTCTCGGTGATGTTGTCGTTGGCCGTCTTCATTTGTTTCAACTCTGCGGCCAGGTTGTTATTTGCCGCTTCTGTTTTTGTTGTTAATTCGGCCTTCATGTCTTCCATCTTCTCGGTGATGTTGCCGTTGGCCGTCTTCATTTCTGTCAGTTCCGCCATCATTTCCATCATCTTCTCCAAAATCTTTTCCAATGCCGCGTCCATGGTTGTAATGTTCGGTGATGTTGTTGTCCTGCTTCCTGACACCAGTGTGACTTTGTGGGCTCGTGAAATGAAAAGTCCAATTTCACCACCCAAAAATGTTCTTTATTTCTTTCGACCTACAGTTAAACACTTGCCAATTACACAGAATTACGTATGCACACAATTACGATTCACCAGTTCGTCCGTTACAATTGCACTTGCATTCGTAATTACATACAATACTCCGATGCACGTACACATTCTTCTCGTCGTAAATTGCACTCTTACACTGCTCGCCAAGAACCCTGACTAACTGACTGACTGACTTACTGCCCGGCGTTTTGCTTATATAGGGTCAGCTGGGGGATCGAGAATGTTCTAGATTAGATGAAATATCCCGAAAGTTCGAGAACACAGGTGGAACAGAAAGGGACGGCGCAGTGATGTTTTTTCTCCCAGCCGCCCCTTGTCACCACTACAAGACAAACGAGGGGGGCGTGGCTAACGCCAACCTCCCCTGCTTGCCCGCTCTCAGCTGGTTCTATAGGGTGTTCCAACGATCGGGTGACATTGTCTTATAAGACCTACATTTAGTAAGATGCCTGGATAAGTATGTTATTGGTCGGCGTCATAAACATTCAATCAACCACAAATGTTTAAAAACGTGCAAGTCCAATGGAAGCTCGGAGTCCAAATTTTGGTTGAAATGCAGTACTTCTCTAATACGTATTTGGTTGAGAGTATTTGAAAATTTGTAGCATTAATTATCTCAGAAACTAAGTGAAGGAAATGGTAAAATTGTCTGCTTTAACGATATTTTCATCTGCTGTAGTAAGATTTTGTTCGACTATTACTATTCACCGGGCCGTACCCTTAAATTTCAATGCCACATTCTAATAATTCCTATAATTTCAAGGTAATAGCATTGCATTCTATAAACAGGATATGCCGACCCGATTTTTAAACATTTGGCTGAATGATCAGTCTCCTTATGCCCTTGTATCTGTAACTAAAGAAGTATGAAACATATTTATGTATACATTCATATTAAACTGGTAGCAGAAGAAAAAGTTCCTTCTTGTACTTAATGGGCTAAAGAGACAGTGTGAGTTGTACTTAATATCCTTCCCTATAAACTTATATTTTATTGAGAACGTTCCTTTATTTAAATTGATTGTCCGGAAGGAGCTAAATTTGATTTTAAACGTGCATCATCTTGCTGCGCATAGATGGCAGTAGCTGTTATATCTTATCGTGCGCTAGAAAATTTGTATTTGTTTAGGAAGTTTTATTAGAAATTCTAATTATTTTCCTAAAATCCAGCTTAGAATTTATTATTTTAGCCTGCACCTTCAGATAAATTCTTCTTCAGTCTAAATTCAGAAACTGGGCGACGTATAAATATTTAAATGTAAGAAAGGAAGGTTTCCGAAACGTGAATATGTATAAACGTTTTGGCAAATCTTTCTTATAATTTGCTGCTATTTCTAAACTCTTTGTTGGATTTTGTTGGAACTTGTATAACGTTATATACAGCAAACAATTTGGAATTTCACCTGAGGTAAACTCATTTGTACAGCATCTGATAGCTCTACAGATATGTATTTATCTCTAAGTTTATGTATTTATCAACATGACATTCTCCATTCAATAATTAGAAACTACACGTAGTATAAAATGTTGGTTTGATATGTGGCCGTTCACAAACATCTTTAGGTGATACTGTTACAGAAAGAAACAGACGCGCTCACAGAATTTTTTAAGAAAACTGATTTCTTTTTTTGTGTTCAGGAAGACCCAAAACGTGCATTTCCTGTTAATTTGAAGTATCCACCTTTTGTTGTAATACAATACTTGCCCTACCTGCTCTAAGTACTTGACAGAGAAAGTGAAAGTTAATTAAAACAGCTGATTTATCCTTCTACCTGAAACTGAGTTTGTGTAGCCTTCTATATCAGTTGTCAGTTTATTTATTTCATGGTTATTATATTCTAATAATAATATTGTAACAAAAATGACAAGAGAGAGTTCACTTTACCTCGTTCAGTTGTCACTAAAATCGTGAGTTCTAAGCTAAGTTAATATCACCTTTTCTTGTTCTACAAATACTCAATGTCAAAAGTCCCTTTAATTCCCTCTGTGTCTCTCTTGGACGCACCAAGTTACGCCGGGTGCTATTTCTCTGACGGACACTGCTCTGGATGTCGTCTGACACAACAACTCCGATATTCGCTGTTCAACTGTTCACTGTACTACACACACTGTATGTACACTTGTCGCTACGGACCTTGAAGGTAGTACATTCCTGAAGACCGAGTCACAAATATGGACCGTACTACACTACATTGAAGTTGACAACTTCTCTGCTCTTGACTGAACTCTCAGCTCAACATCGTGTTTTATAGTCTGACCTTACAGGAACACGTAACTGAGTGAACTGATACCAGAGAATTGTGTGCTTTGGTTACTAAAATTACGTGAGAATTCACAAAAGAAATTAATAGCCACATTTCACCAGACGTGTAGCAACGGTCTATCTGTGTGGGTCAACATTATAAATTGTAACAGACATTGCCAGTAAATTAACAGTAGTAGTTATTTAAGAGCAAGATCTTCAAAGCTTGCAAGACCCGTAGTTCAGAAGGTAAACATTACACTACAAATATGTGAGGATTTCTTATTTCTTAATAAATATATATAACAACTTGAGCAAAATACACAGTATCTGTATACTCTCATGATAAACAAAATGGATAAACTCAAATTTTCGATGTATCGATTGTAATGTACTCTTTGTTCTGAAAGTGCTTTACGTATTCAATAATGTTAAATCCTAATATCAAAATCTCCCCTTCAAAACATACACTTCTCGCTAAAACACATAATTTATCTAAACTTCATTTCCTTGAGAAAGCGCTGACGTTTAAAAACAGCTTATACCAACCCGATTTTTAAACATTTAACATCCTGATAAGTCTCCCAAATCCACTTTATATGAGACAAAGTTTGGAATTAATATATCTTTATATCAATTTATCTTAAATTTGGAGCAGATACGCAAAACAGTCTTTGTGGAAGAATGTGCTGTAAAAAAGTGTCAGTGACATCACGTAACTATATGTATTATATTGATGGCCATTTTTAGTTAAGTTGGTTCTCCCGAGGAGAAATGTTCTCATTGAGGATAGATGAAATAGCAAGACCGCCTCCTGCTGTCCATAGATGGCTCTAGCTGTCATAACTTATCGCTAGGGAAAAAATTGTGATTGTTTATTAAATTGTATTGCAAAGTTTGGTTTTGATCACAGGATAGTCGGGTATAGCTTTTTCCCTCTTTATAGGTAAGTGTTGTCTGTAGTGTATCTTAAGATAATACTGAACGTATAAGTAATTGATTGTGAGAAAGGAAGACTTCTGATTCAAATACATATAAACATGCAGTTGGAACTCATATCTAATTATCATTCATGATTGGTGTAGGCTTTGGCGAATGTCTATCAACCCAGAGAAAAGCCAAGCTATACTCTTCACTAAGCGTCACTTTCCCGCCAACCTCCCCGCCTTTAATTATTCTGGCAGAAGGATAGAGTGGACAAATCCTCTAAAGTACTTAGGTGTAAAGCTGGACAAGGGCCTAACTTTTCGGGGTCACATCCAGGAGGTAGCTCAGCGGGCATGCGGAGCTTCGGCTTCGTTATACCCCATGATGCGCTCAGGAATGCCGACACCCCTTATGTTGCGCCTTTTTCAGGCTTTAATCCTTCCAATCATGCTTTACGCTTGTGAGATCTGGGGCATTGCCGCAGGATCCAATCTACGACAAATTCAGCGTGTACAAAATAGATGACTTAGGGCCATCTATTCTGTTTGCTGGAGGTTTCCCGTGAGATACTTTCATGAAGCCCCATCTCTCCACTATGTGGAAGATGTCATTAGGCGCCGGGCCACAAAATTCTACGCGAGTTTGCCTCAACATCAGAGCGCCCTGGTTAGGTCTCTGGGGATCTATAGAACAACCGAAAGACGCTACAAGCTCTACCGGCTTCCCCGCATGGCATGCGGGCACACCCGGTAACAATAGATTACTTATTTCAACCTAAAATTATTACTGTTTGAATTTAATAGACATTCTAAATTAAACTCTTCCTAAAAATTATCACACCAGCGGTGCTAACATAGCGTTGCACCCGAGTTGCCTACCATGAGGAGCTACGGCTACCTCCCTTCTTTTCATCTACATTATCTTAAACCACCAACCTGCAAAACCCCACATTTCCTGTCATTAAGTGGTTAAGTCCGTGTAGGACAGGTACACGAATGACACACATCGTGCTGACCCACAGTCAGCCGCCAGCTGCTTGATTGAATGAATGAATTATCTCTTTATGAATGAATATCTAATTATAGAGGAATAATACGTAGTATTTGTATTTTTACCCTCACTAATGCTAGCTAAGTCATAATATGTAATTGATACTGTGTCATGGGTAACAACATTCAATCAAATATCTACAAGTAAGCTTTTCATAATTACTCAAAGAGTATCAAACTTGTTGTTCCAGTTGAAGCTTTGAGTCGCATTTTGGTTTGAATGAAATATTTTTCTACATAATACGTATATGGTGAAAAGAGCTAAACGTGGAAGTGTTTAAACATTTATATTAGTAAATAAGTATCTCAGAATTTGCTAAGTAAGAAACAGAAGATAAAATGTGACTCTAACGGAGGATACATCATCAGTAGTAATATTTTGTCTAATTTTACGTTTATAAGTTGTGTAGTTATTCTTAATAAATCGGAACTCCTAGGAGATTACATTTTATAATTAAATTGACTGTCCGGAAGAGAACACTTTTCATTATACATTGACAACGGACTACATCGTGCTCTCCATAGATGGCTCTACCTTCGTTATCATACTGTACAACAAAATTTGTAACTGTTTACGAAGTCTTAGAATTCTGTAATTCTGTTGATAAGTTATGTCTTAGATTTAATTAACCCTTAGTTCATGTAGACAAGTGAAGGCTGTAGTCGATATTAAGACAATATGAACTATATAACTAACTGAATGTAAGAAGGGAAAGCTTCGAAGTCAATTATATATGTACACGCTTGGCAATTTTTTCTCATTATTTCTTTGTTAGTCATTTCACGTTTTAGAAAGTTTTGTTTAAACTTGTTAAAGAGCAAAATTAATTTAGTTGTTAATTACTTTGCAGCGTTTCATATGTCAGTTATGAACACACGTAATGTCGCGAATCCGTTATCTACGATAGCGCGGCAAGCATACACAAAGAGTCGGCAAATAAAGATAGCTGAGCTGATGTAAACAGTCGTTAGCAGTAAACAGTTGTTGGTTATTGTCATCGACCTTGGTAGCCTCTGTGGTGTATGTGACCTAATGTTACGTGAGAGTTGATCACTGTATTTCTACGGAAATAAAGAATATTTGGAATATCAGCAAATCGGACTTTTAATTCTACGAACCCACAAAGTCACAATTGGTGTCAGGAAGTGGAACAACGACATCACCGAGAAGATGAAAGAAATGAAGGTCCAATTAACAAGAAAGACGGAAGCTGCAAATAGCCACTTGGCCGCGACGATGACCGCGAAGATGAACGCGAAGATGACCGACACCATGAAGAGCAGCCGGAACAACTAGTAAGGCCCGGCGTGGCAAGGAGCACGTCGGCGACTTCACCACCATCCCCTCGAGTGACACTGCCCGCCGTCAGCCGACGTTTGCATGACCGCCTCATCGCGGACAGTTGGGTGAAAGGGAAGCCGTGCCGCATGCTCGTAGACACCGGGGCAGCCCTGACCATCATCAGACCTGACGTGGCCCAGGGTTTCCCGTCGAGAAAACCGTGCCGAACATACCAGCTTTTCACGGCATCGGGTGACACCTTACCTTTGGAAGAGGAGGCCCTACAGAAGTTGACCTTGGGACGGCGTGCCGTGCGTCAATGGGTGTTCGTGGTGAAGGTGGCTGAGGAGGTGATACTGGGATTGGATGCCCTAAGGAGCCACGAGGCGACGGTCGACTTTGGCAGGATGCTCCTGCGGCTTAAC
The DNA here is from genome assembly GCA_030765055.1 of Mantis religiosa. Taxonomy (NCBI): domain Eukaryota; kingdom Metazoa; phylum Arthropoda; class Insecta; order Mantodea; family Mantidae; genus Mantis; species Mantis religiosa. Next base: position 155,780,924 of record CM060956.1, on the reverse strand, counting down.
GGAGAAGAGGTAATTCTCCGGCAACCCCACGAGCGTCTTGGAATCTGCAGGGTCATCTTGAAGGAAGACGTGGTGGTCCCCGCGAGAAGCCACGTGGTGCTGACGGCGTGACTGGAAGGTCAGTGGACGAAGAACATGATGCTGGACCATAAGACGCCAGTCCTGGGACTCCGGTGTAGCCAGGACACTGTTGCCGTGCCTAGAGGAGGTGCAAGTGAGACTACTAAACCCAACGGACACCCATAAGGACATCTAGGCTGAGACGGAGCTGAGGAAATGTGAGCCCATGGTCAGCGTGACAGCAAGCGACAAGACACAGGAGACGGTGCCGAAGCAACACCTGTGGACCCGGCTGGAAAGCTTACTGGGGAGGGCGGCCGACCACCTGACGGCAGAACAGCTGGAGAAAGTCAACAATTGCTAAAACGATACCAGGGCGTCATCAGCCAAGATAACAGTGACAACGGCTGCAGGGATAAATTGCTTCACCGCATCGACACTGGAGACGACCGGCCCTTTCGGCAACCACATAGACGCGTTCCGCCGGCGAAACAAGAGGCGGTACGAGACATACTAGATGTCATGAAGTCCAGGGGAGTGACTGAAGAGTCTGGCAGCCCTTGGTGTTCCCCCGTAGTTCTGGTAACAAAGAAGAACGGCGAACTACGCTTCTGCGAGGACTACAGGAAGCTAAGTAATTTGTGAGCAGTGTAAATGGTGACACGTTATTTTGAGTGAACCGAATTTATGATTTGTGCAATACCAACAGTTCCGTTTCATGAAAGTACCACGATAATTCTACAAGGCACATTATTTTTAATTTAAATAAGTAACTGTAATTCAGCAATAATACTGTTGTGTTACATTCAAAACTACAAACGACATGGAAGTTACTTTTCGTGCTGATTTAAGGTTATGTATCTCACATAGACGCTGGTTTAAAATCGAATGTATTTCATATTTCAACTGTTAGTAAGTATGCCCTCTACAAAAAAATACCGAAGAGGTTGTCCATGGTGCTACATATGATATTTCTGCAGAATAATTAAACACTTTCTGTCAAAATAAAATAAAATTCCAACCTTAACTTCTCTATTGAGTAACGAACTGCTCTAAATACAGAATTCCTGTGTACGCCATTCAGTGAGATTTGTGTAGGTATGCAGTGTTATGTACAGAGCGAACTCAATGCCAGCAGTTCTTGTGCTACTTTCAATTGTTTTTGATATCTTTGTAATAGAAATGTGCAGAAGTATTTAGAAATACTGTTATATTATGGGCATGTAGACTACAACAATGTTTAAGGTTATATAGTAACTTGGTCACTATTTAATATGAAATTGTCCTTATTTTACTTTTACTTACTTTTAATAATGTTTTTGTTTGCTACGTAACAGTACTTATGGACATAATATTCTGTTATTACAGCTTATGTGTATATTACTGCGCCCAAGTTGTAGTTTTGGCCAATAATTGTTTATACGTATTAAGGAGCAATAGCGGACGAATGCCAACGTCAACTCTGTGGAGTAGAAGGTCATGGAATTGGAATTGCCAACAGAGCGCGTCCTGCTGTCCATAGATGGCAGCTCCTGTCGTATCTTATCCTGCGGAAGAAAATCTCTAAGTGTTTACTAAGTTTTATAAGAAATTGTGACCTTGCTGTAAAGATGTACCTTAGATTTAATTACCATTTAGTCCATATAGACAATTATTGGCTGCAGTTTATATAAAGAGAATACTTAACGTATAACTAACTGAATGTAAGAAAGGATATCTTCTGAATGGATTATATAAGTATACACTTTGGCAATGTTTCACATGGCAGCACCCACACAAAAACACAATCAGACACGGGCCCCAGCCCCAAGAAGCCCAGCTTCCAAACCAGAACTCAATGAGAGGAGACTATCTCGCCAACCCAAGAACCCGACTGTGGTGGTGGCGCATAGCGAACCTATGCCCCCTAGACAGTTGAGGGACGAAAGGGCTCGAGGTAGGCCTGCTCCCCTTAGGTCATCCTCCCCAGCAAACACCAACATAGTGCCCTCTACCATAAGCTCCACTCAACTAACGGCTTCCCTGGATCTCACGGAGATGTTTAGGTGGTTGCAGAATTTGCTGCAATCACATGGACAAAAGATCTCTGAGATCTTAGTGAAGTTCTTCTGTGCCTCAGACCCGGCAAGCAAGATGCTGGCTGCAATGGAGGGACTTGCCCTACTGTCAACTGGTATCCAACAATCACAGAATGGCGAATCGAACTAGGTCTCGTACCTCTTTTCGCTTCGCATTCTGGAATGCGTGTGGCCTGGTTGATCAGGGGGGCGAGCTATTGCAGTTCGCTCGAGCAAATACCCTAGACGTCATCTTAGTCAGCGAAACGCATCTCCGTCCAGACACCCGTTTCCGCATCCCGGGCTACATTTGCCATCGCACGAATCGCCAAGGCCGCCCTGGCGGTGGTACAGCGGTACTTTTCCGGCAAAATGTAGTCCACAAACCCATCCAGCTCCCTCCTCTTCAAACCCTAGAGGCCACGGCAATCTGTCTTGACCTTGGCGGAACTGAGGTCCTGGTGGTCTCTGTGTATCACCCCCCCCAACCGGCAGTTCGTTCCAAACGACTATCTATCTATCCTAAACTTACACCCAAGTGCTATCATGGCCGGGGACTTCAATGCAAAACATCAGCGTTGGCATTGTGGTCGTCGGGCAGATGCAAGAGGCAATCAAATCATTCGCCTAATAGATGGAGACCCACAGCTTCAAGTGCAGGGTCCCTGGCAACCAAAGCACTACCCGCGAGGTGGAGGACTGCCATCAGTCATTGACTTTGCAATCACAAAGCATTTTCCATTTCATCTCACTCTTACGTCACTAAACGCACTTCATTCTGACCATAATCCGGTGCTGACAGAAATCAACACTAGGGTTGCCAGTCATGACACCTCGCTTCAAACGCGAGAAGTCGATTGGGAAGGCGTAAGGAGCTGCCTCCGCACTTCCATTCCACCGAACCCAAAAGTTACAAACATCCCGGACATTGAGAGGGCAATCTCATCATTCACTTCTATCCTGACGCGAACTGCCAAAAATCTAACAGTTCATGGACCTGCACCTCTTCATCCAGACGTTCTTCCTTTAGACATCACCCTTCTTATCCGCCGCTCCTGGGCGGCACGGAGACTGTACCAGCGACACCGCACGCCACATAATCGCGCGCTCTTGCGACGTTTACGTCGACTGGTCAGGGTCCGACTGCGTGAGCACAAGGTGCAAGCGTGGGAGGACACAATGGCCAGGCTGCGCGTTGAAAATGGCGACGTGTGGCGTATCGCCAGGACCCTCAGGAATCGCAAAGGTCAATACACCTCACCCATCCATGGCACCCAAGGCCTCGCCTATGAACCCCAAGCCAAAGCAAATGCGTTCGCTGCCTATCTTGAACGCACTCTATGTCCGAGAGAGGACCCCCAGGACGACATATTTTCCGAATGCGTTCGTAGGGAGGTACGCCGATTTTTTCGACGTCCTCCCGAGGACGCGGAACGACTTCCCGTCATTCGCCCCAGTGAAGTCCAGGGCGTACTCAAACGCCTCAAACCAAACAAGGCTGCGGGGCCGGATGGGCTGACACCCCTCATGCTTCGTCACCTTCCCTTCAATGCCGTTCTTTTCCTAACCAGGATTTTCAATATGTGCATCACCTTGGGGCACTTTCCTCGCGAGTGGAGAGAGGCTCGGGTGATATGTATATTGAAGCCTGGGAAGGATCCTGTACATCCTTCCAGCTACCGATCCATAAGCCTCCTTTCTACCCTCTCGAAGGTATTCGAGAGGTTAATCCTAACCCGAATGACTCCCATCTTGGGAGATGTTCAAGCTATTCCTGACCACCAGTTCGGATTTCGTCCTGGGCACTCGACTACCCAACAGCTGCTACGTGTGGTGGAGACAGCGGCCCTGGGTTTCCAGGAACGCGCCTTCACGGCAGTGGTATCTTTGGATGTCGAAAAGGCCTTCTCCACGACATGGCATGCCGGTCTGATCTTCAAACTTATCCAACTGGGGCTACCTACACAGCTAATCAACATCCTACACAGCTTTCTCAGGCACAGATCATTTAAAGTCACAGTAGCGGGGAAAACATCTACACTGAGACCCGTGAGAGGCGGAGTCCCCGAAGGCTCTGTACTATCCCCCACACTATTTAGTGTTTTCATGGCAGATTTTCCAACTCAACCACAGGTCGAAATGGCACAATATGCTGACGACGTGTTGTTGTTCTGCAAAAACAGACATATACTCAGAGCCTTCAACCCAATTCAGAGACACCTCCGCCTCACACAAGAATGGTGCAGGCGTTGGCGGATGTCCGTAAATCCGGACAAAAGCCACGCCATTCTTTTTACAAGGCGCCACACCCCCGCTGACCGACCAAACTTCCACTTCAGGGGCCGAAGGATAGAGTGGACTAATTCCATCAAGTACCTGGGCGTCCAACTTGATAGAGGCCTAACTTTCCGCGGACACATCAGGGAACTATCGGCACGGGTGCAGGGGGCTATTGCCTCTCTGTACCCAATGCTGGGTTCTCGCTCGATTCCAGTCCGCTTAAAGCTACACCTCTTTCGAGCGCTGATAATCCCACTCATGTTGTACGCCTGTGAAATCTGGGGCATGGCTGCCGATAGCTGGATAGCATACCTTCAGCGTGCACAGAATAGAGGACTCCGATCCATCTATTCTGTGGGCCGTTCTTTTCCCGTGAGGTTACTTCACGAAGCTTCCCTTCTCCCATACGTGGAGGACGAAATTAGACGCCGAGCAACAAAATTTTACGACAAAATTCCAGCTCATAGAAGCGCCCTGGTTCGGTCTCTAGGAGACTACGACGCTGCGAGCCCCCGATTCAGGCTTTACCGGGTACCCCGTATGGCTTGCGGGCATCCGAGGTAACAAAGGAGTTAATCCTTACAGCAGCATAAGCTAAATTGCAAATCTCCAAAAGAGCTGTTTGGCTACTAATTTACCCCATTTTAGAAAAATAAAACACCAGGGTGTAAACAAAAAAGCGGTTTGGCATCCTGTACAAAATTAAAGAGGAGCAAAAAGCTACCTCAACAAAATTTTCTCCAACAAAAAATATCACATCATCCTACAAACATCAAAATTAACAACCTGCGGTCAGAACCAAAACCTGTGTGGGTACGCAGCAAAAACCTTCTGGCTGTTAACAGCCTGTCAGTACACGACTTGGACTTGGACTTGTTTCACATGGGTTCTTCACTATTACTGGTTATACTGCAAGGAGTTTTGCTGGAACTTGTTGAATAATAAACATAACGAGTAACCAAAGTTTGTATTTTTGTAACACATAGACATATCCCAAAGATATAAGCTTTTGTTCTATTCTAATGGATGCTCAGTGTTCATTTTTTGGGTCAAATGCAATATAAAAATTTCAACTTCATACGTTCTGGTGTACAGAGTGGAAGTATTTCAACATTTGTAGCGCTAAGTATATGAACAGCTTCTAAAGGTTTCCAGCTCTAACGTTTTTAGTAGTAAGATTTTCAACGACTTTTGTCACTACTACTACAGAATGAAGGGCACTCCTCTGGGGAGTTCCAGAAAACACAAGATAACATTTCATTTGATGACGTTTATCTTTCACATTTGGTAAACATACGAAAGTTTAATCCGAATTGTTGGAAGCATTTCTTAAAAGTCAAAATATTCCACGTAAAGCAACTCTGGATTGTATACATTTCTTTGAGAACCATCCTTCAACGATGAGCTTAAATATTAGATGTGGTATTTTAACAACTAACATTGTTAATAAACACATAAGAAATTGAAGCACATAAGAACATGGAAGCTATAAATCATTGAAATCAGACGCCGGGCAAAAAAATTTTACGATAAAATTCCAGCTCATAGAAGCGCCCTGGCTCGGTCTCTAGGAGACTACGACGCTGCGAGCCGCCGATTCAGGCTTTACCGGGTACCCCGTATGGCTTGCGGGCATCCGAGGTAACAAAGGAGTTAATCCTTACAGCAGCATAAGCTAAATTAAAAATCTCCAAAAGAGCTGTTTGGCTACTAAATTTACCCCATTTTAGAAAAATAAAACACCAGGGTGTAAACAAAAAAGCGGTTTGGCATCCTGAACAAAATTAAAGAGGAGCAAAAAGCTACCTCAACAAAATTTTCTTCAACAAAAATATCACATCATCCTACAAACATCAAAATTAACAACCTGCGGTCAGACCCAAAACCTGGGTGGGTACTCAGCAAAAACCTTCTGGCTGTTAACAGCCTGTCAGTACACGACTTGGACTTGGACTCAGTTCTCATGCTTCTCGTCGAGACTTCGAAGAGAGAACATCGACACATAGAGACGCTCTGCAGTAGACATGCCAGGACAACAGCGAGCCGCCACCAGCTAGCTGCAGCTTCGGGACAGCTTCGTTTCTGCGAGCCTGCGGAAGCAGCTTCATTGTGCCAGCCTGAGCTACAAACAAAGTGATTGGGCAGAGTATCAAGGCTGCAGCCAACGGTCCTAGTGACCGGTTTCTAGGCGCCCTTACCGGTAGGCCCTCTGATACTCGGGCTTATTGCACCCTACACTTGTTCTTTCTTTATTTCTAATTTTTCCTCTATCTATTAGATATAAGATCCCCCGAGACATTCCCCTAGTAACAGGGCGTAGCCCTGCTACTCCCTCATTGGCCAATACTGCCCTCTCATTGGTAAGTGTATTGTGGGCCGCTATTGGTCGTGCTGCACGACGACATGGAGGAAGATGAAATCGCTTCTGTTTCCGAAGCTCTTGACCAATTTTTGCCAGCTCCGGAAAATGATAATGAGGCTTCCGATGAGCCGGAATGCCTGCTCTATTACGTCAAGGGAGGAGACTTTCGCAATTTCATGGACAGCGAAATAATAGTTGGTCCTCTCATGCCCTTGTCTAAAGGAGATGTAAGAATACTGACTCTGGAGAAGAAGGCCAGACAAAAATTCCTGGAACTGGCTGACCGGGAACTACACAACACCATAGTAAATGCTAAACCGGAAGAAACTCTAAATGCATTTCAACTCTACTCTGCACACAGAGTGCGTGTAGAAGATATAGCTAACATCTTGTTTCTCAATGAGAAGTTTACGTCTACTCCAAAACAGGGAGTCACACCTAATAAGCCACGTGGTAAAGCTCTGAAGCATCCGCATCAACCTGAGCCTATACCTACTACAAACCGTTTCAAAGGTCTACCCATGGTAACCGATGAGGAGGCATCTACGTTGCCCATAAATAAACGGAGATGCACAGAACCTTCTGCCTCCTTACCTAACAACACCCCTGTAGTAGCAGCAGCTCCAACCACTTCTGCTACAACCTCAGGAGTTCCACCAGCACAGGGTAATGTTACAGCCCGTTCAGGAAAGGCCACACCAATCTTTCTAAGAGACCCGAGTAAGGCTAGGGATCTCACAGCACATCTAAATGCAAAATACACAAATCTAAAATACTCAGTCCGCAACATGAGCGGCACTGTTGCTTTCCTACCGGAGTCATCTGACGACCATCGTCTCCTCCGGAAAGTGCTCACCGAAAGCAACACCCAATTCCTGACCACTCTACTGCCAGAAGAGAAACTTCTGTACGTAACTCTTAAAGACCTGCCCATGTACATCACCGAGGCAGACGTCTCTGAAAAGCTTAAGGAGCTGCAGTACCCAGTGGAGAGAGTTGGGCAGCTACGCTCTAATCGTAGCCAAACCCCGCAACTTTTTCCACACTTCAGAGTAGCCTTGAAAAAGGAAGGGAGCTACCAGCAGATATACAAGGAGACGAGGATGTTCAACGCCACCATCCGAGTTGAATCCTATCGCCCACCACCTAAGCCTCTGCAATGCACCAACTGTCAGCAATTCACACATAGTGCTGCAGGTTGCCGTTTGGAGCCCGTGTGTTCTTTCTGCGGAGAGCCAGGGCATAAAAGAGCAGATTGTCCAAAGTTGGGAGTAACTGGAGCCAAACCAACCTGTTACAATTGCGGCGGCGATCACTCTTGCCGATATGCCAAATGCCCTGTTTGGCAAGAAGCTCGAGTTGAAATGCAGCTCAACAAAAATGGACAGCGCACCAGATTTGACGCAGCTCCAAAGGTACCTAATCCTATGGGTCTCCCTAAGGAGGCTTTTAAGGGTACCCGATATCCTGGTCTGCCACCACCTACCAGGATCCAGTACACGAGCTATGCAGCAGCTCTTCAGGCCACCGTCGCTCCCAGCAAGACTGCTACTACCGCAGCAACCACAATCTCTGGAAACTCGCCTCCGGTAGTCGCCAAACAACAGGAGTCTGCAAACACATTGCCTAAAGCAAACCCACCCTCCCAGCCACTGAAGGCAGCAAGTAACACTGCACCCAACACAGCTTCCAGGAACATTACAACTGCTAGTTCCAAACCAAAACCCTCTACTGGGACCCGCCAACTGGCTCAACAACGTTTGCCAGCGCACCACTCTATTCCAAATTCAATGCCCTCATCATCTCTAAATCCGTCCATCCCAGATGCACAATTCTTAAAACTTATGGAAAAATCCCAGTACACTTGCAACCTGACTTCGCAGTAGCATTGGCTGCAGCATTAGCCCAGCGACCTGCGAACATCCCTTCTGCAACTATCCTTGTACACTCCGTTTATACCTTCTTGACTAATTATGGCGGACAGCAATAAAATAACTGCTAACATCCTCAGTTTAAGGATTTGCTCCTGGAATGCCAATGGGTTGAGGAACTTCATTGCAGTGAACAAGGTGCAAGTGCTTATGGTCCAGGAAACACATCTATCCAGTCACCAGAAGGCCTCTATTCCTGGTATGACCTGTCATAGGTCTGATCGCGCCGATTGATATGGTGGAACTGCAATACTCATTAGCCACAATATTCAACACCACAGGCTACACTTGCCACCTTCCAATCTTCTGGAAGCTACAGGAATACAAGTGGCCACAAACAAAGGCCCCCTCAACCTGTTTTCCATCTACATTCCACCTAGCAGACCTTTTAATGTAAAGGAACTGGACACCATCTTCTCTGCAGGCTTACCTACCATAGCTTTGGGTGACTACAATGCAAAGAGCCCCCTGTGGAACTCTACCATCCGTAATCACAGGGGTTCTGCAATTGAGTACTACGTCGGAAAGCACAATCTTGCTGTACTTGCTCCCTCATCACCCACCATATCCTATGGGGATCGCCGTCCGCCAGATTGGCTGGACTTCGCATTACTGCAAAACATCCGCGGCCACCCCAAAGTTATGTCAATCCCTGAACTCTCTTCAGATCATTACCCACTCCTGTTTCTCTATCAGGGTCGGGCTACTCCTAAGGCCCCCCTATCTCACTTAATCCAAGACACACAAACTGGAGTAAGTGCACTGAACTAATGGCCTTGCAGCCTGCTGAGGTTCTACCTTGTAATACCTTTGAAGAAGCTGAACAACTGGCCACTAACATCACAACCACAATGACAGCTATCATGGACCAAGCCACTCCACCACGGCGCACTACATTTAGCTACAGGAAACCTCTCCTATATGAACTAAGGCGTCTTATTGCTGATAAAAACAAGGCAAGACGACGCTTTCAGCTAACACGCAACCCTATTCAGAAACGTGAATGGAACCGGTTGCAATATCTAGTAAAACTAGAATTAATTGAACACAGTAACGCTGAATGGGAGAGGCGTTTGAGTTCTCTTGATGTAGAAGACAGATATTTATGGAGAATGTCAAAGGAACTTCTAGGGATCCCTAAATCTGATCCGCCTCTTACTGATGGCAGGAGAGTTGCTACTTCAGTAAGAGATAAAGTGGAAATCATGGAAGAACATCTTGCCTCCTCATTCCACCCTGCAGAATCTGTTGACCAAGAGATTTCAGATGAAGTTACATTGTCTGTAAGGCAGTATCTCAGCACACCACACTTACTAGATGATGTGAAGCCAACAAGTGTAGCTGAAGTGAGGAACATAATCAACTCTGTGCGTCCATACAAAGCAGCAGGTGTCGACAACGTACCCTACGCTGCCTTCAAAGCTCTACCTCACTCATGGATCTTACTACTAGTGCATCTATTTAACAGCCTACTAGTACTAGCCTACTTCCCGGTAGCTTGGCGGCATGCTAAAATCATCACTCTCCCGAAGCCTGGCAAAGACTCACAACAAGTAAGCAGTCATAGACCAATCAGTCTCCTTCCTACGATAAGCAAGCTCTACGAAAAGGCACTCCAACTACGCCTTGAAATCTTGCTAGACCAACATAATGTCCTGCGTCCTGAACAATTTGAATTTCGACGGCAACACTCCACCACGCATCAACTTTTGCGCATCGTGAATGAGGTGGTTAGAGGTTTCAACAACCATCACTATGTTGTAGCCCTTTTCCTAGACATCTCCAAAGCCTTCGACACTGTGTGGCATGAAGGTCTTCTCCACCGCCTTATACATTACAATATCCCGTCATACCTTATTCACACACTTCATCATTATCTCAAAAACCGCACCTTTGTTGTATCAAAAGACAACATCCTGTCTCACACCTACTTCATAAATGCAGGGGTACCTCAAGGTAGTGTCCTTGGTCCTCTGCTCTTCCTCACTTACATAAACACCCTTCCAACCCTAAGGGGCTGCAACCTATACTTATTTGCTGATGATACAGCCATCACAGTAGCATCTAAGCGCCACGAAAGTGCAGTGCAGCGAGCTCAAATCTTCGCAAACATGCTACACGTCTGGTTCGCCACCTGGCGGTTGAAACTAAACGCCACCAAATCCCAAGCCGTCACCTTCACTAGAAGACCCCTCCAGGACGTTCAAAATCTGCAGTTAGCAGGAGCAGACATTCCTTGGTCCACACATGCCAGCTACCTAGGTGTAGTTTTGGACATGCATCTGACATGGAAGGAGCACATAACAACCGTGGCAAACAGAATAAACAGAAGGATGGCCATGCTCTATCCTCTGTACAACAAAAAATCAGTTATGACGCTTAGCAACAAACTTTTGCTATTTAAGCAGGTACTCAGACCTGCAATCACTTACGCTTGCCAAGTCTGGGGTGCAGCGGCCAAATCCCATCTGTACAAACTGCAGATTCTCCAAAACCGCTACCTTCGGTCAGCAGTTGCGGCCGATTGGTACATCCCAAATGAAAATATCCATTCTGATCTTTCCTTCCCAAAACTTTTTGACTACATATTACAACTATCCCATGCCTACTATGCAAAATTACCTTCCAGTTTCAATAACCTTATCCGAGGTCTCGGGGAATATGATCTTGATCCAGGAGAAAGATACAAGCGTCCCAGACTTATCCTTGGAACTTAATAACTTCAAGTCATTTTCCCATTAAACAAACATCCTTACTCTTACACTTATCTCAACTTTAATCGCCACCATCTAACCACCATCCCTTTTAAATACCCATCACCATGCCAGTAAGGGACCTAGTCCCGGTATGGCAACAGTCGAAGGGCCCTCCTTCGCGGAGGAGGATAACCCTTCAACGACCCTCAGCGTGTCTCTCTTTCTTATAAATTGATGTTAATTGCTCTTAATATTGGATTTTGGTGAAACGTGTATAACGTTATATACAGCAAACTATTTGTAAAATAACTGATAGAAAGGAATCCTTGTCAAAAGTCTCTTTAATTCCCTCTGTGTCTCTCCTGGACGCACCAAGTTACGCCGGGGGCTATTTCTCTGACGGTCACTGCTCTGGATGTCGTCTGACACATTTGCGGTATTCGCTGTTCAACTTCACCGTACTACACACACTGTATGTACACTTGTCGTTACGGACCTTGAAGGTAGTACATTCCTGAAGACCGAGTCACAAATCTGGACCGTACTACACTACATTGAAGTTGACAACTTCTCTGCTCTTGACTGAACTCTCAGCTCAACATCGTGTTTTATAGCCTGACCTTACAGGAACACATAACTGAGTGAAGTGATACCAAAGAAATGTGTGCTTTGGTTACAAAAATTACCTAAAAATTCACAAAATATTTTGATACCCACATTTCACCGGAAATGTAGTAACGTTCTGTGTATGTGGGTTAAAATTATAAATTATAACCGACATTTCGAGTAAATTAACAGTAGTAGTTATATAAGAGTAAGTTCTTCAAAGCTTGCAAGACTTGCAGTTCATTACGCTAAAAATATATGAGGGTTTCCAATTTCTTATAAAATATATCTAACAACTTGAACAACATACACAGTATCTGTATATTCTCATGATAAACAAAATGGATAAACTTAATTTTCGATGTATCGATTGTGAAGATCTCTTTGTTCTGAAAGACGTTTACGTATTCTATAATGTTGAATCCTAATATCAAAATCTCCCCTTCAAAACATACACTTCTCGCTAAAACACATAATTTATCAAAACTTTACTTCGTCTGTTTTTGGAGAAGCGCTGAAGTTTAAAAGTAGCATATACCAACCCGACTTTTAAACATTTAACATCCTAAGTCTCCCGAATCCCTTTTATATTAATGAAAGTTTGGAATAAATATATCTTTATACATATTTACCTTAAACTGGGAGCTAATCCAGCCTATGTAGAAGAATGTGCTGTAAAAACAGTGTGAGTGATTACAAGTAGCTACGTGCATTATACAGAATGTCACTTTTAGTTATATTGATTATCCGGAGGAGAAATTAAATGTTATCATTGAGGAGAGATGAAATAGCAAGACAGCCTACTGCTGCCCATAGATGGCTCTAGCTGTCATATCTTACCGCTAGGGCGAAAATGTGCGATTGTTTTGGGAAGGTGTATAGCAGATTCTATTAATGTTCATAGGATGTAGTTAGATTTAGTTAATCTTTCCCTCTATATAGGAAAGTGTTGTCTGTAGTGCATATTAAGCTAATATTTAACTTTAATATTTAACTTATAAGATTGTCAGAAAGGAAGGCTTCTGACTCAAATACCTATAAGCACATAATTCCACATTCGGCACCTTCTAGACCTGCGCATTTGTTCATGGAACGCCAATGGGCTCAGAAATAAATTACGTGAAGCAGCCAATTTTATTGCTGTTAACAAGGTGGACATATTTCTGGTCCAGGAAACCCACTTCTCTTCCAATATCAAGGCTACCATCCCTGGAATGCTATGTCATCGTGCTGACAGAGGTGATGGCCATGGAGGCACAGCAGTGTATATTCGACGTGGCATCCTACACCACCGTCTACATTTGCCAGCCACTGATGGCTTGGAAGGGACAGGAGTCCAAGTCGAAACAGATAAGGGCCCACTAAACGTCTTTTCTGTGTACATCCCTCCAGGAAGAGCCATTTCCTATCGTGACTTGGACTTGATTTTCACCGGACCATCAACTTTAGCATAAGGAGACTTTAATGCAAAGAATACTTTATGGAACTCCACCATAACAAACCAACGTGGCCGCCTACTAGAACGCTATTTAGAGCGGAAAAACTTGGCAGTGCTTGCTTCTTCATCTCCTACCATCACTCATGGAGAGCGGCTTCCTCCTGACTGGTTAGACATAGCCCTATTGCACAATGTCCGCTGTCATCCAAAAATATTCTCACTCCCCGAACTCTCTTCCGACCACTATCCTCTACTACTTTTCTTCCAAGCTAAAGTAAAGCCTAAGCCTCTCACTCCATCAATTCATCCCAAGTGTACCAATTGGAGTAAATTCAACAACATTATGGCTAGCAAGCCAGCCTTAATAGAACCATGCCACACACCAGAGCTGGACGATGCGCTTGCCAATACCATTACCAACACCATGGCAGCAGCCATGCGGGAGGCAACACCAGTTCGTCGAGCCCCATACAATCCCCAGAATCCCGTTCCATTAACAATACGTAAGCTAATATCAGCCAAAAACAGAGCCAGGCGTAGATACCAACACACACGCCACCCGCAGGATAAACATGAGTGGAATAGACTCCAAGCTCTGGTAAAGATGGAAATCTCCGACTTCAGCAATGATGAATGGGAAAGACGTCTCAGCACCCTTGACCCTGCAGATGTCTCTCTCTGGAGGATGTCAAAGGCCTTACTGCGCATACCCGCTTCCGATCCGCCGCTAACTGATGGGAGAAGAATAGCCCAATCATCTAGAGAAAAGGTGGAATTACTGGCCGAACACCTGGCCTCCACTTTTCACCCAGCTGAATCCCTGGATGCTGAGCAAGTGGAGGAAATAGAAGAGGTGGTAAACCGCTTTCTTCACACTCCTTATGAAGCGAATGACATACTGCTTACAACACCTCAGGAAGTTGGACAAATTATTGCATCCGTTCGGCCTTACAAAGCTGCTGGCTGCGACCAAATACCCTATGCCGCCTTCAAAGCCCTTCCCAGCAAATGGGTTGAATTACTCGTCCACCTCTTCAACAGTCTGCTTCTCCTCTCTCACTATCCTGCTACATGGAAGCATGCCCGCATAATAACTCTCCGAAAATCAGGGAAAGATGCAAAAAACATCTCAAATCACCGCCCAATCAGTCTCCTTCCTGCCATTAGCAAGCTATTTGAGAAGGCGCTTCAACGTCGGCTACAGCAAATCATGGACGACCTAAACATCCTCAGGCCAGAACAATTCGGCTTTCGCCGACAACACTCCACCTCCCATCAACTACTACGCTTCGTCGATGACGCAATCCGGGGCTTCAACAATAGGCATTACGTTGTATCCCTATTTCTCGACATCGGTAAAGCATTTGATTCAGTCTGGCATGAAGGTCTTCTTCTCCGCCTAATTCAATATGCCTTTCCCCCATACCTGATCCATTTAATGAGTAATTACATAGCAAATCGCACTTTCGTCGTTGCTAGAGACGATATTATCTCCCAAATACACTCCATCCATGCAGGGGTTCCACAGGGCAGCGTCCTTGGCCCGCTGCTATTTCTAACCTACACTAATACTATACCTACCATAAATGGCTGCAAACTATATTTATTTGCGGACGATACTGCAATCTCCACGGCAACCACCAAGCACCTGACAGCTGTACTTCGTGTTCAACGATATGCTGACATGCTAACTGTCTGGTTCCTCACTTGGAGGCTACAAATAAATGCCAACAAATCGCAGGCTGGAACCTTCAGTCGTCGCCAGCTACAACATGTCCCAGATTTGCGCCTGGCAGGAACACCAGTGCCCTGGAGTTCAGAAGCCCAATATCTAGGGGTACAGCTAGACATGCGGCTCACCTGGAGAGCCCACATCATATTGGTCGCCAACAAGATCTCCAGACGTGTGGCCATGCTCTATCCCCTATATAACAGGAAGTCTCCGTTAGCACTCAGGAACAAACTACTCATCTACAAGCAGATATTAAGACCTGCCTTAAAATATGCCTGCCAAATATGGGGCGTAGCTGCCAAAGCCCACCTCAATAAACTTCAGGTTCTACAAAACAGATACCTACGTACAGCAACAGGTGCAGATTGGTACATACCAAATGAAAACATTCATTCTGATCTATCCTTTCCAAAATTATCCGAATACATCCTAGACCTTTCCCGAAAATTCTACGCCAGTCCCCTTGACAGTTTCAATCATTTAATCCGTGGCCTCGGGGAATATGATATTGACCCTGGAAGCTCTTATCATCATCCCAGAGCTGTCTTAGGCACCTAAAAATCTTCTCTTCAATGCAACTCCAATCCAAATTCTAAATATCTCAAAATTCTATCCCTATACCTAACTTCAAAAAAACTTCTTAGGCCTAAAACCCACTATCTAACCACCATCTGTTTCTAGAATTATCTCTATGCCAGTTAGGGACACTGTCCCGGAATGGCTAAAGGTCGAAGGTCCCTACTCTTCGGAATAGGGTTCACCTTCAACGACACCATTGCTGATGTTGCAATTTCCCCATAATTTCCTTGTTAATAACGTGTCATTCTGTCAAGGTTTGTTGGAACTTTTATCTAATTACAGGGGAATTAAATCTAGTATTAATATTTTTTGCCCTCTCTAATGCTACCTGAGTCATAATATTTAATTTGTACTGTGTCATGTGTAGCAACATTTAATCAAATTTCTACAAGTAAGCTTTTCTTTATTCTTCAAAGAGTCCCAAACTTGTCATACCAGTTGAAGCTGGGAGTCACATTTTGTGTTGGAAGGAACTATTTTTTTACGTAATACATATATGATCAAGATTTATGAACCCTATTTTACACAGTGGTATATTAAGGTTAGAGTTGATACATAAAAATACACAATTTTAACAAAAACATTTTAAATACTAGAAGGAAGAAAATATGTTATAATCTGATGCATATTAATTTAAACTATATCAGACGTTTAAACACTGACTTTATAAACATCATGAAGTACTTATACTGTTGTGGCTTCATTAGCAAAGATGTGAGTGGAGCAGAAAATTCAGTTCCTAGAGAGTCTAGCTTGAATATTAATTCTTGTCTTTCTCTCCAGAAAATGGGACAACATAAAAGTAGATGAACCACAGTTTGAAATTCTTCACCACACATGCACTTGGGGTTAGATGTTAAGTGAAAACGTGATAAGTATTCACCAAATTTACCATGTGCACTTAAAAATTGTGTCAAAACAAAATTTGGTACAAGAGTTCCACATTCACCTCTGTCATATACACTAGGGAAAAATATTTTTTTTGTTAAACTTCCATTTGGAGTTGTTAGCCATTGTTGGTTCCATTCTTCAAGAATATGTTGATGTATTATTCTCCTTACAGTAGAAATAGGACATAAAGGGTATGTCACAGGAAGATTGGATTCTGCAGCCTTCTTAGCCAAGCAATCAGCTCTCTCGTTACCTAAAATTCCACTGTGTTCTTTAAGCCATCCCATACAAATATGTCCTGGATGGTTTTTAAGCAAGGTTCTGATTTCATGTGCTAATGAATTTAAGTTGTATTTATCATTAATAGCGAGTAGAGCTGATTGTGAGTCACTGTTCCCATTAACAGTACACCATTTTATAGCTTCTTTAATTGCTAAGAGCTCCGACTGGAATACAAAACATTCAGGTGATAATTTAAACATGGAGTGAGTAAGTTCCGTTTGGTTTTCGTAAACAACAAAAGCACATCGTACTGCAGTTATATTATCTTCAAATTCTTAACGCGAACCTTCTGTATATATGTAATAATCATTAAAATTAGATATTTCCTTTAAACAGGTTACAGAACTTGATGGGTGTCCTGCTGTGGTAGGACGCTCCGGGATTTGTAGTTTTAAGTGAGACAGATAAGACGCACATTCACGTTCATGTCTTAAATTCGTAACAGTTGCTGTTTATAAACCAGTGAGAGCCAAAGGTTCGATGTTAGCTATAATCTGAGCTGCATCATTCGAGATTGTACGATATCCTCGAATTATGCGAAGGAGGAATCCCCTTTGAATTTGTGCAAGTTTTTTAACTGCCCATTTTTTATTAAGAACATCCTGGAATGCAGATACACCATACAAAATTAGGGGCACTACAGCACCTTGATATATAATTTTAAGAATACTAGAATTCAGACCCCAGGTTGGTCTTGTTGTTGTTGCGAGGACACCAAGGAGCTTGCTGGCTCTTTCAGCAATATAATCAAAGTGTGATCGAAATGTTAATTTACAATCCAGTATAACGCCAAAGTATTTTACCGTAGATACCACTTACAAGTCAATGTTATTCATTGTAAGAGTAATGGGCTCCATTTTTCTTCTTCTGGTGACAATCATCGCCAAGTTTTGTAGGGATTAAACATAAGTTTATTTTTAATTCCCCATGAGTGTATTATTTTAAGTGCTTCATTAATTCTTTCTTCAAGGATTTTAGCGTCATTTGATTTAACAAGTAGTAAAGCATCATCTGCATAAGCAAAAATACTACAATCTGACGGCAGTTGTTGCTGTAACAGATCATCATACAGTATAACCCAAAAACCTGGACTACACGCAGATCCTTGGGGGCAGCCGCGTGTAACTTTCTTTGTGATGGTTTCTCCACTTACAGTAAGCAAGGATTTGCTATCTATAAAATAATTCACGATTAAATTGTAAATATTTTTGGGCATTTTTTAGTTATCTATTGATGTAAAATCTTGGGCCACCAAGCATGATCAAAAGCACCAGTTACATCTAAAGAGACTAAAACACCAGATTGTTTATTTAGGTATACATTTTTCATCCAGTCTGCCACCTTATATATTGCCATTTCAGTTGATTTTTGAGCCATGAAACCAAACTGAAGATCACTAATTGAGCCATGTTTTAGTAAATGATACATTACACGGTCAATTACAGGTTTTTCTAGGCATTTGCCTAGCAGAGGTAGCAGGCTTATTGGTCTGTAAGCAGCAGCGTCTTTTTATTATTAAATGAGTTTTGGGTATAATTTTCACAACTGAAATTTTCCACTGATTTGGGAACACACCTAGTTCTAGACATTTATTGTAAATGTTACTTATGAGAGTTGGATGTACATAATGCACATGTTTGATTATATTGGCACTAAAAGCATCATGTCCTGGAGCTTTACGGTCATTTTGTTTTAATATTATTCGTTCCACCTCAGGATAAGTAAAAGGAAAGTCATCCGATGTGTCAGGTTCAATTTCCACCTCATGTCGGATCCTCCTTTGGTGGTCATCATCTTCAGTATCATCTGGGAAAAATTTGCTTGCTAATACATTTGCAGTTTCTATTGCATTAGCAGTGCACCTGTTTTCATTTTACAACGTTGTTAAAGTATTATTTAAGCTTTTTGAATTCCGTGTATATTTATACACAATGCCCCATGGATTGACTTGTTCTATACAGAATGCTTTCCAGCTGGTGAATTTTGCGTTTAAGATCATTTTTTTTATATTCAGCTCTTAATATAATGTAAGTCTTTTCATATTTTATTCGCAGTAGCTCGCATTTAGCACGTTTGAATTTTCGTTGACTCGCCAACACTCGCTTCCTCATTATTGTAAGTTCAGAGTTCCACCATTGGTTTTTAAAGCGTTTTTTTTGTTATTTTTGGCAACTGTTTCAGTGTACTCTCGCGTTAGCTCCATCAGACTTTACTAGCCGCTCGTCAACTGTTTACAGTCAAGCATACTACAGAGGCAGAACACGTCACACCACCTTGGCCAACATGAAGAAAGTATTTGTAAGTAGAGAACGTGTGGCATTCTACCCAAAAATTCAGATCGAGATGTATATGTGCGTTTTGAAGTACCACGACTAAAATAAAAATTTGTTGGTAGAAATATCCGTGTGCAAATGAATAAAACAAAAAGTAAAAACAAAAACAAAAAGTAGCTTAAATACCGTGGTATGCACGATGAATAGCTTCTTAGAATGGAGCACATAGATAACAAAAAACTTATGCCCGTTATATGGAGCGATATTTCGTTTCAATTTTCGTTATCCAAACCTAAGTCAAATTAGACTAGAAGTAAAATAATTTTAAAATGAATACAGTGTGCATAGAGCTAAGAGTTGCTACACTATCGTTTTTCAGGATGAGGGAAAACCTCCATCGTTTAGTCATATAGGACGATGAATGAAATGATGTTCAAAAGAGTACAAGGTACATAGAGCTTAGAGGTACTATATATTCATCTTTCAAGATGAGAGAAAACTTCCAAAGTAAAGTCATATCGGACAATGATTGAAATGATGCTCAAATGAGTACAGGGTACATAGAGCTTAGAGTTACCACACATTAACCTTTCAGGATAAGAGAATACCTCCAACGTTAACTCATATCAGACGATGAATGGACTGAAGTTCAAATGAGTACAGGGTACATAGAGCTTAGAGTTACCACATATTCAGCTGTCCGGTAGGAGAGAACTGTTGAACAGTACATCTTGCTGTACATAGATGGCAGCAGCTGTCACCTCCTATCGCACGGAAAGAAATTTGTGAGTGTCCAGGAAGTTTTATAACGAATTTTGATTGTATTCATAACATGTCGCTTAGATTTCATTACCTTTGTGGCATGTGGGGAGATATTTTACTGTAGTGTATATTCAGAAACAGGGGAATGTCTAAGTGATTGATGGTGCGAAAGGAAGTCCTTTGAGATATGTATACAGATTTTAGCAATTTTCACTGATAGATATGGTCTTTTGGTGGACGTTCTATCTATGAGCCACACTTATCGACGGGTGTATTGGACAGCTCTGCTGCCCTGCTACGCGTGCACAGTTCAGCAATAGGGCACCAGTTCTTTTTGGCAGCCTGTTAGAGGAAGGGAGTGGTCAGTGAACCAGATACTCGAGCTTCCGCTAGCGTGAATCGATACCAGCACCAGACTTACTATTTGGACACAAAACACAGACAGACAGATTACGAGACAGCAGGTCCGCAAGACCACAGCCAAGGGTCGGAACCCTATTTCTGAACCCAGGGTCGAAATGACTCGCTCAGGCGCCTACCCTAGGGAGACTCAATGTCACCCTAGGGGGGTCCGGTCCGCTGCGGATAGCCGGAGGGCAACTGCGCCGACGTTGACGGACCAAGACGGGCAACAGCCATCGACCAGCACCTACCCTCTCCCTACGGGAACCACCACCAAGGCAAAAAACCTAAAGAGGAATGCTGCGGCTCCTCAGAAGCCTTCATCATCTGCACAACCAGCATCAGCATCCATGGACCCTGCGTCCTATCCACCTCTGCCTGAGTCGGAGGGAGAGTCCGACCTTGACGACTACACTGTCGTTGAGAGGAGGAAGAAGAAAACTTCCGATCCCAAAAACTTGGGACAGACACAACCGCTTGCAGCGGGAGAGAAGCAACCCCTACCCAAGAGAGGGACTAAGATGCCGCCCATAGTGGCGGACACTTTCAAAAATCACGTCGCAGTAATGCGACAGATGGAACAGAAAGTGAAGGATTTCGAGGTGAGGAGGAAACCTCGAAAGGTTCATATCCAGACATTTAGTCTAGCTGATTTTGAGGCAGCCAAGGAAGTGCTAAGGAGTTTAGATATACAATTCTACTACTACTCCCCTCAGCGACCAAACGTCGAAAGGAGGGTCATCAGGGGATTAGACTCCGAATGCCCACCTGAGGAGGTGAAGACTGCGCTACTGAGGGAGCACGGAATTACAGCTAATTCCGTGGCACAGCTCAAAAAGACTATCTCCACTGAAGAAGGGCCGATAAAAGTTCCGATGCCTCTCTTCTTGGTCACTGTGGACAAGGTCACTGGAGAGTCGGAACAACCAATCGACTCCGTCCGGAAGCTATTCCATACAGTCGTCAGGGTCGAGAGATTCTACGGCCAAAGTGGACCAGTCCAGTGCCATAGATGTATGGGGTTCCACCACTCTAGCGCGGCGTGCGAGCGAAAGCAAGTATGCCTGCGTTGTGCTGGACCTCATCTTCTGAGGGACTGCGATAAAGCCCCGGACGAGAAGAGGTGCGCCAACTGCCATCAGGACCACGTTAGCGTCTACAAGGGCTGCGTGGCGAGGCAGAAGATCATCGAGAGCCGCCGCAGAACGGATGTTGAGAAGGCAACCGTCCGACCTGGCGTGTCTTTTGCTGCGGCCCTATCTAGGGCAGAACAAACAGCCGACCGCGCAGAGCAATCTGCTAAGGCCGCTGCACAGCATGCAGCTACCCCTGCACCAACGGAGGAAGCACAACCCCAACCACAGAGACCTCCAAGGAGAAAGAAGAAGGCAGCCAAACCGACTGTCGCTTCACAACAACAACAGACAGCTAGACCAACTGATGCCCCACAAAAGAAGCAGCGGCAAGCCCCGCCCAAGGAGACGGAGTAAACAACTCCTAGCACTGCGACAGCTACGATGACTGTTCCACTTTCGCCACTACTAACTGCAGCAACAGCAATATCCGAGAGAGACGTCGAAGAATTCAGGGACCTATCTCTGTGGTTCGGCGATCTCCTACAAAGGATTCTCCCTACTCTTAGAGAGTGCAAGCGGGTAATAAACGACCCACACTACAACTCTATGGAAAAATACACAATCTTCCTCAAAACACTCGAGGAACTGTTCCCTGTCACTCAACTGTAATGGCCCCCAGACTTGTTCGGAGACCATTGCGGGTCGCATTCTGGAATGCGAATGGGATAGGGACACAGTATCCTGGTGTGCTTGAGTTTGTGCAGTCCTATGGAATTGACATTCTAATGGTCTGTGAAACGCATCTACAGGCTGGTACTAATTTCTCGTTGCCCAATTACGTCACCCACCGGGCCGATAGAGTCGGCCGGCAGGGGGGCGGAACAGCCATTTTCATCAAAAATGTTATCACACATACACCCTTTCCTCTTCCAGCGCTTCAGCATGTTGAGGCCTGTGCCATCCGACTTGCCATTGGTGGCATAGACTCTTTACTGATAGCTGCATACGACGCACCTGGTCATCACTTCTATGAGGCAGATTACACCACCCTACTGAACCTACACCCAGTGGTTTGCATTGCCGGAGACCTCAACGCGAAACATGGGCTCTGGAATAGCCGCAACAATAACCAGAGAGGAAGAGGGCTCTACCGCCTCATAAGCGGAGACCCAAATCTGATCGCGCACGGACCTAGAGGTCCAACGTGTCATCCGGCTCGCGGCAGACCGGATATCATAGACATCATGATCACCAAAAACATTCCATTCCATCTGGACCTCTCAGTAGTTAATGAGATGGACTCAGACCATGACCCTGTCATAGTCGACACAGATATCAGTGCACCTGCACTGATATTCCCTGATTGGGAATACGAGGTTGACTGGGATGCAGGCATACAATCCTTTAACCGAACGTTCGACCCCCGCCCACGTATCAATGATATTGAGGCGCTGGAGCTGGCGGCGACACGTTTCTCCCAACAAATCCAACAGATTGTTAGAGCACACACATACCACATCCCGACTAACAAGCTTAATCCTGGAATCATTCCCAACGAGATTCGGCAGCTGATAAAAGCCAAGGCTACCGTACGGAGGCTGTGGCAACGATTTCGCCATCCCAGGATAGGCGCAGTCTACCAGCGGTTAAAATCCCTGGTAAGAAGACTGCTTCGAGCTCATCGAGCCGCCACCTGGGAAAACACCATGCAGAACATCAACCTTCAGGAAAAGAAACCATGGCGAATAATCAAGTCCTTACGCAAGGACAAAAATCTGTACCAGCATCCATTGCATGGCACTCGTGGGAGGCTCGCCTTTGAACCACACGAGAAAGCCACAGCGTTCGCAGACTATCTGGACTGCCAATTCGAACCAAGGGAGGACCCCCAAGACGAGGACTTTACTGAACACGTGGAGGCGGAGGTGGAGTTCCTCTATGAGGACCCACCACCGAGACACGCGGAGATCCATATTCCTATAGTCACCCCTAAAATGGTGGCTTCTGAAATCAAAAAGCTCAAACATAACAAATCTCCTGGACATGATGGCGTTACAGCGACCATGCTCCAGCACCTTCCCAAGAGGGCTGTCATTCACTTGACGAGGATATTCAATGCATGCCTTCACCTGCGCCACTTCCCGATATACTGGAAGGAGGCGCGGGTGGTGTGCTTCTTGAAACCCGCCAAGGATCCGGTCTTTCCTTGCAACTACCCATCAATCAGTATTCTCCCAGTTGTCTCAAAAATGTTTGAACGACTGCTCCTAACCCGCTTGACACCTCTTTTTGAGGACAGGCAACTCCTTCCGGATCACCAGTTTGGTTTTCGACGGGGGCACTCCACGACCATGCAGTTGCTTCGATTGGTTGAGAAGGTAACCCTGGGATTCCAGGAGAACTTCAAATCCATTGCGGTTCTGTTGGACGTGGAAAAGGCCTTTGCGACAACCTGGCACCGGGGTCTACTGTACAAGCTCAAGGAAGTTAACATCCCTGCTCCCTATCTTGCTCTGATCAGCAGCTTCCTTCGGGATCGCTCATTCAGGGTGAGAGTGGAAGGAAAGCTTTCCAGCGTCAGACCCATAGCTGCGGGGGTCCCGGAGGGTAGTGTACTATCACCGTTGCTCTTCGCGGCCTACATGTCTGACTTCCCTACAGAGCCACAGACTGTTACGTGCCAGTATGCGGACGACGTTCTCATTATGGCGCGTAATAAAAATGTCAAGTTCTGCTTTCCGCCTCTGCAACGACAGCTCCGAGCGATCGGCCGCTGGAGTGAGAAGTGGAGGATGGCAATTAGTCCAGGGAAGAGCTCAGCTCTTCTGCTGGCTAAGGTCAGACGCTGGCGACCGACGGGAACGCTGAGGCTGAGGCAGAGGCAAATCCCATGGGTTTCCTCGGCTAAATACCTGGGTGTCCTACTTGATCGCGGGCTAAACTTCACTCCCCATGTCAGGGCTAAGGCGGGACTAGGCCATGTTGCACTCAGGCAGTTGTACCCCATTTTCAGGTCCAACATGCCGGCACACCTCAAACTACGTCTGTACCGTGCGATCGTTCCACCCATGGTTCTGTATGGGTGCGAGGTCTGGGGATTGGCGGCTCCGACCACAATCCGCAGACTGCAAATCGTGCAGAATCGGGCGTTAAGGATGATCTATGGTACTGGGCGTAGATTCCCTACGCACATCTTACATGAATATTCCCAAATCCCTTACATAGAAGACATGGTAAGAGAGAGATCTCGAACCCGCCATCAAAAACTTTCTACCCATTCCAACCAGCTGGTCAACACCCTGGGTCGGTATGACCACAGAGCTCCTCGCAGGAGGAGGAGGTACAAACTCCCAAAGGACGCCATGGGCTATTAGCCAGATGGGGTTCTCTCCATTACACTGAAAACACCAGAACCAGAAATGGGTGTAGATAATTTCCCCACATAGTTTCCTATCCCCTCTGATCGTGCTGTCATCATTCCGACCTTCTTCAAGCGGAGAGTTGGGTGAGGGCGGCCTTGGGAATATATACCCCAGGCGGCAGCCTGAGCGGCTTAACCCAACAGATCAGAGAAACCTATGCCCCGACATAAACGCTTGAGACAAAAGACTAAAGACTTCTACACCACCCAGATAAAGTCGCAGAAAGCGGCTAGGTGCTGGGCGAAACCATTCCGTCCAGGTAAACTTGGACGACTCGATTCTTCTGCTGGTCTGCTGGTCTACTGATAGATATTCCTATTCGTGTACTTGTACTATTGTTGGAAATTTTATCTAATTATAAACGACAACCAATGTGGTACAGAGATGTCACCTCAGTCATGCGATGTTACCAGTAGACCATATGTAACAACAGTCCATAAACATTTCTGACATATGTTCTAGATTGAGAGAAACTGTTTGTGACTTTTAGTTTAGTTACTCTATTCACATGCCGTTCTTCATTAATGGCATCAATAACAATTATGACAATGACTATTTCTCTAATTCAGTTTAATCCAGTATGTCGACAAACTTCCGTCATCATTATCTATATATCCTGTATGATCATGTTTACTTGCACTGTCAGACAGAGATACTTTACAAACCAATAAAAGAATATTTCCTTGTATAAACAAAATACAAAACCATCAAATCTTTCACGAAGTTGTCGCTGTGTAGCGACTTCGATGTTACATTGTCTTTGAAAGATAAGTGTATGTTTTAGAGTAAAGTTTATTGAACATCTTGTGTTATATTCTTGGAAAATACTCAACATAAGTACAAGTTTGGTAGCCTTCAGTTGTCTCTAAAATCGTGAGCTCTATGCTCAGTTAATATCACCTTTTCTTTTTCTACAAATACTCAATGTCAAAAGTCTCTTTAATTCCCTCTGTGTCTCTCTTGGACGCACCAAGTTAGGCCGGGTGCTATTTCTCTGACGGACACTGCTCTGGATGTCGTCTGACACAACAACTCCGATATTCGCTGTTCAACTGTTCACTGTAGTACACACACTGTATGTACACTTGTCGCTACGGACCTTGAAGGTAGTACATTCCTGAAGACCGAGTCACAAATCTGGACCGTACTACACTACATTGAAGTTGACAACTTCTCTGCTCTTGACTGAACTCTCAGCTCAACATCGTGTTTTATAGCCTGACCTTACAGGAACACGTAACTGAGTGAACTGATACCAAAGAATTGTGTGCTTTGGGTACAAAAATTACGTGAAAATTCACAAAGCTTTTAATATCCACATTTCACCGGAAATGTAGTAACGTTCTCTGTGTGTGTAGGTCTGCATTATAAATTATAACCGATATTTCTAGTAAATTATCAGTAGTAGTTATAAAAGAGCAATATCTTCAAAGCTTGCAAGACTTGCAGTTGAGAAGTTAAACATTATACTAAAAATATGTGAGGGCTTCTTGTTTCTTATAAAATGTATCTAACAACTTGAACAAAATACACAGTATCTGTATATTCTCATGAAAAACAAAATGGATAAACTCACTTTTCGATGTATCGATTGTAAAGTTCTCTTTGTTCTGAAAGACCTTTACGTATTCTATAATGTTAAATCATAATATCAAAGTTTCCCTTCAAAACATATACTTCTCGCTAAAACACATGGTTTATCTAAATTGCATTTCTTGTGTTTTCTGAAGAAAGCACTGAAGTTTAAAAACAGCATATACAAACCTGATTTTTTAAACATTTAACATCCTGATAGGTCTCCGAAATCCCCTTTATATAAAACAAAGTTTGGAATAAATATATCTTTACATGCATTTACCTTCAATTTGAAACATGTACGTAAAACAGTCTTTGTAGAAGAATGTGCTGTAAAAGCAGTGTGAGTGATATCAGGTAACTACATGTATTATATAGATGTGCATTTTTAGGTATATTGCTTCTTCGAGGAAAAATGTTCTCATTGAGGAGAGATGAAGATCGCTTCTCATTGAAGATCGCTTCCTGCTGTCCATAGATGGCTCTAGCTGTCATATCTTATCGCTTGGATGAAAATTTGTAATTGTTTACGAAATGGTGTATCAAACTTTATCTATATTCATAAGATACATTTGGATTTAATTATTTCTTCTCTGTATGTCGGCAAATGTTTTCTGTAGTGTATAAAAAGATAGTATTTAACATTTAAGTAAGTGATTGTGAGAAAGGAAGGCTTCTGTCACTAATATATATAAAACGAAATTACACAGTTTTCACATGAATACCTCGTTAATTTTATTTTACCATGGTATACTTTTGTTGGAGTTTATTTACAATTATGAATGACTTATTCTAGTGTTAATTATTTTGCCCTCTCTAATGGGAGCCGAACCATAATATTTAATGTGTAGTGGGTCATGTGTAACAACGTGAGTATTGCAGAAATACGGTACAAATAGGAACAGCATGTTTCCTTGTACAAACAATAGACATAGAATTGCTATATTTATTACAGTCTGGTGGCTTTGTAGTAACTGTGATATCACATTGTCTTTGAAAGGTGAGAAGAGATTCTCATAAATTACAAAATTCTATTTTATTTGTTCTGACGAGCGATCTCATGCATGTCGTGATTATGATCCACCGGGTACTCCACATACTCGCCGTCACCGTACAATATTAACAGTTTGCACTAACACTTGGAAAACACTCGTCAAGTGTGTAATTTGAGATTCTAAATATGTTGTTACACCTGAAAGTTTAATAAACTAAGGTTATGGGGATTTTTGCTAAAATCAGCAATACAAATATTTACAAAATAAGCAAACTCTTTAGGTGTTAAAAAAGGTCTTAAGAATTGATATTTGGAATAGAAGAGACAAAAATTATATGTTTTATACGCAATATTTATAAACTGGAAAACCAAAACTTCTGTTCATCCTACATTTAACATATAGTTGGCAGTACTGTGAATGGTTGATGTTTAACAAATTATATTAGTGAAGACAATTACTGATAAGTACTCATCTATGGAGCGCTTTCAACAAAAAAGTAACAAATCAGAAATATTTGTGATGAAGTGCGCTAAAATGCAATGTAATGAAACTAACTACCTTTTATTATTAATATATATTTGATATATGACATTTTGTAATTAAATTGACTGTCGGGAAGAAAACGCAATTCATTAAACATTGACAACGGACATCTTGCTCTCCATAGATAGCTCTACTTCCGCTATCTTATACTGCACAACAAAATTTGCAACTGTTTGCGAAGTCTTAGTACAAACTGTAATTATGTTGATAAGTTATATCTTAGATTTAATTAGCTTTTAGTACATGTAGACAAGTGAAGGCTGTAGTCTATATCAAGAGAATATGAAATATATAACTAACTTAATGTAAGAAGGGAAGGCTTCTAAGTCAATTACATATGTACACGTTTGGCAATTGTTTAACAATATTTCTTTGTTAGTTACTAGTTTCACTTTTTAGGAAGTTTTGTTGGAACTTGTTAGAATAAAAACTTTATTAGGAATATCTTAATGATGTAATTTACCAAAAGCTACTTGAAGCCTATTTTTTCGGGGGGGATGAAATGGAATGCTTCCCTTACACGTTCATATGTGATAGACATCTCGGTAGCGTCTCTGCCTCACGTCCAAGAGGTCCCGAGTTCGAATCTCGCTCAAGGTGAGTAACCTCGATAAAGCCTCTTATCCTGTTTTCGATTAACTCTAAGTTCCATGGAGCCTCGGCTGATTTGAGCATTATTTCACACATTTCATTCATTGTCCGATATGACTTAGATGACGTTCATAAGAAAAACAAAGCGCAGAACAATGGGTATAAGTGCTTGAATATTTGTAATAGTAATTATCTCAGAAACTGCTAAGTAAAATAAATGATCAAATAGTCTAACGATATTTTGATCTGCTGTAGTAAGATTTTGTACGACTATCACGGTTTGTGGGGCCCAAATGACCTTGTTGTCGACGGGCCCTTAAACACCACACACTCACACACTCACGGTTTGTCAGATATCTAACGGTTATACAGAACAAATGACATTCGGGAAGAGAGTTCCAAAAAATTCAGGATAAAGTTTCATTTAATGTCATAATTTCTGACAAAAATATGGTAAAAGTATGCAAGTTTTAATTAGAATTAATGAAACCATTTGTGAAAGGTCGAAGATGTTCAATACAAATCTAGTCTGTAGTGTAGACGTCTTCTGGAAGCCATCCTTGGACGATGATATTAATCATCTTTTATTCATTCTTACCTTTGTTTATTTTATATTTCTTTTTCTTGTAAGTGTCATCTCTAAGATATTAATATAAATGAGGATATTGCCAAGTCTAGAAGTTAGTAGTATTAACACAATTACGTGGCCGAAGTATTTGATAAGTTTATTTATTTGTGTGTCTCCGCTATAATCAAAGACAGTATACAATTTACATAAAATATAAGTATTTGTAAATAAACTGATAACAGGGAATATTTGAGAGATGGCGAGGTTTCCACAAATTGTTATCAAATACTTCAGTTAAGCAGAGATAGGTTTTATATAATGATAGACTTGTTCACTCAAGTTGTGTTTATCAGTTACAAAAGACATTTAGAATGGACAGTAATTCTGAGATTTTTCAAACCAAAATACACAAATATCTTTAATTTCGCATAAACAGGCCTTAAAGTATGTTATGGTAATCAAGATTATTAAGTAATCTTAAGTGATAATCACCTTCAAAATAATATTTCACATTTCACAGGAAAACGTACTTCAATGTTTAACGTTTTGTGTGTGTTGGTGAATACTGTAAATTATCACAGATATTTGGAATAAATAAACAGTACTTGTTGTATAATATCAATATATTACAAGAATGCAAGTTTTTCTACAGTAACTGTCATTAATAAACATATACAGATGGCCTTTTTAGTTCTACTGATCGTCTCGAGATTTGCTCATTAAGAAGAGATGAAATAGCGCAACCACGTCCTGGTGTCCATAGATGGCTCTAGCGGTCATATCTTATAGCGACGAAGAAAATGTGTAATTGTTTATTAAGCTCTGTAGCAGAATTTAATTTTGTTTATGGGTTATAGATTAGATATAAATGCTTTTTATTGCACTTAGAGAAGCGTTGTCTGTAATGTATATTAAGATAGTACTGAACATATAACTATTTGATTTTGAGAGAGAAAGGCATCTGGTATATACAGCCCTCACAGTAGCATCTAAGCGCCACGAAAATGCAGTGCAGCGAGCTCAAATCTTCGCAAACATGCTACACGTCTGGTTCGCCACCTGGCGGTTGAAACTAAACGCCACCAAATCCCAAGCCGTCACCTTCACTAGAAGACCCTTCCAGGACGTTCAAAATCTGCAGTTAGCAGGAGCGGACATTCCTTGGTCCACACATGCCAGCTACCTAGGTGTAGTTTTGGACATGCATCTGACATGGAAGGAGCATATAACAACTGTGGCAAACAGAATAAACAGAAGGATGGCCATGCTCTATCCCCTGTACAACAAAAAATCAGCTATGACGCTTAGCAACAAACTTTTGCTATTTAAGCAGGTACTCAGACCTGCAATCACTTACGCTTGCCAAGTCTGGGGTGCAGCGGCCAAATCCCATCTGTACAAACTGCAGATTCTCCAAAACCGCTACCTTCGGTCAGCAGTTGCTGCCGATTGGTACATCCCAAATGAAAATATCCATTCTGATCTTTCCTTCCCAAAACTTTTTGACTACATATTACAACTATCCCACGCCTTCTATGCAAAATTACCTTCCAGTTTCAATAACCTTATCCGAGGTCTCGGGGAATATGATCTTGATCCAGGAGAAAGATACAAGCGTCCTAGACTTATCCTTGGAAATCAGTAACTTCAAGTCCCTTTCCCATAAATCAAACATCCTCTTTTTTACACTAATCTCAACTTTACTCGCCACCATCTAACCACCATCCCTTATAAATACCCATCACCAGGCCAGTAAGGGACCTAGTCCCGGTATGGCAAGAG
Source organism: Mantis religiosa (assembly GCA_030765055.1). NCBI lineage: Eukaryota > Metazoa > Arthropoda > Insecta > Mantodea > Mantidae > Mantis > Mantis religiosa. The sequence continues at coordinate 155,750,021 of CM060956.1, read as the reverse complement.
TCGAACGGCCCTCCTTTGCGGAGGAGGATAACTCTTCAACGACCCCACGGCGTGTCTCAAAATTCTTATGATTTCCTAGCACTAGTAGTCTACAGCTGTAGATTTGTTGGAACTTGTTTCTAATTGTACACAGCAAGATTTAGGAAACACGTTGATCCTCTTACTAATTTTACCTGAGCCACAGTAATTGCCCGCCTCGGTAGCGTAGATGGTAGCATGTCCGCCTCATGTTCAAGAGGTCCCGAGTTGGAATCTCGGTCAGGATGAGTAAAAAAGACAGTAATTCACTTCAACTGTGTAGTTTTTTTTCAATAAGTTCGAGATTTAACAGTATTGGAACACCACAGTGAAGCGAAATAATTATTAATTTTTAGATGAGTCGTATTTATTACACATCTGCTTCACTTTCGTACCTATTTTGAGGACATGTTTCGCAAATCATCGTTTGCATCTTCTGCTCTTATGCGACCAAAGCTTGATCCAGTGGTGTGGATAATTCTGGAGTTGTTGCTGCCATCTGTCGATTTAGTGATGAACTTAAATGTGTCCTCAAAATAGGTACGAAAGTGAAGCAGATGTGTAATAAATACGACTCATCTAAACATTAATATGTAAATAAGTTGTTAGATAATATTTTCTGTTTTGATAGGAGCCCGTTTGTGGATTTACGACCATCTATTTTGTCACATGCCCTCCCCTTCTTATTTTACAATAATTATTATGAAATTCCCCATGCAGTGTCAAACAGAGTTATCTTATAACTGATAAAGGTACATTGCCTTGTAGACAAAATAGACATTTAAATTGGAGCAGATAGAAAATACATTTCTCGAAGAATGTGCTGAAGAAGCAGCGTGGTGGAGCTGTGTACATTCAATTACAAATACCGTATTTTATCGGGTGATTATCTAAAATAATGAGTTGAAAACACGAGAGAGTGAATTATGCGAGTGGTGCTTCTAGGAATTCACAAAGGAAGGGAAACCATCTAGGATTATTTAGAAGTTATATAGTAATTTGTGAATGAACTGGATAAATACCACGGTTTCATTGTTTCTTTTCTATGACTATTCTGCTGTCTCACTTTCGTCACTAACACTACTATCTGGCATATATAACACATCATTATCCATAGATTATTCACTATTCCACAGCATATCGTCCTCAGAACCATCAAGGACACAAGAAAATCTACTTTTTTAAACTCTTCTTAATATCGACACGGATTATCCACTCACACATCGTCGGTATTGATGTCTTCCTTATGACTCAAGATACTCGTTCATGTCAGATCCAATACTCAAAAGATGGGAACATGTATTAAAGCTGCTCTGTATTACAGCGATTATTTGGAAGATGTGAAAAAGGTGCTCGACGTGATGTACAGAAATGTCAGTTAACTCTTGCAATGAGAAGTGTCTCCAGAGTAAGTTAATGTTTATTAAATCCTAGCTACAATTACACCAAGTTGCTGTCTTTGGAGACATATCAGAGAAATATCAACTGTTTACGTAATAAAGTTGGCAGAACTGGAACAAGGAATTCAGATTTAATGTTCCTTCTTTCGTAATTCAAACAAGACACAACAAGGAGAAACTGTAAAAGAACTCAGTTCCCGATCAGTAGGTGAAATAACCTGTTTTGGATACTGTCCTGTCACTTTCTGTAAGGTAGACAGATTATTCACTTTATATAAACAACAATTTTAACAACAAACTTGTGTAAAGTTTACAATGTAAATGATTTCTTGCTCCAGGGAAACTTTGTGTTGCATTTGTCGAAACTGTCTGACTGGAGTATTTGTAGAGAGACAATGTGTTTAGCTACTAAGTTCATAATAACATTTATTTGTTCTATGTTTTGTTTTGATGAGATCTAATCAGTCCATTGCCACTTTCTATCTGTACTTGTACTTCAATTGTTTACCGAAAATCTGAGATTCATTGTCATATCAGTAACTCGATCGTATGGTGAATTTGTGAAGATATAAATCAGTTAAGTGATGCAGAAAGAAATGTGTACATGAAAACTGTGTCTTGGTGTACAAAAATTACGTGAAAATTCATAAAAATATTCACTATTCCACAGCATATAAAAAGTTGGGTCAACATTATAAATTATAACTGATATTTCGTGTAAATTACAGTAGTAGTTATGTAAGAGCAATACCTTCAAAGCAATATCATTACACATTTAACATTTTGATCAATCTTCCAAATCCCCTTTATATAAAACAATGTTTGGAATAATTCTGTCTTACTTTAAACTTAGAATAGATACGTAAATGTCTTTGTGGAAGAATGTGCTGTAAAAGCAGTGTGAGTGATATCAAGTAACTACATGTATTATACAGATGGGCATTTTTAGTTATATTGCCTCTTTCGACGAGAAATGTTCTCATTGAACAGAGATGAAATAAGAAGAGTGCCTGCTGCTGTTCATAGATGACTCTAGCTGTCATAGCTTATCGCTCGGAAGAAAATGTGCGATTGTTTGGCGAAGGTGTATAGCACAGTTTATGTAGTACATAGGATATATTTAGATTTAGTTATTTATTTATTGCGTGTGTACAAGTATTGTCTGTAAAGTATCTTAAGATAATATTTATGGTATAAGTAATTGATTGTCAGAAAGGACAGCTTCTGACTCTTATACATGTAGACATGTAAACACAAGATTTTGTATGAATTTCTTGATAATTGCCAATTATGTTTTTATGTTTTGTTGGGACTTGTATCCAATGATAGAGGGTTTGAGTCTAATGCACCAGGCAAACGAGTTCCAAATAAAAAGCCTGTACGCCTATGCTTCCTCATGAATACCTTGTCAATGTTTTATTCAAAACTTTAGCTCTGTTGGAACTTATATCTAATTATTGAGGGATTAAATCTGGTATTAATATTTTTGACCTCACTAGCTGAATAATAATAATTAATTTGTACTGTTTCATGTGTAACTACATTTAATCAAATACCTACAAGTAAGCTTTTGAATATACTTCAGAGTCCCAAACTTGTCATTCCAGTTGAAGCTCTGTGTCGCAGTTTTTGTTGTAATGAAGTATTTTTTTACATAATACGTATATGGTCATATGGGACGATGAATGAAATGATGTTCAAGTAAGTACAGAGTACATAGAGCTTAGAGTTACCAGGTATTCTTCTTTCAGATCAAAAGAAACCAGAGGAGAACCTTATCCAGATATGGGATAACTCGCCCTGACCGAGATTCAAACTCAGGACCTCTTCAACGCTACCAGTACGCTACTGATGCGGGCTTGTCCTGCTTCCCTTGTAAATATAAGGAAACATACATAGAGATTTTCTGTAAATGTTTACCTCGATTAACGTGAAGTATATACAAACATAAACTTCTGTTATTTTTTGTTGAATGTGTAAAGAAAATAATGTGAATAGAAGTCATCAGATTTTTAAAATGTCGCTCTAACTGCCATCTTTAGAATACTAATGCACATTCCTGTACTTCTTGTGATTTCAAGTGAACATCATGGAATTGTAAAAACAATATACACGAGCCGATATAACTCTCTTATCAGTCTCCTTTATCCCCTTGTAGCTAAACCTAAATGTGCAATAAAATATATTTATGTATATATTTACATTAAACTTGCAGCAGATGACAAAATATGTTTGTAGGAAAATGTGCTGAAAAAGCATTGTCTGTGAAATTAAGGAACTTGTATTACAAATATACATTTGATAGATTACCTTTTGTAAGTACTGTGAGAAGAGAACTGTTTTGGCTATGAAAGGAGCAGATTGTCAATCTACCTCGTCATGCCGTCCATAGATAGCAGTACATGTCACATCTTATCCTCCGGAACAAAGGGAGTAAATGTTTACGAAGTTTTATAACAAATTTTATTTAGGTTGGTAAGAAACACTTTGGATTTAATTAGGTTTTATGTCATGTCGACAGATATTTTGTATAGTGTATAGTAAAAGAATAAGGGACAGATAAATAGTTGATTGTTAGAAAGAAAAGCCGGCGGGATGAGTATACATCCACATACTTTGGCAACTTTCTTCCATAGTTTCCTCGTTAATTAGGACATTGAATGTTATGCTTTTGTTGGAACATTCATTTATATATGATGAGCAACGAATTTTAATTAAGTTGGATTATATAATTTAATGTCATACCCGGGAGGTGATCCACGTATCTCGTATCCTCGTCTGTCTGCAGTTAACCATTGAGCTACTATGACCAACATGACATTAAATTCTCCAAATGACTCGTATGTTTCCCGATAAACCACTAGGAGTTCTCATATACAATGAGACACGTACCTTTTGTGACGACTTACTATGCTGTAAGTACTTGTCATAGTTACCACTATTAGCTAAATTGATGGAAATTAATTAATTTGTGACAGCAGTTCATAAATATTGCTATAGCTTCTAGCTCGACAGCAATCCGTTTGTGGCTTCAAGTTGAGCTATTTTATTTACACTGCCTTCTCCATCAATTGTTTCTATAATTATTGTGACGATGACATACCTGCACTGTCAAAGGTATTTTACAAATATATAAAAGTATATTTCCTTGTGCAAAGTATAGACATAAAAATGTGCAAGCTTTATGAGCTGTCGGTAAGTGATGACTTTAATTAATGCTGTGTTTACTTTAATTAGAAGGTAAAAACATGGAATTATATAAACAGCAAAAGAAGACCAACTTTTTAAATATGTAAGTATATGGCTAGGTTCCTGTATCCCCTTCTATCTAAAATTAAATAGGTAGTGAACTATATTTATCTATATATTCACATTAAACGTTTAGTAGATGAAAGATGCTCCTTGTAAAATCTGCGCTAATGAAATAAATGAGTAAACCTCTAAAGAGGTGACTGTGAAATACAATTTCTTCTTTTATTTTATACAAGTATAATACTTATTTTAAAAGCTATATTTGTTATATTAGTAGCGCATCTCTCATTTTATACGGAGATTCTTGTATCAGATCAACAATAAAAGATCTGCGTGCTGCACTCACTTGACTTTCTGTACATATTGTTCAACAACGATTTGTATAAAATGTAATTTCCTTCTATTTCATGTTGTTGTTTATGAATACTTGAATAAACTGATTTTAGTAGCAGTCAAATCCTTTAAGAATTGCCCAACATGTGACTATTTTAAAACTGATTTGGTACGATCCAGAGATAAAGAAATAAGACAAAACAAAAAGCAATCATAAAACAGAAACCAAATGAAGGCTTCTATTTATGCAGACAACCTTAGATATTTGTTCTTCATTTCCGTCCTCTAACGTTAAGTCACATCAGAGGACGAATGAATTGATGTTCAAATTAGTACAGGGTACACAGACCTAAGAGTTGCCACACATATTCAACTTTCAGGATAAAACCAAACATATTTTAAACGTGTAACAATGTTATCTGTCCCCCGTTTCCCGTTTTATCTAAAACTAAATGTGCAATAAAATATATTAACGTAAAAATTTACACCATAGTTGTAGCAGAAGAAACATGTGTTGAAAAAGTATGTAACGTTGATTAACTTATATTTGATAGATCTAATTTTCTCATATTGATTGTCCGAGATCAGAGATACTTTACAAAAGGGAGCAAATTGACAAGCGAGTTTGTCCCGCTGTCCATAGATGGCAGCTCCTGTCATATCTTATTGTATGGAAGAAAAGCAGTAACAGTTTGTAAAGTTTTATAACAAATCTTAATTGTGTTCAGAGGGTGTGTCTTATATTTAATTATGTTTATTACACATAGAAAAATGTTAATTACAGTGTATATTAAGGGAATATGGAAGCTATAAATAATTGATTGTGAGAAAGGAAGACCACCGAAACAAGTATATATACTGACGTTATGGCAATCATTTTTTTCAAAAAAAGGCGGCGGAGACTTCGACGTGGACACATCTACCAGCTACCAGAGCAGTCTTCAGAAGCAAGAAGAAGCGGTCCGCTGCAAAGAAGCAGCCACCGTTGGAGCGGCTCGGCATTGCCGTGGTGTAAACCAAAGCCTTTCGCTTGCTCTCTGAGTATGGCGCTTAGTTGATTAGACGAGTAGGAAAACACGGTCATAGCAAGCAGTCGCAAGACTCGCTTAAGCGCCTGCGGGTTCGACCCTCTGTTTTTCCGGGCTTTTTAGCGCTCGCTAACAGCTCTTTCTCTCTTCCTCTCTTCTTTTCCTCTTACTCTATTAGGCTTAAGCCCCATTCTCACGCACACGCACACACACAAATACACACAGCATACTCACTCATTAACAGCATGGCAGGGAACTCCAAAACACCCACGACTTCACCAAAGACTACCACCAGGACGCTACGTGGCAAATCCACCAAAAAACCGAATACACCTGCTCCTGTGGACACACCAAACACTTCACCAAACACCAAAGAACCCGCACCAACCATTCCCACCTCACCGGTGGCAACCACCTCATCCTCTCCAGTTGCCAGCACCTCCAAGGACAACAAACCAAACGCAGACACACCACACATTGAACCCACAGATACACTTAACATTAAAAGATCTGACCTAGCGCCGGTCATGATCAACAAAGGCCAGGCAACACACATTAGAAAGATTACACGAGACCTCGACAGCCTCAAACCAGTACACACATACACCGTATCCATAGCTAGGAACAGTGGTGATTTTATGGTTAAATTGCAATGCTTGAGTGACTACGGAAGTTTCGTAGTTTACCTCAAGCAAGCCGGCGTACATTTCTACCTGGTGCCCCACCCCCAAGATAGGACAGCTAGATTCGTACTCAAAGGATTGTACGCCGAAATCACCAGTGACGAGATTAAGGAAGACCTGGCCGTCTTAGGGATAGAGGCGCTGAGAGCTGTCCAAATGCGGAAACGTAATTGGCAGCGCACCCCCCTGCCGATGTTCCTCATAGAGGTGGCAGGGACCCCTGACACTGAAGCCAAAATTTTAGGACTCACACACCTAGGACATTTCCGAATCAGGGTAGAAAGGTACCGATCAGACCCCGAACCTAAACAATGCAGAAAATGCCAAAGACTGTGGCACCTGCAAAGTGAATGTAGGTCCCCATCCTGGGTATGCGCCAAATGCACAGGACCACACCCATCAGGTACGTGCTCCGTTCCGCCCGTGGAACGGCTCTGCGTGTTATGCGGCCAGAAGGGCCACGGTGCAACTTGGCGCGGTTGCACTGTATATCGCGCAGAGTGCACTAAAAGTATGCCTCATGTCCGCGCGCAGCCACAGGGACCCCCCTCGTTGCCACCTAAAACATATGCTAAGGCTGCCGCTAGGACGGAAAACGCAGGGTGGCTCATTAGGGATAGTAGAGGTCGACAGCGACCAGCCCCGTTAGCCGAGCCCCCTGCAGCTGTGGCTCCCCGGCCTGCCACCGAGGAGGGCCCAGCAGGTCATGAGCGACGCCCCAATCCTCCAAGCACACACACACACACACACACACACACACACACACACACACACACACACACACACACAAAGTCCAACAGAACAGGGCCAGAGGGCTTCACCCTCCTGCCACAAAGTCGCTCCCCCCCGCGGTAAGGGACATAAAGGCAATGAAGCAGCATTGGCAAAGCTGCTGAACGTCCTGGGTCTGCCCAGAGACTCTGTTCCCAAGAATTATGTTGAGGAACACCTAGCAATGTTCGGGGCTTGTTTAGAACAGGGTACAGACACCACACTCACACTACACTGGCTACTTGAACTACTGAATGACCTACACAGCTACAGCCATGGCTGAAACAGACACATTACGAACAATACACTAGAACTGCCAGGGAATACGCCGTAAACGCAAAGATTTAACAGACTTTCTTCACTCCAACTCAATACAAGTAGCCCTATTAAACGAAACCCATTTAGGGGACGTAGATAAATTTTCAATACCTAACTATGCTATTTACAGGACCGATCGTAATCGTAGGGGAGGGGGGACAGCTATAGCAATACAAACTAACATCAGTCACTATCAAGTACATATACCCCTATTAAACCGCCTAGAAGCGACTGCAGTAAAGATTAGCACCTTCAGTACAGAGATCATATTAGTAGCTATATACAACCCACCAGGTGACATCGACACCGAAGATGTCCAAAAAATTATGCAGCTAGGACCAAGAGTAATAGCGGCAGGGGACTAAAACTGTAAGCACTATTTGTGGCACAGTACAAACCCCAATCCTCAAGGGACTAAACTACTAAATTATATCAACAACACTAACTTTCTTATTGTGGGGCCCGATGAGCCCACCCACATACCTCATGTTAACAATCACGCCCTAGACGTATTACACTTAGCCATATTAAACAATATACCCTTTAACATCGAATGCACAGTACTGCAAGAACTGACATCTGATCACTTGCCAGTACTCCTTGAGGTCACACTTCCCTTGAAGTTTAAGAAAGAAATCCCAAAACTGAATTATAATTTAGTCAATTGGGAAGACTTCAATAACGTTTTAGAAAGATACTTACCGGAAAACGAAATTATTTCACCACAGCAACACGACGAAGCTGTATCCAAACTCGAATTGGCAATTAAGGTAGCAACCAAACGTGTGTCCCACAAAAATTTACACCATCAGTAAACGCCCAATATCCGTTAGACATAAAAATCTTACATCAGAATAGGAACAGACTAAGACGTAAATGGCAACGAACGCGAAATCCTTTACATAAACAAGACTACCTTGATGCCAGAGAGGCCGTAATGGCCCGAACTAGGGAATTTGTATCAAATCAGTGGAATCAAACTCTCGCGAGCTTAAATCCGAACTCTAACTCTGTTTGGCGTATAGCTAAGTGCCTAACCAGAGCTAAAACAAACATACCACCACTCATACATGACAACACTGTTGCAGAAACTCCCCAGGCCAAAGCTGAGGTATTTGCTGCCACACTTGAGAAGGTCTTCACACCAAACCCGGCTGAGGGTCCAGTGAATCTGCAAGAGATTCAAAGCATAGAGCAGGAAATACACGACGCAGACTACACTATCACACACAACAAAATGCGAAAGACTAATCCGGGAGAAATCGGCTGGATTATCAGGCACCTGAAAAACAGAAAGGCCCCGGGGCCCGATAAAATACCCAACATCGTTTTAAAAAATCTCCCACGTAGAGCTTTGCAGCTTCTAGCAAAGATTTTCAATTATACTCTAGACAGCGGCAGGTTCCCACCACAATGGAAGGTAGCAAACATAGTAATGATTGCAAAACCACATAAAAACTTATCTCACGCCTCCAGCTATAGGCCAATTAGCCTAATGAACGCCTTTGGTAAAGTGCTGGAGAAAATAATTCTAAAGAGAATAAATTCCCATATTATAAAACACAATATTCTCATTTCTGAACAATTTGGCTTCAGATCCCAGCATTCTAAAACACAGCAGCTTCTACGCCTTACGGAAGCCATATCTAAAGGTTACAATACTAACAAATCGACTGGCGCCATCTTCTTAGATATTGAACGCGCCTTTGATAAAGTATGGCATGCGGGCCTACTTTACAAGCTCAAATCATACAATTTCTCTGATTCGACACTTGCCCTCATTAAAGATTATATAAGCGATCGTCGGTTCCGAGTAACTGTGGAGGATTCTACCTCCTCTCTAAAGCCTATTACGGCAGGAGTCCCACAAGGAAGTTTGCTAGGACCGACCCTCTTTAATTTGTACGTTAACGGTATGCCAGAACTTACTCGCACTGAAAAATACATATACGCCGACGACACGGCACTGGTAACTCAGTCCACTCAAGCGCGGATAATACACCTGCGGCTACAGAATGCCCTGAATGATCTTCAACCATGGTTTCGAAAATGGAGAATAACAGTAAACTCCAGAAAGTGCCAATCAATTATTTTCACAAAAAGAATCCAACATCGACATCCCAGGCACAGACAGCCACCTCTCGTGTATCATGGCGAAAGAATCGAATGGAAAGACCAAATTACCTACCTAGGGGTCACCATGGATCAAGGTCTCACATGGAAAAAACACATTCAAAATATCAGGGCCAAAGCAAATGGACAATTGAACAGACTCTACCCTTTGATTAATCTAAATAATGAACTGCAACTCAATATGGGTCTTACGCTATATAAAACATTAATCAGGCCAATATTGACGTACGCAGCCCCTGTCTGGGGATACGCTGCGAAAACGCATATAAACAGACTGCAGACACTGCAAAACAGAATAATACGAATTATTGCAAAGGTTCCTATAGTAGCTCCAGCCTATTGGCTGCACGAAGAACTGAAGCTCCACTCGATCGAACAATTTATTAAACTACTCAGTTATAACCTATATGACAGAAAGGCAAAAAACAAAAACCCTCTAATTCGCGACTTAGGCGCATACGGTACACAACACGACGTACACAAAAGACCGCTCTCATTGTTTGACAGAACTCTTGGCCTGGGGGAACCAGAAATAAACATTCAAGATTACCTGAACAACTTAGTACCACCTTAATCATAAGCCATGGCTTAGCGAAAACACTACTGACAGACCAGTGGCCCTGGAAGTCCCTGCTAAGGGTCGTTCTGGGGACCAGTGAAAATGACCAAAGCATCACACATGGACATGAGAAGACTACTCAATTGTAGATGTATAAACAAAACAATAATCTAGCAAGATTAGCTCACATGACGTGGACCATACTCAATCTTGAGCATATGTCCAAAATATTTGGTTGTTAATTAGTTAACTTACATTTAATATATACATTTTCACATTGAATGCATGTAAACCAATGCCTAACAAATTGACGCCAGACTCAGCGCCGCTCCTGGCCTGATATCTTATCCAACTTATTCTTAAGGACTAACAATTAATGACACCGTCCTCATGTTTCAGGACCTCACAGATATCTTGTAAGACGGTGCCTCCATCCCGAGGCACAACAATACTACATAAACCAATTCCACGCCTGAATTTCCAAGGTCGCAAGTAGGACCTTAGTCATGCTTGTGTCCTGGCGCCATCCTCACCCGGCCTAGGCTTTGCCTGGCCGTAATATCCTCTCCCAGAATCCGCAGGTGCAATAGCGGTACTGCTGCACTTCCTCTCCCGAATTCTCACCGGTGGAGGTTTTTTAGTGGGTAGGGCTGACGGATCTCTCTCCGTCAGAGGAGTCCCACACTCCGATCCCGGGGCTAGTGCGTAAATGCATTTTTCCTCCACTTGAAAAAAAAAAAATTGTTTGTCAATATTTCTTTGTTGGTTACGCCTCTCAGTTTTTAGGAAGTTTTGTTGGAACTTTTAAAATAAAACTTTATTAGGAATATCTTAATGAACTAATTTACCAAAAACTCCTCGAAGTCTATTTTTTTGGGGTGAAATGGAATGCTTCTCTTACACGTTCATATGTGGTAGACGCCTTGGTAGCGTCTCTGCCTCACGTCCAAGAGATCCCGAGTTCGAATCTCGCTCAAGGTGAGTAACCTCGATAAGGCCTCTTACCCTGTTTTCGAGTAACTCTAAGCTCCATGGATCCTTGGCTGATTTGAGCATTATTTCACACATTTCATTCGTTGTCCAATATGACTTAGACGACGTTAATAAGAACAACAAAACGCAGAACAATGGGTATAAATATTTGTAATAGTAATTATCTCAGAAACTGCTAAGTAAAATAAATAGTCTAACGATACTTTGATCTGCTGTAGTAAGATTTCGTACGACTATTATGGTTTGTCAGATATGTAACAGTTATACAGAACAAATGACACTCGGGAATGTCATGTTCCAGAATGTTCCAGATAACACAGGACAAAGTTTCATTTAATGTCATAATTTCTGACTAATATATGGTAAAAGTATGCAAGTTTTAATCAGAATTAATGAAGCCACTTGCGAAAGGTATAAGATGTTCCATACAAAGCTAATCTGTAGTGTAGACATTTTCTGAGAACCATCCTTGGACGATGAACTTAAATATCAGGTTTGGTATTTAAACAACAATGCAGATACTTTTGATTAAATGGTTCTCAAAACATGTATGTTCACCTAAATCTCTGTATTGATTGTTTACTGTGGAATGCAATAAGTGGCAGGGGAATTAATATTGTCAGATTTAGTATAACTAACTAATCATCTTTTCTCCATTCTTTCTTTTCTCTATTTTATATTTGTTGTAAGTGACATGTCGAAATATTAATATAAACAAAAAGGTTACAAAGTCTGGAAGTTAGTAATATTAACACAATTACGTGGACGAAGTATTTATAAGTTTATTTATTTGCGTATCTCCGTTATAATCAATGGCAGTGTACAATTTACATAAGATATAAGTATTTGGAAACAAAACTGGTAACAAAGAATATTTGAGACATGACCAGCTCTCCAAAATATGCTATAAAATGTTTGATTTAACCAGAGATAGGTTTTATATAATGATAGACTTGTTGACTCAGTTTGTGTTTATCAGTAACAAAAGACATTTAGAATGGAGAGTAGTTCAGAGATTATTCAAACCGAAATACACAAATATATTTTATTTCGCATAAACATTTCTTTAAAGTATGTTATGGTAATCAAGATTATTAAGTAAACTTAAGTGATAATCTCCTTCAAAATAGTATTTCACATTTCACAGGAAAACATACTTCAAGTCTAACGTTTTGTGTGTATTTGTGAATACTGTAAATTATCACAGATATTTGGAATAAATAAACAGTAGTAGTTGTATAATACCAATATATTACAAGTATGCACGTTTTTCTACAGTAACTGTCATTAATAAACATATACAGATGGCCTTTTTAGTTCTACTGATCGTCCTGAGATGTACTCATTAAGAACAGATGAAATAGCGGAACCACGTCCTGCTGTCCATAGATGGCTCTGGCGGTCATATCTTATAGCGACGAAGAAAATGTGCAATTGTTTATTAAGTTCTATGTCAGAATTCAATTTCGTTTATAGGTTATAGATTAGATATAAATGCCTTTTATTGCACTTAGAGAAGAGTTGTCTGTAATGTATATTAAGATAGTACTGAATATATAACTATTTGATTTTGAGAGAGAAAGGCATCTGGTATAATTATATATATTCGCAAGCTGTGACAAAATTCTTATGATTTCCTAGCACTAGTAGTCTACAGCTGTGGGTTTCTTGGAACTTGTGTCTAATATACACAACAAGAAATAGGAAACACGTTCATCCTCTCACTAATTATACCTGAGCCACAGTGAATGTGCAATGAAGTGTAATTATATATACATTTAAGTTGGAGCAGATAGAAAATACATTTCTCGAAGAATGTGCTGAAGAAACAGTGTGTTGGAGCTGAGTACGTTCCATTACTAGTGCCATATTTTATGGCATACTTACTCCTCGTTTTTTACTCAAAAATGTGCTTGAAAACACTGGGGATCGAATTATGCGAGAGGAACTTCTAGTAATTCAAAAAGCAAGGGAATCATGTATTATTATGTAAAAGTTATATAGGAATACAGAAATTTGTAAATGAACTGGATAGGTACCACGAGAAAACTAGACTTCTCAAATAACTATATAAAACACGTTCATGTAATGGTTTCTTGTGAGTTCTTTGTGAATTTTGAAAATTGACAATTTTGAAACGATTTTCTTGGAAATTGTATTGAATGAACAACAAATTAGTAAAACTAAGTAAGTGGTAGCTTGTTACACGCACTTTTCACTTGGCGCGTGGAAAGTTTAGTCACACATATCTTATGATGGTAACCAGTTACTGCTCATCTAGTCAACATGTGTCTGAGCTCATAGTTTGTCGAGGTCCATGGTCTCAATGTTGTAAAAGTCTTCCCATATGCTCACTCTCTCCTTGATGTGTTGTTCTGATGACAGTTGTAGCCTGACTTTGATGTCTATGTAGCTCTGCTCTTTTGTTAGTTCATAAACTAGACGTATTGACACACATAGCTTACGACTAAGGAAACTTGCTTTTACTGGTATTATTCTTGTTAAATCCGTTGTTGTTAAATGCTGCCATGCCAGTTGTAGTCCATATGTCAGTACGGGAGTGATTTTATAATTATAAACAACCACTACTTTAATAATATAATCAAGTTTACCAGTGTCTCATGTGTGGAAAAATTTTTTTTAGGTAACTAATATCTAACTGTGTGTAATTATGCACAAATGAGTACAGGATCCATAGCTCTTACAGTTACACAACATTCGCCTTCTAGGATAATGAAAATATTCAACGTTAAGGCATACAGAACGAAGAATGGAGTTATGTTAAAATGAGTACAGGGTGCACTGAGCTTAGAGCTACCAGAGATTCTTGTTTTACCGTAAGGGAAACCCGAGGGAAACGTTTCCCACGTAATCAGGTAACTCACCCTGACCGAGATTCTCACACGGGACCTCATGAGCCTTACCAGTACGCTACAGATGCGGGCTTGTCCTACTTTCCTTGTAAATATAAGGAAACATACATAGAGATTTTCTGTAAATGTTTACCTCGATTAACATGAAGTATATACACACATAAACTCCTGTAATTTTTTGTAGAATGTGTAAGAAAATAATGTGAATAGAAGTCATCAGATTTTTAAAATGTCGCTCTAACTGCCATCTTTAGAATACTAATGCACATTCCTGTAATTCTTGTGATTTCAAGTGAACATCATGGAATTGTAAACACAATATACACGAGCCGATATAACTCTCTTGTCATTATCCCCTTGTAGTTAAGGCTAAATGAACAATGAAATATATTTATGTATATATTTACATTAAACTTGCAGCAGATGAAAAAGTGTATTTGTAGAACAATGTGCTGAAAAAGCATTGTCAGTGAAATTAAGTAACTTTTACTACAAATACATATTTGATAGATTACTTTTTGTAAGTACTGTTTTGGTCATGAAAGGAGCAAATTGTCAATCAGACTTGTCTTGCTGTCCATAGATAGCAGCACCTGTCATATCTTATCCTGCGGAAGAAACGGGGTAACTGTTTTTACGAAGTTTTATAACAAATTTTATTTAGGTTGGTAAGAAACACTTTGGATTTAATTAGCTTTTATGCCATATCGACAGATATTTTGTGGGACAGATAAATAATTGATTGCTAGAAAAGAAAGCCGGCGAGATAAGTATATATCCACATACTTTGGCAACTTTGTTCCATAGATTCCTCGTTAATTAGAAAATTAAATGTTATGCTTCTGTTAGAACATTCATTTATATATGATGAGCAAGGAATTTTAATTGAGTTGGATTAAATAATTCAATGTCAAACCCGGGAGGTGATCTACGTATCTCGTGTCCTCGTCTGACTGCGGTTAACTATTAAGCTACTGTGACCAACATGACATTAAATTCTCCAAATGACTCGTATGTTTCCCGATAAACCACTAGGAGTTCTCATATACAATGAGACACGTACCTTTTGTGACGACTTACTATGCTCTAAGTACTTGTCATAGTTAACATTATTAGCTAAATTGATGGAAATTAATTAATTTGTGACAGCAGTTCATAAATATTGCTATAGCTTCTAGCTCGACAGCAATCCGATTGTGGGTTCAAGTCGAACTATTTATTTACACTGCCTTCTCCATCAATTGTTTCTATAATTATTGTGACGATCACATAATTGCCCTTTCAAAGGTATTTTACAAATATATAAAAGTATATTTAAATAAAGTATATTAAGTGATGACTTTAATATTGTTGTGTTTCCTTTTATTAGAAGGTAACAGCGTAGAATTATATAAACACCAAATACAGACCCGCTTTTTAAATACGTAACTATATGATAAGTATCATGTAGCCCCTTGTATCTAAAACTAAATATATATATATATATATATATATATATATATATATATATATATATATATATATACATTCCCACATTAAACTCTTAATACATGAAAAATACGCTAAAGAATTATGGAAAATAATTTCTAATTAATTGAATTTTCGGGAGGAGAGAAGTATTGGTTAAAAAACCTGTGGTTAATTCTGTTGGTTAAAACGACTTGCTGTTCATAGATGCAGTACGTGGCATAAATTATCGCACGGAAAGAAATTTGTGTTTGCCTAGAAAGTTTTAGTACAAATTTTGATTGTGCTCAAAATATTTCACTCAGATTTGACTACCTTTTGTTGCATGTAGAGAGATATTTTACTGTAGGGTAAATTCAGAAACTGGGGAATGTTTAAATATGTTTGTGAGAAAGGAAGGCTTTTGAGGCAAGCATATGTACACACGTTTTAGCAATTTCTTTCGTCTAACGTCTCCACAGATGTGGACGAGGCTGAGTTTCAAAGAGTAACCAACCGACGTAGGGAAAGACGGGCCGGTCGTTCGGAGACAACTGGAGGGCCCAGTCAATCTGGTCTATCCAAGAAGCACATTCCACCTATAATCGTGGACGACTTCCGGGGTATGGTGGGCTTCCTGAAGGAAGTCATGCCTACCCTGTCGGTGTCGTGCAGGGTTACTAGGCGGAAGAGCCGCTTTGTCTTCCAGGCCAGCAACGCCGAAGACTACCAACTACTCCTCAGGGCATTGGACAAGAAGTCTATTCCCTACTTCACCTTCGGCTTAGACAAGAGCCGTGACATCAAGAGGGTCATCAGAGGCCTACCAGTGGACACACCGGTGGGTGATATTGTGGCCGACCTCAGCCGTCAGGGCATCCAGCCCCGTTTGGTCAGGCAGCTGACCAAACCAGCTCCGCAGGGTCAACCCGGCCCGGTCCCCATCCCCCTATTCCTGGTGATAGTGGAACGTGCCAACGATCCGGAGGGGAAGCTGGATGGTGTCACAACCATCTGCTACCTCCGAGTGAGGATAGAGGCAGTCAGGAGCTCTGGCGGTCCCCCCCAATGTCACCGGTGTCTGAGATTTAACCATTCCAGTCACTTCTGTAAGAGGACTCCCCGCTGCTTGAGGTGCAGTGGACCTCATGAGAAAGAGGTATGTCCCAGGTCACCCACCGATGAGCCTACATGTGCCAACTGCAAGGGCAAGCATGTGGCTTGCTACGGCGGATGTCCTGCCCGTAAGGCAGTCATAGCTGCTAATCGAAGGAACCCTTCAAGACAGCAGCAGCCAGCTACAACCAGGGTGGAGCAAAGACCGCTCCCAACAACGACCACCAGCGCCCGGCCCAACCACCGGCAGGAACAACAGGAAAGTGAGAGACCGTCGTACGCTAAAGTAGCACAAGGGGCCTCTGATGGACCAAAAATGTCACGGGAGGCACACAATGCTCCCACACAGCCACGCAAACAAAGGCGTACCCCAGCCCCTAAAAACGCTGACACCAATCAGAGTAGGAATGGTAGGAGGCTTTCTCGTGAGCCCCGAAATCCTACTGATCAGGAGAAGCATGGCAAACCCATGCCTCCTAGACGGTTAAGGGATGAGAGGGCGGGAGGAAGACCTGCTCCCATTCGCACTCGCACACCCTCGCCACCCAACCAAGTCGCCCAGCCGGCTACACTTCAAACCACTCCTCTCACAGCTACACTCGACCTCTCATATGTGTTCACGTGGCTGCAGCAGTTGCTGCTGACGCATGGAAAGAAGATCTGCGAGCTCGTCGTGAAGTTCTTCACCTCTTCCGACCCAGCTGGCAAGATGCTGGTAGCAATGGAGGCGATGGCCCTCCTGACAGCAGGTACGCAGCAACTCCGTGATGGCGTATCGAACTAGGTCTCGAACCTCATTTCGATTCGCATTTTGGAATGCGTGCGGCCTAGCCGGTCAGGCGAGCGAGCTGCTTTACTTTGCTAGAGCTCATGCCCTGGACGTCATCCTAGTCAGCGAAACGCACCTCCGTCCAGACTCCCGGTTCCGCCTTCCGGGTTACATCTGCCATCGTACGGATCGACAGGGACGCCCGGGTGGCGGAACTGCGATCCTGGTACGGCAGAATGTGGACCATCAACCCATGCAGCTCCCACCTCTGCAAACCCTGGAGGCCACGGCCATCAGTATGGACCTTGGCGGATTAGAGGTCTTGGTAGTCTCTGTGTACCATCCACCACGACGACAGTTTGTCCCAAATGACTACCTCTCCATCCTAGCCCTACGTCCCAGTGCAATCATGGCCGGCGACTTCAATGCTAAACATCAACGTTGGCATAGCGGTCGTAGGGCCGATGCAAGAGGCATTGAAATCATTCGCCTGATAGATGCAGACCCGCTACTTCAAGTGCAGGGTCCCTGGCAACCCACTCACTACCCGCGAGGAGGAGGACTGCCTTCAGTCATAGACTTCGCCATCACAAAGCATCTACCATTTCATATCACCCTAACATCCTTAAACGCATTACACTCAGACCATAATACGGTGTTGACAGAGATCAACACCAGGGTTGCCAGTCATGACATCTCGCTTCAGACGCGAGAAGTCGATTGGGAAGGCGTCAGGAATTGTCTCCGCACTTCCATCCCGCCAAATCCAAGGATCACAAACATAGCCACCATGGAGAATGCAATCTCATCCTTCACATCCATCGTGAAGCGGACTACCCACAATCTGACAGTCCACTCGGCTCCTCTCCACCCTGATGTCCTTCCTTTGGACATCATCCTTCTCATCAAAAGATCCTGGGCTGCACGGAGACTATATCAGCGTCACCGCACGCCACATAATCGAGCGCTTCTAAGACGCTTGCGTCGTGAGGTCAGTGCCCAACTGCGCGAGCACAAGGTGCAAGCGTGGGAGGACAAGATGGCCAGATTGCGCGTCGAGGATGGCGACGTGTGGAGGATAGCTAGAGCCCTCAGAAATCACAGAGGCCAATACAACTCACCCATCCATGGCACCCAAGGCCTGGCTTACGATCCCCAAGCCAAAGCCGATGCTTTCGCTGACTACCTTGAACGTACCTTATGTCCAAGAGATGACCCCCAGGACGATAACTTTTCCGAACGCGTTCGCCGGGAGGTGCGTCGTTTCCTACGTCGCCCTCCTGAGGACGCGGTTCGACTCCCCACCAATCGTCCCAGTGAAGTCCAGGGCGCACTTCAGCGTCTCAAAGCAAAAAGGCGGCGGGGCCGGGCGGGCTGACCCCCCTAATGCTCCGCCATCTCCCCTTCAACGCGGTTCTATTCCTCACTAGGATTTTCAACATGTGCCTCACCCTTGGGTACTTTCCACGAGAGTGGAGAGAGGCCCGGGTGATTTGCATATTGAAACCTGGGAAAGATCCGGTTCACCCCTCCAGCTACCGATCCATCAGCCTCCTTTCCACCCTCTCGAAAGTTCTTGAGAGGTTGATTCTCATCCGCTTGTCCCCAATACTGGGAGACCTTCAAGCCATTCCCGCACATCAGTTTGGTTTTCGTCCTGGGCACTCGACAATCCAACAGTTGCTGCGGGTGGTGGAGACTGCTGCCCTGGGATTCCAGGAAGGCGCCTTCAGTGCTGCAGTTTCTTTGGATGTCGAGAAGGCCTTCTCCACGACATGGCACGCCGGGCTCCTCTACAAATTGATCCACCTGGGGCTACCAACACAATTAGTCAACATTATACACAGCTCCTTGCGACACCGCACATTCAAAGTCACAGTCGCGGGGAAAACATCTACACTCAGACCAGTGAGAGGCGGAGTCCCCGAAGGCTCTGTACTATCACCCACCCTATTCAACGTCTTTATGGCAGACTTCCCAACAGAGCCACGAGTCGAAATGGCACAGTACGCTGACGACGTGCTTCTGTTCTGCAAAGACAAACACATCCTCAGAGCCTTCAACCTCCTACAAAGACATCTCCGTCTCATACAGCAGTGGTGTAGGCGTTGGCGGATGTCCGTTAATCCGGACAAAAGCCACGCCATACTTTTCACAAAGCGCCACACCCCCGCAGACTGCCCCAATTTCAGCTACCGAGGTCGAAGGATAGAGTGGACTAACTCTGTCCATTACCTAGGTGTTAACTTGGACAAAGGTCTAACCTTTCGCTAACACATCAGGGACCGAGTGGCTAAGGTACAGGGAGTAATTGCTTCACTGTATCCAATGCTGGGGTCAACCTCGATGCCAGTTGGCATGAAGTTATACCTCTTCCGAGCGCTGGTAATCCCGGTTATGCTGTATGCCTGTGAGATCTGGGGCATGGCCGCAGACAGCGTGCTAGCATGGCTCCAACGTGCACAGAATAGAGGACTCAGGTCTATATATTCTGTGGGTCCTTATTTTCCTACCAGGTTGCTACACGGGGCATCGAGTCTCCCATACGTGGAGGATGAAATCAGGCGCCGGGCATCAAAATTGTACGCAAGTTTACCATCTCATAGAAGTGCCCTTGTCAGATCCCTGGGAGATTATGACCCCACTAGACGTCGCTCTAGTCAGCACCAGTTACCCCGCATGGCTTGCGGGCATCCGAGATAACCAAGGAGCTAACCCGAACAGCAGCTAAAGCTGAGCTCCACATAATCCTTCCAAGCTGCTTGGCATCAAAATTATAAACCCAAAATTTAAATAAATAAAACACCAGGGTGCAAGGTGTTGCATCCTGTCCTTCAACCCACAGGTACATACTTGTAACCTCAGAAAAATTCATCATCCTAAAAATCAACATTTCACTCTACAATATCCAGATATTTACCTTACCTGCGGTAAAACCCTTAAAAACGGGTGGGCACGCAGCAAAAACCTTCTGGCTTTATACAGCCAGCCAGCACCACATGGCATGGCAGGTTTTGTTGGAACTTTTAACCGATTATAAACAGCAACAAATAGTATTTATAAATTGTGTACTTTTCCAAGCTATGCTTGTTTTGTCAGTAAGCCTTTGTCTGATTATTGTCAGTTTAAACACATTCAGAACTTCCGAAGGGATTTTCTCCTAAAAACACAAGGCACTATTTCGTTTGATGTCACTATCTATAATGAATGTTGTGTAAAATAATAAAGTTCGGTCCGAAATGTTGGAACCATTTGATAAATCTTATCGAAATATTATATTCTGTGCTATAGAGGCATTTTCTGAGAATCGTCCTGGAACGATGAACTTAAATATCAGGTTTGGTATTTAAACAATATTAATAGACAGATATTTTTATTACGGGTTCTCAAAACATGTACGATGGCCTAAATCTCTGTATGGATATAGGTGTAGAATGCAGTACGTAGTACAGCAATTAATATTGTTGGATTACGGAATCCTCTTTTCATTATTATCTTTCTTCTTATGTGTTTTATATTTATTTCACTTGTAAGTGATATCTGGTAAATATTATTATAAAACAAAAATATTGCCAAGTCTAGAAGTTAGTAATATTAACACAATTACGTGGACGAAGTATTTGATAAGTTTATTTATTTGTGTATCTCCGTTATAATCAATGAGAGTGTAGTAACATTGTATTATATGTTAGGTATGTACTCAGTCAATACACTTAACAACTAATCACATATGCATATTACAGGATATGCCAACTCGATTTTTAAACATGTAACTGTCTGATCAGCCCCACTATGCCCTTGTATCTATATCTAAATGAGCTATAAAACATATTTATGTATACATTCACATTAAACTGGTAGCAGACGAAAAACATCTTCTTGTAAAGAGTGGGCTAAAGAAACAGTGTGAGTTGTTTCAGGTTTCAGGTTTTTATTTTCAGTTTCATGGCCTGGTGCCGGTACAAAGGGGCCCGGCTTACAGGCTAAAGTCTTCATTGAGGTTATATTTTTGGAATTAAATGCTTATTGTTTACGTGGGTATATATAAAACCCATACGCTGACCTTTCTAAGTCCACCGAGAACAGTTTTATTATGTTAGTGCCTTGCAGTGACCGATTTTGTTATGTACAATATTTACTCGCGCTTATTTTGCACTTTTATTTACACACAAACACATTTCACTATTTTCACTGCTCCGTGCGGCAGCGTGCTGCTGTCTCCTGGGCTGCTTTGGCGGCGGCCTCTGCATATGGGGAAATGTCTGTGCCGGAAGGACTTGGGCGCACATTGTGGTGTAACGGTGGCATTAGAATACTTTTATGCGTGCATGCTTACGGTGTTTTGGTTCAGCTTTCCCAATGTTGTTAATTTTTGGATTGCTATGTTGCCGTATGCGTGCCCAGATGGAAGAGACTCGTCTTATTACTGCATCGGGGATGTAGGGGATATGGGTCTCTTGATGAAGGGTGGCAGTAGTCGTGCGGATAGGGACAGGTAGGATTTTGCGTAAGGAGAGGTTTTGTAAAGTTTGGAGGTATTTTAGGGCGGTTTTGGAGGTGTTGGCCCAGACCACGCAGGCGTACAGGACCACGGATAAAATAAAAGTTTTGTGGGGCACAATCGTAGAGCACAGCTTTAGCTTTTCGCTCCTTAATATGGGGGCGCACATCTTTAATCGCTGCCGTCCTTTGTTGGCGCTATCTCTTAGGTGGATGCTCCACTGCATCGTGCGTGTCAACGTCACGCCGAGGTACTTGACCTGCTGACGGCAGTGCAATGCTTGACCATCGACCGTTAGCTCCAATGCCAAAGGGCGCCGCTTTGTAAAACGTATAAGCTGGCATTTGTTCGCATTAATTTTGATTTTCCAGTCATGAAGCCATGAAAGGAAGCGGTCAATGTACCGCTGCATCTCTAAAAGTCCATAATGAGGATTTTTATTATGCTTGTATGTTGCTGCGTCGTCAGCATACATTGCAACTTTGCATCTGGCGTCCACGGAAAGTCGTTGGTGAACAGTATGTACAGGAAGGGAGACATAATGGCCCTCTGTGGTACGCCAGCCTGCATCACTCTCTCCTTTGAGGAGGAGCGACCCACTTGGACGTTGAAGCGCCGATTTTCTAAGAAATTATGCAGCAATGGTAGAGAATTTTTGAGGCCGGGAAACTCTCGGTGTAGTTTGTAAATCAGGCCGTTGTGCCAGCACCGATCAAATGCGGCTTCTACGTCCAAAAATAGCGCCAACGTTGAAGCCCCATTGCTAAATTGCTCGGTGACGTCATCTGCTAATCTTAAGAGTTGGAGCTCTGTTGAGTGTCCTTTTGCTAAAGCCAAATTGCGAGTTAGAAATGTCAATCGACGAAATTTGATGTTGAAGTCGAAAGAGAATTATTTTCTCGAGCAATTTTCCAACAGTAGACAGGAGACTAATGAGGTGGCAATTCTGAGGCTGCCTGGTGCTTTTCCCATGCTTCGGGAGCATTACCTTGGCTCATTTGCAAGTGTCCGGGAAATAATTTTGCTGCAGACAGGCATTGAACATTTTTGTAAGTTGCACCAGAGCTTTTCCCGGGAGATGCTTGAGTTCCTCATTAGTCACCCTGTCCGGGCCGGCGACTTTCCCATTATGTAGCTTCCTAATGAGCTTGTAGACTTCCTGCGGTGTTGTGAAGGGCTAGTGTTGTTCATGCCTCTGCGCCACCCAGTTTTGTACCCAAGTCTGGACTTCCCGTTCTAACTCGGGGTTCGTCGCAGGGTTCTCTGTGAATTTTTCTGCCAGACAGTCTGCAAAAACCTCGGCTTTTTCCTCGGAGGAGAAGTGCAGGTCGAGGCGAGTGTGCAGCGCCTCAGTGCCTGAGTTAGCGCTCGAGGAGACTTTAAATGCCCTTAATAATTTCCACAAAGGATGGTCCGAATGTGTGGTGTTTAACATTTTCTGCTCCCACTGTTCAATTATGTTAATTTTAATTTGTTGCCGAATGATGTTGCGTAGCCATTTTGCTAGCACGTTATACTCAGGCTGGCGGGTAAGCCGCCAAACTCTCGTCATGCGCCGCCTCCTGGCAATGAGCTGCTCCACCTCAGGGTACGTGCAAAAACTGAGTGGGCTTGTGGTATAGCTGGTAGAATTTCTTTTAGCCATGTGCAGCGATGCGGTGTAGTTTTCAATGGTGACGTCGATGTCCCCCTCGCTGTAGTATGACAGCCCAGGCTGCGCCGTGCTTAGTACCCTTTCCTATAAACTTATATTTTATATAGAACGTTCTTTTATTTAAATTAATTGTTCGGAAGGAGCGAAATATGATATAAAAGGTGCATCGCCTTGCTGTGCATAGATGGCACTACATGTCATATCTTATCGCAGGGAAGATAATTTATAATTGTTTAGGAAGTTTTATTAGAAATTCTAAAGATTTTGATAAGGTGCAGCTTAGAATTAAGTATTTTAACCTGCATGTACAGAGATATTCTGCTAAAATCTAAATTCAGAAACTGGGCAATGTATAAATATTTAACTGTGGGAAAGGAAGGTTTCTGAGGCGTGTATATGTACATACATTTTGGCAATTCTTTCTAATAAATAGCTGTTAATTGCGACGTGTAATCTGGAATTTTGTTGGAACTTGTACAACGTTATAGACAACAAACAATTTGGAATGTTACCTGAGCTAAACACATTTGTAAAATATCTGATAGTTCCACAGGACCCCGTTGTGGCTCTAAGTTTATGTATTTATCCACATGACCTTCTCCATTAAATAATTAGAAACTACACGTAATATAAAATGTTGGTTTGATGTGTAGTCCTTCTCAGACATTTTTAAGTTATACGTTTACACAAAGAAACAGACGTGCTCACAGAACTTCTTATGAAAACGGAGCTTTGTTTTGTTTTCAGGAAGATTCAAAATTCGTATTCATATTTCGTATTCATGAAGACGTACATTTCCTGTCAATTTGAAGTATCGAACGTTTTGTTGTAATACAATTCTTGCTCTACCTGCTGTAAGTACGAGGTAGAGAAAGTGAAAGTTAATTAAAACAGCTAATTCATCCTTCTACCTAAGACTGAGTTAGTGTAGCCTTCTATATCAGTTGGCGGTTTAATTATTTCATGGTTATTATGATCTAACAATAATATTGTACAAAAATGACAAGTGAGAGTTCACTTTAACTCCTTCAGTTGTCACTAAAATCGTGAGATCTAGGCTAAGTTAATATCGCCTTTCCTTTTTCTACAAATACTCAATGTCAAAAGTCTCTTTAATTCCCTGTGTGTCTCTCTTGGACGCCCCAAGTTCGCCGGGTGCTATTTCTCTGACGGACACTGCTCTGGATGTCGTTTGACACAACAACTGCGATATTCGCTGTTCAACTGTTCACTGTACTACACACACTGTATGTACACTTGTCGGTACGGACCTTGAAGGTAGTACATTCCTGAAGACCGAGTCACAAATCTGGACCGTACTACACTACATTGAAGTTGACAACTTCTCTGCTCTTGACTGAACTCTCAGCTCAACATCGTGTTTTATAGCCTGACCTTACAGGAACACATAACTGAGTGAACTGATACCAAAGAAATGTGTGCTTTGTTTACAAAAATTACGTGAAATTTCACAAAAGAAATTAATAGCCACATTTCACCAGAAGTGTAGCAACGATGTATCTGTGTAGGTCAACATTATAAATTATAACCGATATCTCGAGTAAATTAACAGTAGTAGTTATATAAGAGCAATATCTTCAAATCCTGCAAGACTTGCAGTTCTGGAACTAAGCATTGCTCTGAAGATATGTGAGGGTTTCTTATTTCTTAAAAAATATATCTAACAAATTGAACAAAATACACAGTATCTGTATATTCTTATGATAAATAAAATGGATAAACACAACTTTTCGATGTATCGATTGTAAAGTTCTCTTTGTTCTGAAAGACGTTTACATATTCTATAATGTTAAATCATATCGAAATCTCCCCTTCAAAGCATACACTTCTTGCTAAAACACATAATTTATCTAAACTGTACTTCATCTGCTTTAGGAGAGAGCACTGAAGTTTAAAAACAGCATATACCAACCCGATTTTTAAACATTTAACATTCTGATTATTATCCCAAATCCCCTTTATATAAAACAAAGTTTGGAATAAATATATCTTTATATACTTTTAGCTTATGCTTGGAGCAAATACGCAAAACAGTCTTTGTAGAAGAATGTGCTGTAAAAGCAGTGTGAGTGATATCAAGTAACTACATGTATTACACAGATGGGCATTCTTAGTTATATTATAGAATAGAAATGTCCTCATCGAGCAATGATGAAACAGTAGGACCTCCTTCTGCTGTCCATAGATGGCTCTAGCTGTCATATCTTATAGCGACGAAGAAAAGTTACAATTGTTTATGAAGTTCTGTAATAGAATTTAATTTTGCTCTTAGATTATACTTCATATTTAAGTGCTACTTGTTGCATATAGACAAAAGTTGTCTGTAATGTATATTAAGATAGTATTGAATGTATAACTAATTGATTTTCAGAAAGAAGGGCATCTGATATAAATATATATATGCAAATTCTGACACAAATTTTCATAATTTCCTAGCAATTTTTATCAGATCTTTCTAGACTTGTTTGAACTTGTATCTAATTATACACCACAAGGTTTAGGAAAGACGTTGATGTACTCATCAATTTTACCAGAGCCACAGTAATTCATTTGAAATGTGGCTTTTGTGACGACAAATAATAAGTTTGTCTATTATTTGTTCTATTTTGATTGGAGTCCGTTAGTGGATTTACGTTGAGGTATTTTATTCTCATGACCTTCCCTTCTCATTTTTAATTAATTGTTATGACAATGCCTAATGCACCGTCAGACAGAGTTATCTTACAATAAAGATATATTTTGCTGTATACTTCTTGCAGCGGGAGAATAACGCAGATGTAAACTAAACCACGTGACTGTTGATCGTAGCGCGACTTCTTCACAATTGGCATGAAGCTTCCGCCGTGTAAATACTTCCTTGAAAAAGCACTGCTACCGAGGTGTGGAGTCCTGAGTTTGTTTTGTTAAAGGCCACAATTAAGTATTAAGAAAATTTCAGCCATAAAACCATAATAATAGATAGGTAAATTAATTTGTAGTTATATTAAATCATGTTGCGCGCGCATATTGGACCTGATACACGTATCCAGTTGTGAATCATGGCGGAACTGTCGAGTACTGTTAAACATGCGCGCGGAAAGCCTTTAAGAAGTGGTGAAAAGATAAGAATATTGAGTGTATTTAACAAGTTCTGTGAAAAGTTTCCATATGTTGCTATCGATGAAGTGGTTAAGTTAACATCTGAGTTGACCGGTGAGTCGGTTGTCCAGCATTTATAATGCACACAGGGAAAACGTCACATTCGGTGAAGCTTCAACTCCCGGCAAAAAGAGATCACGTGACAGATCAATGAAGAAATGAATAGCGACGTTTTCAAATCCTGATTTAAAAAGATTCTCACCAAATTACAACCGAATAGCGTTATTGTGATGGACAATGTCTCCTGCCACAGTGTGAGGTTACAACATATACGACACAAGTGACATCATAACATGCCTACAGAGTAGAAACATAGTTTTCCACGAGGGTTATGTTAAGGTGGAATAGCTGGCAATGGTCAAGTCTCGTGCTAAACTGTACTTAAAATACGTAATTGACGAAATGACAAAATTTACAAGTCACACTGTTCCAGTATGGGAGGTTATCCGTCCCCTTCAGCTGCCGCGGTGCGAGCGCTGTAGACCCTTAGCACTCGTGGTACCTCTGACGTTACTAGAGGAACCTCGGGCCGAACTGCCGAGACCCTTCCGTCGGGGAGTTGTTCGGAATGGGTTGGACTCGAGGGGGCAGGGTGTTCCCGACATCCACGGGGAATTGGGTACCTCCGGCAAGGCTACGGCCACCCGGAGGGGGTAGAGAGTTGCCTAATAAGACCGAAGTACTAGCCTACAGAGCTAGTAGAGGGTGTGTTAGAAAACCAGGCGTCCCCACGGAGGTTTTCGGTAGTCTTCTTTGCGGGGTTGTAAATTTGCGCGTAAGTTTCGTGTCCACTTCGTTCCGCATTAACGATGTGCTCAGCGAGGGGGGGTTGTTTAAGAGGTAATTTAGAGTATTGCCCTATTGAAAGAGCCCCAGAGTATCCATGGCTCCCGGGTTGAAGGAGCCCAGGGTCTTAGGTCTTATGGGTCCTAGACTGATTGGGTATAACCTCTGCACACAACTAACTGTACTCAGACTGTCACCTCATCATTGTTACTTGAATGGATCGAGCGACACGGAGACGTCGGACCTGGAGGATATCGAACCAATTTCCAGCTCAGATTAGAGGAATGCAATTGACGTAGGTAGTAGCTAATTATCATGGATATTAATAGTGTCCTGCGTGATACATAGCTCGAAAAATTGTGTTTAGTGTCAAAAATTTATATTAATATTATATTTAACGAAGCGATTAAGCTGTTGGCTTGAATAAATGCGTGTTCTTTGTACTGAAAATGCATATTCATATTAATATTTTACTTAACGAAGCCGTCACAGTACTGTCATTCCGAACGCACGTGGACGCGGAGTGATAGGTTACCTTTTTTCACGCTGGACATAGTATAGACAAAATAGACATGAATGTGCCATGAAGTGTAATTATGTATACATTTAAATTTAAATTGGAGCAGATGGAAAATGCGTTTCTCGAAGAAGGCGCTGAAAAAGCAGTGTGATGAACCCGAGT
This sequence comes from Mantis religiosa, assembly GCA_030765055.1. Classification (NCBI taxonomy): domain Eukaryota; kingdom Metazoa; phylum Arthropoda; class Insecta; order Mantodea; family Mantidae; genus Mantis; species Mantis religiosa. Next base: position 155,721,547 of record CM060956.1, on the reverse strand, counting down.
ACCTTCCATCACAGACACCGTATTTTATCGCGTAATTGGTCCTTTTTTCATCCAAAATTTGCTTGAAAACACTGGGGATTGAACTATCTGAGTGGTGCTTCTAGGAATTCAGAAAGTATTTATCCAGAAAACCGTGTCTAGCCAGCAATGTTCTCTTCATTCTCTATGATTTATGTAGTGTTTTATAAATCTTAAAACAAAACACAGAAAGTCCCCACGCCACAAATGTATACATCTCTTTAAAACAGAATTTATCTCAAATGTATTTCTTCTGATTTTTGTATAACACTGAGTATTATAAAAACAGAACACACCAATCTGAATTTTAAACATTTAACAGTCTCAAAATGTCTACTGTAAATATACTTCTATATACATTTACCTTAAACTTGAAGCAGATAGGGAAAAAACGTTTTGTAAAAGAGTGAGGTGAAACAGCAGTGTGACACCAGGTAACTACATATATTATATAGATGGCCCCCGAGGAGATAAGTGCTTCTTAAGAAGAGATGAAATATCACGAACGCGTCGTGCTGTCCATAGATGGCAGCGCCTGTCATATTTTTCGCACCGAAAGAAATTAATGATTGTATACAAAATAGTCTAAAGAACTGTAACTATGTTCATAAGATAAACCTTAGATTTGATTATATTTCATTTTACGTAGACAAGTGTTGGCTGCAGTGTATATTGAGATAAGAAAGAACGAATTAATAATTCTTTTATAGAAAGCAAGGCTTCTCAAATGACTATATATAACACGTTCCAGAAATGGTTTTTCGTGAGTTCTTCGTCAGTTCTATGTGTTTTAATTGGAACTTGTATTGAATGAACTACAAATTAGTACAGTTGAGTAAGTGGTAGCTTGTTGCACGCACTTTTCATTTGGGGCGTAGACAGGTTGGTCACACATATCTTATGACGGTAACCAGTTACTGCTCATCTAGTCAACATGTGTCTGAGCTCATAGTTTGTCGAGGTCCATGGTCTCAATGCTGTAAAAGTCTCCCCATATGCTCACTCTCTCCTTGATGTGTTGTTCTGATGACAGTTGTAGCCTGACTTTGATGTCTATGTAGCGCTGCTCTTTTGTTAGTTTATAAACTATACGTATTGACACACATAGCGTACGACTAAGGAAACTTGCCTTTACTCGTTCTGTTCTGGTTAAATCCGTAGTTGTTAAATGCTGACATATCCGCTGGAGGCCATTTGTGAGTATGGGAGTGATTTTATCATTATAAACATCCAGGACTTTAACAATCGTATTGAGTTTACTAGTGTCCCAATTGTAGAAACGTTTTTTTTTAATAAGTAATATCTAATTGTGTGAAATTATGCATAAATGAGTGCAGGATCCATAGCTCTTACAGTTGCACAACATTTGCCTTTTACGATAATTAAAGTATTCAACGTTAAGTCATAGAGAACGAAGAATGGAGCTTTGTTAAAAAGAGTACAGGGTCCATTGATCTTAGAGCTACCAGAGATTCTTGTTTTACGGTAAGCGAAACCCGAGGGAAACGTTTCCCACGTAATCAGGTAACTCGCCATGACCGAGGTTCCAACACGGGACCTCATGAACGCTACCAGTACGCTACAGATGCGGGCTTGTCCTACGTCCCTTGTAAATATAAGGAACCAAACATAGACATTTTCTGTAAATGTTTACCTCGATTAACATAAAGTATATACAAACATAAGCTCCTGTTATTTTTTTGTAGAATGAGTAAAGAAAATAATGTTAATAGAAGTCATCAGATTTTTAAAATGTCGCTACAACTGCCATCTTTTGAATACTAATGCACATTCCTGTACTTCTTGTGATTTCAAGTGAACATCATGGAATTGTAAAAACAATATACACGAGCCGATATAACTAAATGTGCAATGAAATATATTTATGTATATATTTACATTAAACTTGCAGCAGATGAAAAAGTGTGTTAGTAGAACAATATGCTGAAAAAGAATTGTCAGTGAAATTAAGTAACTTTTATTACAAATATATATTTGATAGATCACTTTGTGTAATTACATTGATTATCCGTCAAAAGAGAACTCTTTTGGCTATGAAAGGAGCAGATTGTCAATCTACCTCGTCTTGCTGTCCATAGATAGCAGCACCTGTCATATCTTATCCAGCGGAGATAAGAGAGCAACTGTTTACGAAGCTTTAGAACAAATTTTATTCAGGTTGGTAAGAAACACTTTGGATTTAATTAGCTTTTATGTCTTATCGACAGATATTTTGTGTAGTGTATAGTAACAGAATATGGGACAGATAAATAATTGATTGTTAGAAAGGAAAGCCGGCGAGATAAGTATATATGCACATGCTTTGGCACTTTTGTTCCATCAGCCGAAATTACATTTCAGCTATTTCAAAGTTTTTATTCTGGAATTATCAAAATTACTTACATACCTCCTTCCTAGTTTATTAACTAACCCACCAGCGGTGCACGCTGTCCGAAGCACCCGGTTCATCATTCCCTGAGGAGCAAAAAGCTACCTCCCTACACTAACCCCACTTAAAAAAACCGTCATTCTGCAACATCCACATCCCGCCACTACGTGGTTAAGCTCTTCGCAGAGCAGGTACATAATTTGACCACCCTTCGGGCTGTTCCAAACAGCCTGCCAGCATGGAGTTCAGTTTCTGTTCCATAGATTCCTCGTTAATATGGAATTTGAATGATATGCTTTTGTTAGAACATTTATTTATATATGATTAGCAACGAATTTCAATTGAGTTGGACTCAATAATTCATTGTGATACTCGGGAGGTGATCCACGGATCTCTCGCGTCCGTCTGTCTACGGACATTGAGCTACTATGACCAACATAACATTAAATTCCCCAACTGACTCGTATGTTTCCCGATAAACCACTAGGAGTTCTCATATACAATGAGACACGTACCTTTTGTGACGACTTACTATGATGTAAGTACTTGTCATAGTTAACACTATTAGCTAAATTGATGGAAATTAATTAATTTGTGACAGCAGTTCATAAATATTGCTATAGCTTCTAGCTCGACAGTAATCCGTTTGTAGCTTCAAGTTGAGGTATTTTATTTACACTGCCTTCTCCATCAATTGTTTCTATAATTATTGTGACGATGACATACCTGCGCTGTCAAAGCTATTTTACAAATATATAAAAGTATATTTACTTGTGCAAAGAATAGACCAACAAATGTGCTAGCTTTACGAGCTGTCGCTAAGTGATGACGTTAATATTGCTGTGTTTACTTTAATTAGAAGGTAATTATATTTGATTATTAAATAAGAACGTGGAATTATATAAGCACCAAAAACAGATATTCCTTTTAAATGTGTAACTATATGATTAGTATCCTGTATCCCTTTGTATGTAAAACTGAATGAGTAGTGGAATGTATTTATCTATATATTCACATAAGCTTTTAGTAGATGAAAATGCGCTAATGAAATAATGTAAGTTGAATTTAATATCCTGTCCTAAAAACATATTTTATAGAAGAGGTTTTATCTCAGAAACTAACTAAAAGAAATAGTAAAAATTGTCTGCTTTAACGATATTTTCATCTGCTGTAGTAAGATTTTGTTCGACTATTACTATTCACCGGGCCGTACCCTTAAATTTCTATGCCACATTCCAATAATTTAAGTAACTTCAAGGTAATAGCATTGAATTGTATAAACAGAATATGCCGACCCGATTTTTAAACATGTAACTGTATGATCAGTCTCCTTATTTCTTTGTATCTATAACTAAATGTGCTATGAAACATATATGTATACATTCACATTAAACTGTTAGCGGATGTAAAAACCTTCTAGTAAAGAATGGGCTAAAGAAACAGTGTGAATTTTATTTAATACCCTTTCCTATTAACTTATATTTTATGGAGAACGTTTTTTATTTAAATTGGTTGTCCGGAAAGAGCGAAATTTGATTTAAGAAGTGTATCACCTTGCTGTACATAGATGGCAGTAGCTGTCATATCTTATCGTGCGCAAGAAAATTTGTAATTGTTTAGGAAGTTTTATCAGAAATTCTAATTATTTTTATACAGAGTAGCTTAGAGTTAATTACTTTAACCCGCATGTACCGATATGTTCTTTTATAATCTAAATTCAGATACTGGGCAGTGTATAATTAAGTAATTCTGAGAAAGGAAGGTTTCCGAAACGTGTATATGTACATACGTTTCGGCAATTCTTTCTAAGAAATTGCTGTTAATTGTAAGTAACAAGCCGGAAATTTGTTGGAACTTTTATAACGGTATAAACAGCAAACAATTTGGAATGTCTCCTGAGCTAAACACATTTGTAAAATATCTGACAGTTCTACAGGAATCCCTTTGTAGCTCTAAGTTTATGTATTTATCCACATGACCTTGTCCATTCAATAATTAGAAACTACACGTAGTATAAAATGTTGGTTTGATATGCGGCCTTTACAGACATTATTAAGTTATACTTTTACACAAAGAAACAGACGTGCTCACGGCACCTTCATGAAAATGGATTACTATTTTTGTTTTAAGAAGATTCAAAACGTACATTTCCTGCTAATTTGGAGCATTAAACATTTAGTTGTAATATAATACTTTCTCTACCTGCTTTAAGTACGTGGCAGAGAAAGTGAAAGTTAATTAAAACAGCTGATTTATCCTTCTACCTGAGACTGAGTTTGTGTAGCCATCTATATGAGATATCAGTTTATTTATTTCATGTTTATTATATTCTAATAACAATTATAATAATATTGTAACAAAAATGACAAGAGAGAGTTCACTTTAACTCCTTCAGTTGTCACTAAAATCGAGAGCTCTATGCTAAGTTAATATCACCTTTTCTGTTTCTACAAATACTAAATGTCAAAAGTCTCTTTAATTCCCTCTGTGTCTCTCTTGGACGCACCAAGTTACGCCGGGTGCTATTTCTCTGACGGACACTGCTCTGGATGTCGTTTGACACAACAACTCCGATATTCGCTGTTCAACTGTTCACTGTACTACACAAACTGTATGTACCCTTGTCGCTACGGACCCTGAAGGTAGTACATACCTGAAGACCGAGTCACAAATCTGGACCGTACTACACTACATTGAAGTTGACAACTTCTCTGCTCTTGACTGAACTCTCAGCTCAACATCGTGTTTTATAGCCTGACCTTACAGGAACACATAACAGAGTGAAGTGATACCAAAGAATACGGCAATTTGGTTACAAAAATTTTGTGAAAATTCACAAAAGAAATTAATTGCCACATTTCACCAGAAATGTAGTAACGTTCTGTATGCGTTCGTCAACACAATAAATTATAAGCGATATTTCGAGTATATTAACAGTAGTAGTTATATAAGAGCAATATCTTCAAAGCTTGCAAGACTTGCAGTTCAAAAGTTAAACATTACTCTAAAAATATGCGATGGTTTCTTATTTCTTATAAAATATATCTAATAACTTGAACAAAATACACAGTATCTGTATATTCTCATGATCAACAAATCGATAAACTCAACTTTTCGATGTGTCGATTGTAAAGTGCTCTTTGTTCTGAAAGACGTTTACGTATTCCATAACGTTAAATCATATTATCAAAATCTCCCCTTCAAAACATACGCTACCCTCTAAAACACATGATTTATCATAATTTATCTTTTGTTTGGAGAAAGCACGGAAGTTTAAAAACAGCATATACCACCCCAATTTTTAACCGTTTAACATCCTGATCAGTCTCCCAAATCCTCTTTATATAATAAAAAGTTTGGAATAAATATATCCTTAGATGCAATTTACTTTAAACTTGGGGCAAATACGTAAAACAGTCTTTGTAGAAGAATGTGCTGTAAAAGCAGTGTGAGTGATATCAAGTAACTACACGCATTATATAGATGTCCACTTTTAGTTATATTGCTTCTCCTGAGGAGAAATGTTCTCGTTGAGGAGAGCTGGAATGGCAAGATCGACTCCTATTGTACATGGATGGCTCTAGCGGTCATATCTATCGCTAGGAATTAAATCTGCGATTGTTTACGAAATTGTATAGCTGAATTTATTTATGTTCATTGGATATGGTTGGATTTAGTTACTTTTTTCCTCTGTACAGGGAAGTGCTATCTGTGGGGTGTTTTAAGATAATGTTTAACGTATAAGTGATTCATTGTCGGAATGGAAGGCGTCAGACGCAAATACATAAGAACACGTAATTACACGATTTTTGTTGAATTTCTTGACAACGCTCCAGTATTTTGGATTGGATCTTGTTTCGCCCTCAATAATGCTAGCTGAATCATAATATTTAATTTGTACTATGTCATGTGTAACAACATTCAATCAAATATCTCCAAGTAAGCTTTTCATAATTAATCAAAAACTCTCAAACTTGTCACTCCAGTTGTAGCTCGGAGTCGCATTTTTGGTTGGAATGAAGTATTTTTCTACATAATACGTATATGGAAAAAAGAGCTAAAGGTGGAAGTGTTTAAACATTTATATCAGTAAATAAGTAACTCAGAAGTTGCTAAGTAAGAAACAGAAAATAAAGTGTGACTCTAACGAAATATACATCTTTTGTAGTAATATTTTTTCCAATGTTATAGTTTGTCAGTTGTGCAGTCGTTCTTAATAAATATGAAATCCGAAGAGATTCCCATAATTATGGATATAATTTTATGGATATTATGGTAAACATATGAAAGGTCAATAAAAATTATTAAACTCATTTCTTGTCAAAAATACTGCATGCAAAGTTTGTCTGTGGTAGAGAGACTTACTTCAGAACCATCCTTGGACGAGCAACTCAAATATCGGGTTTATTATTTAAACAAATGCTAACTAAAAGAAACAAAATTCCTTTTTCTTAAAATACATAGTGTAAAGTTCTTTTATATCTCTGTATTACGTACCAACTTGTACTCCGTACAGCTTCCACGACCTACACACAACGTTTCCCTTTTTCACAGCTTGACTTGGCACAACTCCGATATTCGCTGTTGAACTGCTCCACTACACTGTCACATTGTCTGTAGATTCATGACTACGGACGTAGAACTTACAGCATTACTGAGTACCGACTCATAACTCTAGACGTTACTGTACTACCTTGACTTCTCTGCTCTGTACTCAACTGTCAGTTCTACTGTCATTTATATCACTGTCAGCTATGACCTGCTGGTCGCTGTGAGAATGTTGTCGAAGTGGAATGTTCTGCAACAAGACCCTCAGGTTATCAATTCAGTTCCCGCTAGAAACTTGCTTTTGTTAGTTTGTGACTCTCCTTGGATATTGCGAGCTTATTAATTCATTTTATTTACAATAATTTCGTTGGAGTGGTTAGTCCCACATTTGATTTCTTCATGGCCGCCACTCACCACGTCGGACATCACTTGGGAAACACACAGGAAACGCGTAATTTGAGATCTAAATATGTTATTATACCTGAAAGGACAATAAACTAATGGATTTGGGCATTTTGCTAAAGTCATGAAAACAAATATTAACAAAATAAGCCAACGCTTCAGATATTAAAGAATACGGTCTCAGGATTTGTCACTTGGAATACAAGGATCAGAATATGCTTGATACGCAAGATTGAAATACTGGAAAACAAAAACTTCTGTTCCTTGAATATATAACATATGTTTACAAAATTATCTTAACGAGAATTATTACTATTACTAAAATATAAAGGCTATCAAAAGAAATATTTCTAAAAGAGTGTTCCAGATATCAGTCTAATAGAACTAGCTGCCTATCATTATCAATATATATTTGATATATCAATTTTTGTAATTACATTGACTGTCCGACAGAGAACGTTTTTCAGTATACAAATGCCAACCGATCACATTTTGCTGTCCATAGATGTCTCTACCTGTCCTTTCCTATCCTTGGGAAGGACATTTGTAATTATTTATGTAGTTTTAAGACACACTTAACTGCTGTTCACTAGGTATACTTTAGATTATTGTATTGGTTTATTCCTTGTAGTCAGGTTGTAATATATATTAAGACAATAAGGAATGCATGAATAACTGAATGAAGGGAGGGAAGGCTTCTGAGTCATTTATATATGTACATGCTTTGGCAATTGTATCTCGTTATTTCTTTGCTAGTTGATTGTGCTTTCACATTTTACGAAGTTTTGTTGAAACTAGTTAAAGATAAAAATGATAAAAAACTGATAAAGTTACACTTTCTTGTAGACAAAATAGACATGAATGTGTAATGAAGTGTAATTATGTATACATTTAAATTGGAGCAGATGGAAATTACGTTTCTCGAAGACTGCGCTGAAGAAGCAGTACGATGTATCTTCAATTACAAATATCGTATTTTATCGGGTAATTCCTCCCCATATTTTTCAAAAATTTGCTTGAAAACACTGGGCGAGTGGTGTTTCTAGTAATTCAGAAAGGAAGGGAAACATGTAGTATTATGTAAAAGTTATATAGGTATACAGTAATTTGTAAATGAACTGAATAAGTGCCACGGTTTCATTGCTTCCTTTCTTGACTATTCTGCAGTCTCATTTTCGTCATTATTTTCATTTATATCTGGCTCAGATAACAAATCTTCATTTGCACTAATCCACAACATGCCGTATGTGAGTTTTGCTAAAGTAACTGTCATTAAAAACACACAGAGATGGCGCTATCTAGTTCTATTGACCGTCTCGAAGGACACGTACTCATTGAGGAGAGATGTTTATCAAGACCACGTCCTGCTGTCCATAGATGGCTCTAGCTGTCATATCTTATAGCGACGAAGAAAATTTGTAATTATTTACGAAGTTGTACAACGGACTTGAGTTATACTCATAGGTCGTAGTTTAGATTTAAATTTTTCTTATTGCATATTGACCAGAATTGTCTGTCGTGTATATTAAGAAAAGATTGAACGTATAATTATTGATTGTAAAAAAGGAAGACGTCTGACACTAGTATATACTGGCACGTTCTGACATCAATTTCTCATGACTTCCTGGTCAATTTCGTGTTGCAAGAATGGTTATTTTATAGATCTAGATAATTATACACGACATACAACTTGTGAATGACATTTTGGCTCTCAGCAATTGTAATTTAGCCATAGTACATCATTTTATGTGTGGCATTTAGCCGTTCAAAAATAATTTTAACTTTTGATAGGAGCCCGTTTGTGGATTTACGTTGAGGTGCTTTGTTCACATAACCTTCTCTTCTCATTGTTCAGTAGTTATGACAAAGCCTGAGATTAGAAATATAATCGAGATTAATGGAAATGAAACTATATATGCTTCACCAGTTTTTAGTCATTTGTGATGAACCGTCAGACAGAGTTATCTTACAATATTTAAAAGTGCATTTTCTTGTCGACAAAATAGACATAGAAGAGTTATACTTATTTGGTCGTTAAATAGTAACATTTAACTAAAATGTCTTTGTATGGTACAGAGAGTAAAATCCTCATAACTAGAGTCCGGAGTTTATGTAATTACATATTCTGTTCCTGTATATGTAGTCAAAAGAGAAGATAAAATATCGACGAATTACACTGACAGGAACATTATTACAAAGTTTTAAATTATATATTGTAAGTTGTAAGACATATTTGCTCATGATTTACATCTTTTAATATTATTACGGATTATGTATACATTTTCATAATTTACATTTAATATCATGACGTAATCTAAAGACTTCGATATTGTTATGTAAAAATTGAAACTGCTGTCAGTGAAGTAATAATAACTAAACACTAGTAACACAACTTCACTATTTACTTATCTTATCCAAATCCTGGGACCAGTTTCAAAGCAAAACAAACATCCAAACAAAGCTTCATCCTCAACCACTCAGCTTGACACTCACCACACTCACGCCGTCGCAGTGACAATATTAACTTTGTTCAACTTTGTAGTTCAAATGGTTTTCAGAGTTTTGTAACATGAAGTATATACAAACATAAGCTCCTGTTAGTTTTTGTAGAATGTGTAAAGAAAATAATGTGAATAGAAGTCATCAGATTTTTAAAATGTCGCTCTAACTGCCATCTTTAGAATACTAATGCACATTCCTGTACTTCTTGTGATTTCAAGTGAACATCATGGAATTGTAAAAACAATATACACGAGCCGATGTAACTCTCTTATCAGTCTCCTTTATCCCCTTGTAGCTAAACCTAAATGTACAATGAAATATATTTATGTATATATATTGACATTAAACTTGCAGCAGATGAAAAAGTGTGTTTGTAGAACAATGTGCTGAATAAGCATTGTCAGTGAAATTAAGTAATTTTTATTACAAATATCTATTTGATAGATTACTTTTGTTGGTTACATTGGTTATCCCTGAGAAGAGAACTGTTTTTGTCATGATAGGAGCAGATTGTGAATTAGCCTCGTCTTGCTGTTCATAGATAGCAGCACCTGTCATATCTTGTCATATCTTAAATTCAGAAACTAGGGAATGCTTAAATATCTTTGATTGTGAGAAAGGAAGGCTTGTGAGACAAGCATATGTACACAAATTTTAGCAAATTTTTCTCATAAATCTTCCTCATTGAACAGCATGTCTATTGTATGATTTTGTTGGAAGCTTTATCTAATTATAAACAACAACCAATGTTCAGATTCAAAATAAGTAGAACATGGTACATATAGAAGTCGACAATCTTCCAGGAATACAGTTATACGACTCCATAATCTACACTTTACATCAACAAAACTGTATCAGATTTTTAATTATATAAATATATGTATATTTATGTATACATTTACATTATACTTGGAACAGATGAAATACATGGCTGTAGATGACTGCGCTAAAAGTATCAAACTATTAATTATCGTATAAGTCTACATTTTATAGATCAGTTTTTCCAATTACGTTGATGAAATATATATTTGTAGATGAATACACTAAAAAGCTTTGAAAGCGGAACTAAGTACCTTTTATAATAAGTATATTTTTTATAGAGAACGTTTACTAATTACTTTGATTGTCCGGGAGGAAAGAATTTCTGTTTAGAAAAGACAAATTTAATAACGGACCTCCTCTTCCTGTCCACACATGGCAGCAACTATCATATTCTACCGCCTGGATGAAAATTTCTAATTTTTTACCAAATTTTCCAACAAATAGTAATTATGTTTTTAAGAATTAGCTTAGACTTAATTGTCTTATCTTGAGTGTAGATAAGTATTGACTGTAGTGTATATTTAGGCAATATAGAACGTACAAGTACTTGAATATAAGAAAGGAAGGCTTCTGAACGATTTATATATACCCACGTTTTAGCAATGGTTTTTCATTATTCTTTGTTATTGTCTCACCATTTATAGGTTTTGTTGGAACTTATAAAACTTAATGGAAAGAAAGGTCTATTTATCTTATCTTATCATACCTACATTTAATAAGATGTCTAGATATATATTTTATTGGTCGGCGTCATAAGCATTCAATCAACCACAGATGTTTAAAAACGTGCAAGTCCAATGGAAGCTCGGAGTCAAACTTTTGTTTGAAATGCAGTACTTCTCTAATACGTATAAGGTTGGGAGTATTTGAACATTTGAAGCATTAATTATCTAAGAAACTGAGTAAAAGAAATAGTAACGATATCTTCATCTGCTGTAGTAAATTTTGTTCAACAACATTCCAGTTGATAGCATTGAATTCTATAAACAGAATATGCCACCCTGATTAAAAACATGTAACTGTAGTATCAGTCTCCTTATCTATAACTAAATGTGCTATGTAACATATTTATGTATACATTCATATTAAACTTGTAGCAGACGAAGAAACGTCTTCTTGTAAAGAGTGGGCTAAAGAAACAGTGTGAGTTGTACTTAACTACCTTTCCTATAAACTTATATTTTATTGAGAACGTTCCTTTATTTGAATTGATTGTCCGGAAGGAGCGAAATTCGATTTTAAACGTGCATCATCTTGCTGCGCATAGATGGCAGTAGCTGTCATATCTTATCGTGCGAAAGAAAATTTGTAATTGTTTAGCAAGTTTTATAAGAAATTCTAATTATTTTGATAAAGTGCCACTTATAATAAATTACTTTAACCTCATGTACCGATATATTCATCTATAATCTAAATTCAGAAACTGGGCAATGTATAAATAAGTAATTCTGAGAAAGGTAGGTTTCCGAAACGTGTATATGTACATACGTTTCGGCAATTCTTTCTAATAATTTGCTGTTAATTGTAAGAAAATATCCGGACTTTAGTTGGAACTTTTATAACGTTATAAACAGCAAACAACTTGGAATGTCACCTGAGCTAAACACATTTGTAAAATATCTGAGAGTTCCACAAGAATTCCTTTGTAGCTCTAAGTTTATGTATTTATCCACATGACATTCTCCATTCAATAATTAGAAACTACACGTAGTATACAATAGTGGTTTGATATTTGGACTTTCTCAGATGTTTTTAAGTTATACTTTTACACAAAGAAACAGATGCACTCACAGAACTTTTTATGAACACGGATAACTATTTTGTATTTAGGAAGACTGAAACCTATCATTTGCTGTTAATTTGAAGTATCGAACGTTTTGTTGTAATACCATTCTTGCTCTACCTGCTGTAAGTACGTGGCAGAGAAAGTGACAGATAATTAAAACAGCTGATTTATCCTTCTACCTGAGCCTGAGTTTGTGTAGCCTTCTATATCAAATGGCAGTTTATTTATTTCATGGTTATTATGTCATAATAATATTGAAACAAACATGACAAGAGAGAGTTCACTTTAACTCCTTCAGTTGTCACTAAAATCGTGAATTCTATGCTAAGTTAATATCACCTTTTCTTTCTCTGCAAATACTCAATGTCAAAAGTCTCTTTAATTCCCTCTGTCTCTCTCTTGGACGCAGCAAGTTACGCCGGGTGCTATTTCTCTGACAGACACTGCTCTGGATGTCGTCTGACACAACAACTCCGATATTCGCTGTTCAACTGTTCACTGTACTACACACACTGTATGTTCACTTGTCCCTATGGACCTTGAAGGTAGTACATTCCTGAAGACCGAGTCACAAATCTGGACCGTACTACACTACATTGAAGTTGAGAACTTCTCTGCTCTTGACTGAACTCTCAGCTCAACATCGTGTTTTATAGCCTGACCTTACAGAAACACATAACTGAGTGAAGTGATACCAAAGAATAGTGGGCTTTGGTTACAAAAATTACAAAATTTACAAAAATTCACAAAATAAATGAATATGCACATTTCACCAGAAGTGTAGCAACGATGTATCTGTGTGGATCAACGTTATAAATTATAACCGATATTTCGAGTAAATAAATAGTAGTAGCTTTATAAGAGTAAATTCTTCAAAACTTGCAAGACTTGCAGTTCAGAAGCTAAATATTACACTAAAAATATGTGAGGGTTTCTTATTTATTATAAAATATACCTTACAACTTGAACAGAATACACATTATCTGTATATTCTCATTAAAAACAAAATGTTTAAGCTGAACTTTACGATGTATCGATTGTGAAGTTCTCTTTGTTCTGAAAGACGTTTACGTATTCTATAATGTTAAATGATAATATCGAAATCTCCCCTTCAAAACATACACTTCTCGCTAAAACACATAATTTCTCTAAACTGTATGTCTTCTGTTTTCTAGAGAAAGCACTGAAGTTTAAAATGAGTATATACCAATCCGATTTTTAAACATTTAAGGTCCTGATCAGTCTCCCAAATGCCCTTTATATAAATCAAAGTTTGGAATAAATATATCCTCAGATACATTTACTTTAAACTTAGAGCAGATACGTAAAAGTCTTTGTAGTAGAATGTGCTTTAAAAGCAGTGTGAGTGATATCAAGTAACTACACGCATTATATAGATGGCCACTTTTAGTTATATTGCTTCTCCGGAGGAGAAATGTTCTCATTGAGGAGAGATGGAATGGCAAGAATGCCTCCTGCTGTACATAGATGGCTCTAGTGATCATATCTTATCGCTAGGAAGAAACTCTGTGATTGTTTACGAAATTGTATAGCAGAATTTAGTTACATTCATTGGATATGGTTGGATTTAGTTACTTTTTTCCCTCTGTACAGGGAAATGTTATCTGTAGTGTGTTTTAAGATAATGTTTAACGTATAAGTGATTCATTGTCAGAATGGAAGTCGTCAGATTCAAATACATATGAACACGTAATTACACAATTTTTGTTTAATTTCTTGAGACAGCCCCAGTATTTTGGATAGAATCTACTATTAATAGTTTCGCCCCCAATAATGCTAGCTGAGTCATAATATTTAATTTGTACTATGTCATGTGTAACAACATTCAATCAAATATCTACAAGTAAGCTTTTCATAATTAATCAAAAACTCTCAAACTTATCACTCCAGTTGTAGCTCGGAGTCGCATGTTTGGTTGGAATGAAGTATTTTTCTACATAATACGTATATGGCAAAAAGAGCTAAAGGTGGAAATGTTTAAACATTTATATCAGTAAATAAGTAACTCAGAAGTTGCTAAGTAAGAAACAGAAAATAAAGTGTGACTCTAACGAAATATACATCTTTTGTAGTAATATTTTTTCCAATGTTATAGTTTGTCAGTTGTGCAGTCGTTCTTAATAAATATGAAATCCGAAGAGATTCCCATAATTATGGATATAATTTTATGGATAGTATGGTAAACATATGAAAGGTCAATAAAAATTATTAAACTCATTTCTTGTCAAAAATACTGCATGCAAAGTTTGTCTGTGGTAGAGAGACTTACTTCAGAACCATCCTTGGACGAGCAACTCAAATATCGGGTTTATTATTTAAACAAATGCTAACTAAAGGAAACAAAATTCCTTCTTCTTAAAATACATAGTGTAAGGTTCTTTTATATCTCTGTATTACGTACCAACTTGTACTGCGTACAGCTTCAACGACGTACACACAACGTTTCCCTTTTTCACAGCTTGACTTGGCACAACTCCGATATTCGCTGTTGAACAGCTCCACTACACTGTCACATTGTCTGTAGATTCATGACTACGGACGTAGAACTTACAGCATTACTGAGTACCGACTCATAACTCTAGACGTTACTGTACTACCTTGACTTCTCTGCTCTGTACTCAACTGTCAGTTCTACTGTCATTTATATCACAGTCAGCTATGACCTGCTGGTCGCTGTGAGAATGTTGTGGAAGTGGAATGTTCTCTATTTCTGGAACTGAATGTTCTACAACAAGACCCTCAGGTTACCATTTCAGTTCCCGCTACAAACTTGCTTTTGTTAGTTTGTGACTCTCCTTGGATATTAAGAGCTTATTAATTCATTTTCTTTACAACAATTTCGTTGGTGTGTTTAGACCTACATTTGATTTCTTCATGGCCGCCACTCACCTCGTCGGACATCGCTTGGGAAACACACAGGAAACGCGTAATTTGAGATTTTAAATATGTTATTATACCTGAAAGGACAATAAACTAATGGGTTTGGATATTTTGCTAAAGTCATGAAAACAAACATTAACAAAATAACTCAACGCTTCAGATATTAAAGAAGACGGACTCAGGAGTTTTCATTTGGAATACAAGGATCAGAATATGTTTGATACGCAGGATTAAAATAGTGGAAAACAAAAACTTCTGTTCATTGAATATTTAACATATAGATAGCAGTATTGTGACTGGTTGATATTTACCAGATTATCTTAAGGAAGACTATTACTTATAATAAAAACTAAATTATAAAAGGCTTTCAAAAGAAATATTTATAAAAGAGAGCTCCAAAAATCAGTCTAATATAACTAACTGCTTTTCATTATTAATATATATTTGATATATTACGTTTTGTATTTACATTGACTGTCCGACAGAGGACGCTTTTCACTATACAAATGCCAACCGATCACATGTTGCTGTACATAGATGGCTCTACCTGTCCTGCCTTATCAGCGGAAAGAAATTTGTGATTTTTTACGTAGTTTTAAAACACACTGTACTCATGTTGATTAGGTATTCTTTAGATTTAGTTAGGCTTTATTTGATCTAGACAAGCATAGGCTGTAGTATATATTAAGACAATATAGAATGTATAAATAAGTGAATGTAATAAGCGAAGGCTTCTCAATCGATTATATATGTACACGCTTTGGCAGTTGTTTCTCATAATTTCTTTTGTAGTTTGTTACTTTGACGTTTCAGGAAATTTTGTTGAAACTTGTTAAAGAAAAAATTAGAAGTATCTCAAAGTAGTCATTTACCAAAAACTCCTTGAAGTCCAAATTTTTTTGGGTGAAATGGAATACTTCTCTTATTCGTACATATGTGACAGACGCTTCGGCAGCGTCTCTGCCTCACGTCAAGAGGTCCCGAGTTCAAATCTCTTTCAGGGTGAGTAACCTCGATAAGGCCTCCTACCATGTTTGGGGTAACTCTAGGCTCCATGAAACCTCGGCTCGTTGAGCATTATTTCACCCATTTTGTTCTTCATTCGATATGACTTAGAACACGTTAATTAGAGAGAGAAAAAGATACAGAGAGCAAAGATTATAAGTTTTTAAGCAATTGTAGAAGTAATTAATTATCTCATATACTACCAAGTAAATTAAATGGTCAAACATTTAACGATATTTTGATCTGCTGTAGTAAGATTTGCTACGACAATTACGGTTTGTCAGATATGTAACAGTTATACAGAACAAATGACACTCGGCAAGGAGTTCCAGAAAGCAGAGCATAAAGTTTCATTTAATGTCATCATTTCTTATTAAAATATTTTAAAGTAAATATGGGTACAGTAAATAGTGTCACCGTACCTCCCAAAATGGCAAACCGTATTCCCGTGTTTGCCGTGATATTAACTCCAAGAACAACATACAAGTAACTGGTTTTTAAACATATAACTGTCAGATATGGCTTGTATTGTGACGTTGGCGTCGCGCCTCCACCAGATATAACGTTCAAACGTTATACCTGATGTGACGTTGTGTTCAACTTAGGGCACAGAACGTCACTAAGGGTTTCCGTCTTTAAGTGATACACTGGAGAATGTTAATAAACCAAAACATTAGTATGTGCCGTAATTGTTGCGTTGCGGACTTAAATCCAATTACGAGGGTGCGTCAAAAAGTAAAGCCTCCTATCTTTTTCCCCTTAAATAAGTTAGTTGTGTCAAAATTTTGAATTTGGCCACAATTCCTCAAACCTTCCTCTCCAACCCCTGCAGTAGTGACTTCCTAAGTCAACAGGTGGCAGTACTGCATCCTCTTACAAAATGGCTGACATCGACATTCGTATTAGACAGCGTTCTGTCATTGAATTTTTGACTGCGGAAAGTGAAAGGACAATTCGCATTCACGAAAGGCTAAAAATGTGTATGATGATACAACTGTGGATGTCAGCACTGTTAGACGATGGGTTCGTCGTTGCTGCAACGAAGCTGAAGGGCAAACACCATTGGCAGATGAAAAGCGAAGAGGCAGGCCGGTGACTGCAGCGAGTCGATGACATCATTCGTGGTGATCGCCGGGTAACAACAGGTTAATTGTGTCGCATTACCTATCTCAGTAAAGGCAGTGTGCTGACGATTATCCAAAAACTGGGTTACTTAAAGGTTTGTTTACGTTGGGTACCAAGAACATTAACCGCCCTAAACAAAGAAACAAGGAAAACAATTGCCTGCGAACACTTGCAGCGCTTCAATTTGGAGGGAGAGGAGTTTCTGGAAAATATTGTTACTGGTGACGAAACGTGGGTTCGTTTTTTAAATCTGAATCACAAAGGCAGTCAATGGAATGGCATCACACAACGTCACCTAAGAAAAACTATTCAAAACTCAAAGGTCGGCCGGGAAAGTTACGGCGACAGTGTTTTGGGAAGCAGAGGGTGTGCTTATGATTGTTCTTTTGGAGCAGGGATGCACAATAAATTCTGTCCAATACGTCAGAACTCTCAAAAAGCTGAAAGCACGTTTTCGCCGAGTTCGCCCAACAAAACCTATGGTGGATGTTCTTCTTTTGCATGACAATGCAAGACCACACACCAGCCGTTACACCACTGCATAAATTGAGAAATTAGGATGGCAAGTCTTACCTCCCTGACCTGGCACCATCAGACTTCCATCTGTTCGGCCCACTGAAAAAAGCTCATCGTTGGATCCATTTTGAAGATGAGGAGGCTGTGAAAACGGCCGTGCGTCAATGACTTAGGAAGCAAACCGTGTGTTTTACCACACTGGAATAAATGCCCTAGTTAAAACTTGGACCAAAACTGTGGAAAAGAACGGAGATTATATTGGATAGTGACAAATTAATCGTCAATGTTGTAGTTTCCAAACAATGTAAATTGGATTCAATTTTCTTGGCAATTAAAAGAGAAAAAAAGTAGGAGGCATTACTTGTTTACCAACCCTCGTACACAAGAAGAATTGCAATGTAAAATATTTAACTTCAGTGGTTAATTCCATTGCAGCGTGTCATATGTCAGTTATCAACATACGTAATTTCTGAGTAGTTTAAATAGTGACAGAGTATTTTGAGTAAACCGAATTGATTACTTGTGCAATACCAACAGTTCTGTTTCATGAAGGTACTATGCTAAGTATATTATTTTAAATTTAAATAAGTAGCTCTGATTTAGCATTAATATTGTTGTGTTACTTTCGAAACTGCAAACGACATGGAAGTTATTTTCGTGCTGATTTAAGGTTATGTATATCACATAGACACTGGTTTATGATCGATTATATATCAAATTTCAACTGTCAATATATATCACCTCTACAAAAACTACCGAAGAGGTTATCTAAGGTACTAAATATGATGTGCAGAAGTATTGAAAACTTTCTGTCAAAATAAAATAAAATTCCAACCCCAACTTCTGTATTGAGTAACGAATTGCTCTAAATACAGATTTTCTGTGTAAGCCATTCAGTGAGATTTGTGTAGGTATGCAGTGTTATGTACAGAGCGAACTCAATGCCAGCAGTTCTGTACGCTACTTTCAGTTGTTTCTGATATCTTTGTAATTGAAATGTGCAGCTGTATTTAGAAATGATGTTGCATTATGGGCATGTAGACTGCAACAATGTTTAAGGTTATATAGTAACTTGGTCACTATTTAATCTGAAATTCTCCATAATTTACTTTTACTTACTTTTAATAATGTTTTTGTTTTCTAAGACACAGCCTTTATGGACATAATATTCTGTTATTACTGCTTATGTGTATATTACAGCGTCCAAGTTGTATTTCTGGCAAAGAATGGTTTATACGTATTAAGGAGCAATAGCGGCCGCCATTCTAAATGCCAACGTCAGCTGTGTAGAGTAGAAGGTCATGGAATTGCTAACAGAGCGCGTCGTGTTGTCCATAGATGGCAGCTCCTGTCGTATCTTATCCCTAGGAAGAAAATCTCCAATTGTTTACCAAGTTTTATAACAAATTATGACCTTGCTGTAAATATGTACGTTATATTTAATTACCCTTTAGTTCATATAGACAATTATTGGCTGCAGTTTACATTAAGAGAATACTTAACGTATAACTAACTGAATGTAAGAAAGGAAATCTTCTGAGTGGATTATATAAGTACACATTTTGGCATTGTTTCACATGAGCTTATTATTATTACCGAACGCTACTTAATGGAGTTTTGTTGGAACTTGTTGAATAATAAATGTAGTTTTGTTACACATAGACATATCCTGCAGATATAAGTTTTATTCTATTGCAATGGATACTCAGGGTTGATTATTTGGGTTAAATGCAGTATACATATTTCAACTTCATACGATTGTGGTGTAAAGAGCGGAAGTATTTCAACATTTGTAGCAGTAATTAAGTGTATGAAAAGCTTCTAACCATTTCCAGCACGAACGTTTTTAATAGTAAGATTT
Organism: Mantis religiosa; assembly: GCA_030765055.1. Classification (NCBI taxonomy): domain Eukaryota; kingdom Metazoa; phylum Arthropoda; class Insecta; order Mantodea; family Mantidae; genus Mantis; species Mantis religiosa. The sequence continues at coordinate 155,701,672 of CM060956.1, read as the reverse complement.
TCAATGACTTTTGTTACTTCTGCTACAGAATGAAGGACACTCCTCAGGAGAGCTCCTGAAAACACAAGATAACATTTTATTTGTTGCAGTTTGTCATTCAAATACGGTAAAAATACGAAAGTTTAATCCGAATTGTTAGAAGCATTTCTGAAAAGTAAATATACTCCACGTAAAGCAACTCTGGATTGTATACATTTCTTTGAGAACCATTCTTCAACGATGAACTTAAATATTAGATTTGGTATTTTAACAACTAACATTGTTAATAAACACATAAAACATTTTTTATTATATGGTTGTCAAAATATGCGTGTTTGTTCAAAATTCTAAGGATATTTTAAGTGGACTGCAATAACTACCAAATGAATTAAAATTGTTAGATTTAGTGTGATATTTTAAAATCAGTATACGCCAATCCGATTTTTAAACATTTAACGTCCTGATCAGTCTATCAGATTCCCTTTATCTAATACAAAGTTTGGAATAAATATATCTTTATATACATTTACCTTAAACTTAGAGCAGTTACGTAAAAGACTTTGTAGAAGAATGTGCTGTAAAAACAGTGTGAGTGATATCAAGTAACTACATGTATTATATAAATGGCCAGTTTTAGTTATATTGCTTCTTCCGGGGAGAAATGATGTCACTGAGGAGAGCTGAAATAGCAATACCTCCTCCTGCTGTCCATAGACGGCTCTAGCTGTCATATTTTATCACTTTGGGCAAAGTTTGTGATTGTTTACAAAGTTCTATAGGAAACGTTATCTATATTAATAGGATATGGTTGGATTTAGTTACTTTTTTGCTTCATATACGAAAGTATTCTCTGTAGTGTATCTTAAGATAATACTTATCGTATAAGTAATTGATTGTCAGAAAGGAAAGCTTCTGACTCAAATACATATAAACACCTAATTACACAATTTTCGCGTGAATTCCTTGACAATTACAGAACATATCATACACTAAGATAGTTTTGTTGGAACTTAACTCTAAATATAGAGGGTTTAAGTCTAGTATTAATACTTTTGCCATCACTATTGCTAGCCGAATCACAATAATTAATTTGTACTGTGTCAGGTGTCACATCCTTCAATCAACAAGTAAGGTTTTCATAATTATTCAAAAAGTCCAAAGTTGTCATTCCAGTCGAAGCTGCGAGTCACATTTTTGGTTGGAATAAAGTATTTTTCTACATAATACGTATATGATGAAAAGTGCAAGAGGTGGAAGTGTTTAAACATTTATATCAGTAAATAAGTATCTCAGAAGTTACTAAGTCAGAAACAGAAGATGAAGTGTGACTCTTAATAAACCAATATGAAGTTTCAGAATTGATATTATGTCCATGAATACGTATATGAATAGAATCGGTATATTAATTTTCTGTCAAAAGTTTGATATTAAATTTTTACCCCAAATATACTTTAGATTACTAAAACTGTTTTCGAAAATTGTTCCTTGTGTGTGTACAGTATATAACGTACAACAAACATTCGCAATATGCTACATATAGAAGTCGACAATCTTCCAGGAATGCAGCTATACGACTCCGTAACCTACAGTTTACATCAACAAAACTGCATCAGATTTTTAATGGTATAAATAGAGCACGTTTACTAATTACTTTGATTGTCTGGGAGGAAAGAATTACTGTTTAAATAACGACAAAATTATTAACCGACCTCATCTTGCTAACCACAGATGGCAGCAGCTGTCATATTCTACCGTGTGAATGAATATTTGTAATTTTTAACAAAGTATGCTACTAAGAGTAATAATGCTAATAAAGTGTAGCTTACATTTAATTCTCTCGTGTTGAATGTAGACAAGTATTTATTGTAGTGTATAATAAGACAATATAGAACGTACAAGTACTTTAATATAAGTAAGCAAGGTTTCTGAAACAATTATATATACACAGGTTTTGACAATGTCTTCTCGTTAATTTTTGTTATTGGTTCCTTCTCTTTTTGAACAAGTTTTCTTGGAAATTGTTCAATAGGTTGGCCACAAAGTTTTGTGAGTTTTAGTAAGACCTACATTTAGTAAGATGTCTAGTTCCGTATTTGATTGGTTTGCCACATAAACATTCAATCAACCACAGATGTTTAAAGATGTGTAAATACAATGGAAGTTCGGAGTCAAATGTTTCGTTGTAATGCAATACTTCTCTGATATGTATAAGGGTAGAAGTATTTGAGCATTTGTAGTAGTCAACTATCTCAGAAACTGAAAGAAGTAGAAAATATTGTCTGCTTTAACGATATTTTGATCTGCTGTAGTAAGATTTTGTACGACTATTACGGTTTGTCAGATACGTAACAGTTATACAGAACAAATGACACTGGGGAATGTCTCATTCATATGTTTACTATGATCTCAAGCTAATGACATGGAATTCTATAAACAATATAAACCAACACGATTTGAAATATCTAACTATATGATCAGTCTGCTACATGTCCTTGTATCTAAAACTAAATGAGCAACGAAGTATATTTATAGAAAAACAATAAACTTGTAGTACATGGACAAAATGCTTCTTGTAGAATGCGCTAAAGAAATAGTGGGAGTTTAAGTCAATATACTTTCTTATTAGCATATATGTTATAGCGAACGTTTTCCAATTAAATTGATTGTCCGGGAGGAGAGAACTGTTCGTTGAAAATGTGCAGTGTCTTGCTGCGTATAGTTGGCAGTACCAGTCATATCTTACCACAGAGAAAGAAATTTGTCATTGGGTAGCAAATTTTATTACCAAATTTAACTGTGCGCGCAGCAAACACCTTCTAGCTATATACAGCCAGCCAGCAGCACATGGCATGG